>CAUYUJ010016357.1:231916-251916 GCA_963575745.1 Prorocentrum cordatum
GCTGCCTCACCTCAGCCGGCACAGCCTCAGCCTCAGCCTCAGCCTGCCTCAGCATCAGCCTGCCTCAGCCTCAGCCTCAGCCTGCCTCAGCCTCAGCCTCAGCCTGCTTCAGCCTCAGCCTCAGTCTGCCTTCAGCCTCGGCCTCAACCTCAGCCTGCCTCAGCATCAGCCTGCCTCAGCCTCAGCATCAGCCTGCCTCAACATTCAAAATGTGGCCCGGGAGTGGAGTTCTGGGAACTCGAAGAACACGAAGTGGCCTACAGTTGGCTCCGGGCATTCAAAATCATGCCCAGGAATGGAGCTCTGGGAACTCGAAGACCACGAAGTGGCCTACAGTTCGCTCCGGGCATTCAAAAACATGCCCAGGAATGGAATTCTGGGAACTCGAAGACCCAGGAATGGAGTTCTGGGAACTCGAAGAAAACAAAGTGGCCTACAGTTCGCTCCGGGCATTCAAAATCATGCCCAGGAATGGAGTTCTGGGAACTCGAAGACCACGAAAAGCGTTCATGTTGGCTAAAAAAAGGAGTCCCCGTATCCCGTCCGGCATCTGCCCAGACCCCCCAGGGGAGTCATGATGCTCTCTTTTGAGACCACTAGAAACCTATCAGTCTTAGCTGTTAGGTAAATATGTATGTTACACGTCGGCTTCGAATATTGCGTCGAATACTCATTTCACGTCGTCGTCAAATCCCACCAGCCCTTTGGGCGTGACTGGTTTAGAGAGCCCGCTCTGTTCTCAACCCCCCTTCTTCCCCTTCGGGGAGGGGTTGACCCCTCCCCCTACCCCCTCCCCCTGGGCCTGGAGAGGTCCTTTCGCGGGTGGTCAGGGGGGTCCTTTTCGACTCCTGGGAGGGCTAAAAAACGACACCCCTCACGAGGATTCTAGCCCCGACGGGGGGGACCAGAAAAAATGCTCTCCTCTTCTTTGAAGCCAAAATCATTGATTTTACTACGGTTTTGGCCCCATTTTGGCCTTCTGAGGGGGCAGCGCTCATTAAAGCTCCCCTCTTCCTTCAAGGCAAAATCATTGATTTTACGAAGGTTTTGGCCTCATGTTGCCCTTCTGAGGGGGCAGCGCTCATTAAAGCTCCCCTCTTCATTCATCGACTTCCTCCAAGATGGCCCCAAGAAGCGCCCAGGAGGCACCAAGAGGCCCCAAGATGGCCCCAAGAGGCCCCCAGGAGGCCCCCAAGAGGCCTCCAAGAGGCCCCCAAGATCCCCCAAGAGGCCCCTAAGAGGCCCCAAGAGGCTCCCCCGAGGCACCCAAGAGGCTCCTGGAAGCCCCTGGGGCCGCCAAGAGGCCCCCAAGACGCCCCAAACGGCCTCCAAGAGGCTCCCAAGAGGCCCGAAGAGGCTCCCCCAAGGCACCCAAGACGCTCCTAGAAGCCCCTGGGGCCGCCAAGAGGCCCCCAAGACGCCCCAAAAGGGGACGAGGTGCCCGAACGCCTCACACCACGAGGAGCCCGAACGACTCACACCAGGACGAGGGGCCCGAACGACTCACACCACGAAGAGCCCGAACGACTCACACCAGGAGGAGGGGCCCGAACGACTCACACCAGGACGAGGCGCCCGAACGACTCACACCACGAGGAGCCCGAACGACTCACACCAGGACGAGGGCCCCGAACGACTCACACCACGAGGAGCCCGAACGACTCACACCAGGAGGAGGAGCCCGAACGACTCACACCAGGACGAAGGGCCCGAACAACTCACACCACGAGAAGCCCGAACGACTCACGCCAGGACGAAGAGCCCGAACGACTCAAACCACGACGAAGAGCCCGAACGACTCACACCAGGAAGAAGGGCCCGAACGACTCACACCAGGACGAGAGGCCCGGAGATATGCGGGGGCAGGCGGAAACACGCCTGAAGAACACGACTGTCGGCATGCTTCGCAAGAGTTGCTGTTTTGAGATGGGCTGGTGGGGATACGCGAAGCGTGAAGAATTCTAGTTAAATAATCCTTCGACGTCGACTTCAAATTGTACGTCAAGTATAAATTCTACGTCGGCTTCACACTTTTACGTCAAATACTCGTTCCACGTGGGCTTCAGACATTCTGTCTAATGCTCACTTGACGTCGTATTCAAATGTTACGTCAACCGCACAATCCACGTCGAATTAAGTCCGGGCGCGCGCCCGAGGACGGCAGATAGGGAACGAATCAAGAAATTGTTTCCCAGCCCGCGGCTGGTTTTTTATAATCATCCTCCGGGGCGCCGCCGACGCAACACGACCCCCGGTGATTTATTAATCGTCATCCTACATTACGGTTAGAATCAGATGCACGGATGCAGGTGTGACCCGTGGACGGCCATGCCGAGCATGAAGATCCATTCCCACGGCGATCTGTTCTGTTCGAAAGGGAGGATCATTCCAGGTCCGCCTATCGCAACCCCCCCCCAGCCTCTCCTGGGGCGCATTCCGGGCAGGACGCCGAGGCAGAGCCAAAACGACCACAACGACGTCCAAGAGCCTGGATCCTCGACCCCCCCCCCATCCCCCCCCCACGCAACTTCTTCGTGACGGGGGCACGGCCCTGCACGCCAGCCCGGGCCAATGCAGCCCTGGCTCTGCAGGATCCTGTGGGATCCGGCGCTCTGGCTGACCCCGTCCGCACCGGGCCGCCCGGTGGCGGGCCCGTCCTGGGGGGAGCGCACCCTGGCCCAAGATCTCGACGGGCATCATGCCGTGGCGGCGAGCGCGCTGCCAGAGGTCGGCACGTGAGCGACGAAGGGGACGGGCCCTGTTGCACGAGGACGTGGCGACTCTACGCGGTGGCTTGCGCCCGCTGCCGGCGCGGCACGCCGCGTGGGGAACGCATGCACCACAGAAGGAGCCTGGCATGTTCGAAGGCACTCGACGCCTGCCCGCTCTCCCTCCCTCTCTCTCTGTCTCTTTCTCCCTCTCTTCTGCTTGCTTTCTACTCGTTCTCGACTCCCACTCAACTACAGGATGTTTGAGCTTTGCGCTCTACTTGTCATTACATTGTATGTTCAAGATGTGTATATGCTATATGTGTATATAGATAGTTCTCTGTATACTCAATTCCGCTATATACCCTCTAATATGTCCTCTCTCTCAACCCCCGATCTATAAACCTGTACACATATATAAAGACACTGTATATACATAGCTGTTTGACTGAGACTTGCTTACGCTCTACGCCGTCAGAAAATGCTCTGCCCTCTACTATCCCATCACTACTCTGTCCCCTCCGCATAACTGTGCTATCTACTCTTTAGCTTGTCTTCTCTACTCGCCCTGGTCGCAAACACCTCGAAGAACTCGAAAACACGGGAACCTTACTGATCTGGGAACCCTGGATCGGGAACCAAGGAACCCGGCGGTGCACCGAAATTGGCCCCGAACGCAGCGCCGGGAACCTGGAACCCAGCCGCCCACCGAAAGCGGCCACGGAGATTTCGCCTACTCTGTACGCCTCCGCTGGGGCCCCTTCAGTGCAGGCGGTGATCGGGGAGCTCTATTCCCACTCTCTGGTCTATACTCCCTCACTCTCTCCCTCTCTCTTTCTCTTCTCGCCAACTCTCTCTCTCTCTCTCTCTCGTGTTCTCTCTCCCTCTCTCTCGACCGGCGGGCGGGAGGGTGGGCGGGCATTGGCCTGGGCCACGCTGGCGGCCTTCTCGCTCTCCCGCTGGCGGCGGACGTCCACCTCACCGCTCCGAGGGGGCGGCGGCGGCGATCGTCTTCCACTCCTGAGTCGGGCATGCGCCCCTACAGGCGGATTTTGGACGGAGAATGAAACATATTCAAAAAATGCTTTAAAACATTTAAACAAATAATCGGACAATCGTCCCCTATTATTTCCTATTTTTGAATATTCCTCCTGTAGAGGGACACGCCCGACATAATTCCACTCCCCTCTCACCTCTCACTTTCCCTCTCCTTCGCCTCTTGGCACCGCCGTTCCTCCCATGCGGGGCACCGGCGGACCTGGGCCCCCGCGGTCGGCAAGGTCCGCAACCTCATCGCGGCGTCTGGCGCTCACCGCTGGTGCCCCGAGGGAAGGGGGGGGGGATGAGAGGGGTCACCACTACCAGTGCTCCATTGTTATCCTCCGCGCAGCCTTGCAAGTGCGGACTGTCCATCCAAAAACATACAGTTGGAACTCGCCCACACGAAACCTTCCACAAAAGACTCAACCTTGAGACCCCAGGACGTGCATTGATTTTTGGTGTGGGAACGTCACGCTTTCCGTAACAAAACCATCGAAACCTAAGAAACCCAAGGCACCCTGGAGGCAAGAAAGGTGTTTCTTGGCATGGGTTTGCATTGTACGCGAACCCCATGTGCGGATTGCACTTTCCCCGAGCGAGTATGACGGAATGCACTCTTAGAGAACTCTACCGCTGTCGAGGATTTCCGGTGGGCCTTACCGAATATGGCAACGGGGGCGAGATCGCGCCAAAACGGCCCACGAGGCCCCCGAGACGGTCCTAAGCTCGCGCCAAGACCGCTCACGAGGCCCCCCAAGGGAGCCCCAAGACAGCGGCCCAAGAGGCATCTAAAACAGCCCCAACAGACCCCCAATATAGCCCAAGACGGCCCAAGAAGTATCATCGATAGCCGTAAGACGGCCTAAGAGAGCGTCTAGAAAGCCTAAGAGGCATCCAAGACGGTTTCAACACGAACCCCAAGAGGGCCTCAAACTAGTCCCGAATGCCTCCATCATTGCTCCCCTCGCGCGCCTCCGCCAACCTCGTCCGTCCCGGGTGACATCGTCCAGGGTCGCCAGAACGGGCCTCGAGGATCCCCGCTCGCAAATCCGCGCTCCCCTTTACGCTGGATCCGCACTCCCAGCACCGCGACCCCTCGCAGATTACACCGAATCCGCGCTCCCAGGGCCACGATCCCTCGGAAATGAGACAGGACCCGCGCTCGCAGGGCCACGACCTTTGGTAAATGGTGCTGGATCTACCCACCTGGCGCCACGAACCCTTGTAACTCCCCCGACCCGCGCTCCCATGGCGACGAGCCCTTGTACATCATGCTGGCTCCGCGCTCGCAGGGCAACGGTCCTTGTAAGGAAGTTACACTGCGTCCACGCTCCCAGGGCCTCTTGAGACATCCCTGCCACTCGTCGAGGATTCATGCGGGGGGCCTTGCCATCCTCGAGCGGGCACCCACGGGATACACACACACATATATATATATATATATATGTATACACACACCCACTAGAACCACGCGCGCTACGCGCGCGCTTAGGTTCTTGTCAGCGTCGACCCTTGGCAAGTTCACATGTTGTTCACAGCTGTTCGCAACGCCTTGACATATCCACAACTGTAGTGCTGTCTCCTACATTGTGCGAGCTGTTCAATGCGCTCTCGCCGCCCTCGTTGTCACTGCAGTGGCCGCTGTCGCCGCCGTCGCCGTAGCCGTCGTCGTCGTCATTGTCGACGTTATCAACAACGAAAATCTTTGGAGGCTTCCCCAGAATTTACGTGCTTGCATTGTTCTCTTCTTCACTCCTCCTCCTCTTTCTCCTCCTCCTCCTCTTTCTCCTCCTCCTCCTCCTCCTCATCCTCCTCCAGGAACGCACTGGGCTACGACTCAAGCGGAGTTGCAGGAGGAATGCATTGAACAGCATACATACATTCGAAAGTTTCTCGCTTCGTGTCGCTCCAATGCTCGTAGCGCGCGTTTCGCTCGCGCTCAGGTTCTAGCACGCCCCAGCCCGTGGCCAGCTCACAGCTGCACTGACCACAATTGCCTTGAACATTAGCCGTAGAAAATGCAAAGCCGCGGATCCAACAATCGACGACACGGGTACACCCGACAAATTTAAACGAATCTATGCAAACACGGGTGTCCTTTTGGGGCACCTTTCGTGGACGCCGCGGAAGCCTCTTGAGATATCCAAGCTATGTCTTGGGCCGTGTTGGGACTCCCCTGGGGCGTCTTGAAGTCCCTTCTGAGCCACTGGGAAGCTCTGGGGACTTCCTCAAGAGCACGGTGGGTCGTCTTCGTGGGGCTCCTGTGGGGCATCTCTGGATCTTCTGGGGGAGCTCGTCGGTGCATATTGAACGCCTATTTGGTCCCTTTTGGTGGCCCCTTCGGGGCGCTTCTGGGGCCTTTCGAGTTCTTCCGGGGGCCTCCTTGGCTGTCTCAGAGCGTTCGTAGCCCGACAGACGCCTTCGGATGCCGTTTTGGATGCCTCCGTGGGCAATCTGGGGGCTTTCTGGGGCGTCTTCGGGCTGTCATCGGAGTTTCTTGGGCTCGTCTTGGGGGCCTCTTAAGCCCTCTTGGGGTGGTTCTGCGCCGTCTTGGGGCCCTCTTAGGGGCTCCCCGGGTCGCCTGAAAAGCAACACTGGGGGCCACGTTTGCCGTCTTTGACGTTGTTTAGAGCAACTGGGCAAGATAATTAAAATTGCACGAACACATACAGTTCTTCAACAGTATAGGTTTTTCGGAGGCTTCCTGGAAGGCCTCTCGGAGCTCCATTCGAGCAGTCTTCGACCGCCTTGGGGGCCCCTTTGGTTCTTTTACGATCATCTTGGACCGTCTTGGTTGCATCTTTGCGGCGTCTGAGCGTCCTGTGGGGTTGCCGAACAAAAAGTTTTCGAGATCCAGAGAACCCCCCGGACCACTCAAAAAGGGCCGCCAGCTCCTAGGGGCTAAACTTTTGACGCCGACGGGGGGGGGGAAGCGGGCCGCCCCCTGGCCCAGGGACCTGGTCGCCAGCTAAAACCACGCGCACGCTTCGCACGCGCTTAGGTTCTAGCCGCGCCCGAGGAACGCGCACCGCAAATCGTGCCTTTCGTGAAACTATGGGGTCTCGATCCTCGTGAGGGATGTGCCGACACGGGCGCCGTCACGCATTGGGGTCTGCGGCGAAGGGTGTGCCGAAATGGGCACCGTCACGCGTGCAAGCCCTGCCCATGCCGGCTTCGGTGGAGCTCCTCTAGGCCCACGATCCTCGTTGAGGGTGTGCCGGCATGGACGTCGCCACGCATGCGAACTCTGCCGCTGGGGCCTGCAGTGGAGCTCCTCCCATTTTGAGCTACGATCCTCGCGAGTGGTGTGCCGCAGTGGGCGCCGTCACGCGCGCGAGCCCTGCCAATACGACCTTCGGTGGAGTTCCCTAGGGGAGCACGATCCTCGTGAGCGGTGTGCTGATATGGACGCCGTCATGCATGCGAATCCTGACGCTGGGGCCTGCGGTGGAGCTCCCTACGAGGCCACGATCCTCGTGAGGGATGTGCCGACACGGGCGCCGTCACGCATGCGAACACTTCCGCTGTTGCCTGCGGTGGGGTTATCAATGGAAGCTACGATCCTCGTGAGGGGTGTGCTGACGCCGTCGCACTTGCGCACCCATACCAACCACTGGGGCTTTCTGTGGAACCAACTATGGGGCCACGATCCTCGTGGGGGTGTGTGCCGAAGTGGGCGCCGTCACGCATGCGAACCTTGCCACCGGGGCCTATGTTTCAATTTCTTCCCCTTTCTGAGCGTCCCAAGGGCTGTCTCGAAAGGCGATGATGTCAGCAGGCGGAGCTCACTCGGCCCAGCAGCCTGACACGCCCGTGCGCGAGTGGCATACATAATGGCCTCTGAAGATTCCCCGCTGCTGAACAAGTTAAACGCATGGCAATGACAGTATGGAACATGCTCAAGGTGGGCCTCACAATTTGAAGCTGGACGGGAGGCCCAACCAGATGCTACCGTAGTAGCGATAGCCCCAAGAGCAGGAAAACGATATCGACGAACCATGTCAAGCGGAGGTCTTGTCGGTCTCAACGGCCGATCGTGTGCCTCGCGATGAGGCGTAGCCATATCTTACCGGCCGGCCGCTTGAGCACAAACGGCCGCGGACAAACGCTCGCTACCTTTCGCCTCTGCACAACCTGCTGTAGAGTCGGGGGGGAAGAGACGAAGCGTGAACCCGCCGCCAACTGTACAGCAACACGCTCTAAAACACAAGGTCGGTAGCAGCAGGCGGGCTCAACAAAGGCAGGTTGGCCCGCATACGCGTTACCTTGCAGGCGAGTTACCTCGCAGGCAAGTTGCCCTGCATAGCTACTCCTCAAGTGGTTCACATGTTCTCGTCTGGCCAGCCCTGTGAGGAGTGTGTCGTTTTAGGTCATGCTTGAAGGACCGCGCTCCTCCCATGACCTGTAAGGGCATGTCTCAGTCGATGCTCCCCTTGGTGTGACCATCCGCGGTCATATCGCGAGTGTCACACCACTGCAGAATGCACGGTACCTCGCTCCATCACTTGTCGTATCCAACAGGTGCGTTCCAAAAGTGTACACCCAGTCGGCTTCTTCAGGTTTTTGCTTGACAAGGGCTTGACAACACATTCTGTATCGATGGTCAAGGTGACCCGATGGTCAAGGTGACCATACTACTCAGGCCGCGCATCTAAAGGACACCGTCCCGTTGAGTGGGTCTCAGCAGCCCTGCGTGGACTTCGTGCAGACTGACGATCGTGGGATGGTGGTCTTACAAATTGTGGGCCGCTGCAAAAGACTCCGCAGAGCAGCTCGAGCGGACCTGCAAGCGATGAGAGTTGCAGTGCGCGTCGACAAGATGGACGACGGGCTTGCCAGCGTGCGCGTGTCCACGCCTTAGCAAGTTTGCCCCGCGAATGCCGCAACACTTGGCTTCGTCATCGGCGTCTCTGTTCAGACGCCGGTATAGGGAATCGCTATGCACGTCAACCTCGTCCTTTGGTGTCATCGCTTGATAGACGGTCTTCTTAGGGCAGGCCTGCAACTTCCTGGTAATCGCGATCAGTCGTCGCATTTGCATGTTGGTCAGTTCTTGGAAACACTGTAGTGATGCAACATATACCGTCCACCACAATTGTGATAAAGGCGCAAGCCAGAACGCCTCTGAGGCTGACAAGCATGTCAGCAACCATCGTCGATGCTTTGGCCTCAGCATCCGCGCCCGTGACTTTATGATGCTAGATGGGACGGAACTGTTTTATGTAGTCATCTTGGTCAAGAGTAACATTGCCGTCGCTGTTTTTCGCACATGTCACGGCGCAATTGGTTTATGTGTGTTTGTTGAGTTTACATATCCCAAAAGTATCCTCAACACACTTGGCGCCGTTGTCAAATGTGTCCACGGTGCCGGCCATGTTTATGTCATCGGCGTGCTTGGCAATCCGCCAGTCCCCTTGCGGGGCCACCAGACTGTAGGCCGGGAGTGTGTTCCCTGTGCCACTTGCAGCTTCCAGTTTCCACTGCTACATCTCTGCTGTTTGCTGCATACTCTTCCTTGTTGATGAACGCGCGAGGGGGGGAGCCCAAACCAGCGAAACTACCACGCCCTGAGAGGGTTGTCACAATTTCTGAAAAAGGGGTAAACATTGACACCCCTCACGAAGATCCGCAAGGCCACGGTGCAAAAAACACAGACATTCGGTGACACCCCTCACGCAAACCCGCAGGGTCAGGGCCCCAAACAACACAAAAAGGTTTTGCCACATGTTTGGAATTCAGTGGCACCCCTCACGCAGATCCGCAGGGTCAGGGTCCACAGACACGAGCGATGTGTCACATGTCTGAAATTCGGTGGCACCCATTCACGCAGGTCCGTAGGGTCAGGGTCCCAAACAAAAACATCGGGATGTGCCACATTTCTAATTCTAACATTTTGTGGCACGCCTCGTGCAGATCCGTAGGGCCAGGGTCCAAAAAATACAAGCGGTTCTCCACATTTCTGAAATTCGGTGGCGCCCCTCACGAAGATCCGTAGGGTCAGGATCCAAAGAAACACAAACATGATTTGCCGCAGTTTGAAATTCGGTGGCGCCCCTCACGCAGGTCCGTAAGGTCAGGGTCCAAAAACCAAAAGGATTTGCGACATTTCTGAAATCCGGTGGCACCCCTCACGAAGATCCGTCGGGTCAGAGTCAAAAAGCAGAAGGAGTTACTACATTTCTGAAATCCGGTGGCACCCCTCGCGCGGATCCATAGGGTCAGGGTCCAAAAACATAGGGGATGTGCCACATGTCTGACATTCGGTGGCACCCCATCACGCAGATCCGTAGGGACAGAAACCAAAAACAATAAGGATGTGCGACATATCTGAAATCCGGTGGCACCCCTCACGCAGATCCGCAGGGTCACGACGTCGTACCAACCGCCAGGCTGTACACAGCGTCTCGACTCATCGTAGCGCTCGACCCCTGGGAGAGATCGAAGCGCAGATGCTGAGCCAGGTGGCAGCGCAAAGCCCGCCACGCGTTCCCTTTTTTCACCCGTTGCCTCATCGAGCTTCTGGTAAGTAAGCTCCTTCAGGAAAGCCATGTGGATATCAAGGGAAGCAGTGATCCACTGCTTCCTGCGCGCTGCGGTGCTGGCGCGCAATCGCTGACTTGGCCGCCGCGCCACCCCTGGGAACGCTTCCACATCGCAGGCCTCGAGGCCCATAAAACCCTGAAGTGCCGAGCGTAATATGACGGCACGTTCATCTCGCCTTGTTCGTTCTTGACGAACGTCCATGTGTATACGTACCTCGAAGTCATGCTGGTTGACGCTTTTGATATATATATATATATATATATATATATATATATAGTAGCTTGAACACTTGTTGTCGAACCATGTCTTGAGTTCAATACAAACGGCTTTCGCCACCTTGACTGGGGTCGCCTGAATATCTGCCTTCGTGCGAAGGCCGCCCCCATGGACGACTACAGTTCGTTTCTGCTGCAGCAGTCACATATAGTCGCATAGTGGCCACAAAGCCGAAGTCAACTATCCAGTGCCGTTGTTCGGGCAAGACTACCGTTGATAGTTCTGCCGCGAAACAGAGTTCCACGCATTGTCCGTGCTCGCTAGGAGTCCAGTCCGCAAGTGTCATCTTCGTCAGAGAAGCACAATGGGACATGATATGTTTCGGTTGTGTATACGTCCCGTGGGTTACCCCGCGCGGGCAGGCGCCCCCGCTGTTCTTCTGCTACTGTGACCAGCACGCTGCTGCCAGCAATCATATGCGTGGGTGCAGTATAGAGCTCGTCTATTGGAATTGCCTCCAAAATTTCCATTTCGCCTTGTAGTTCTGCGCGCGGCACTTCCATAATGTGTGCCTCGAGGTCCTCGCCTGATTCCTCGTAGATGGCGCGAAGCCGTCCGTCTTCCTGTGGCGGTTCAGCTTCTAGGGCCTCCCTGGTGTCATTGCCTTGTGCTGGCGTGTCGGCCAGATCTTCGAACTTCGGCATGTCTTGATCGAAGCCCGCGTGAAGTTTGGTGGACTTCAGGCAATGGATGATTCTTGAGTGCGCTGACCCACTTATGTCTTTAAGGTTTAGCGCAGTGCCTTCGGCTTCGTAATAGTGGAAGCTCGGTTTCAAGTCGTTGTCATAGTGCACCAATGTACAACTGTTGGCATACGTCACCGGAGGCAATGGCGAAGGCCCCATGGCCAACCTGACAGAAACAGCGCTGTCAATGCGAAGGAACTTCCTGATGAGGTACTGAAGAGCAAAGTGTACATTAGGAGATAGTCGGCTCGCACTCGTCATATGGAGCATGCCTTTTTTGGTCGGGATGTACCCAAAAGGCGATCGCAGGTCGCCCCGCAGGTAGACTGGCCATGAAGGCCGACGCAGTCCGTAATGCTGCGCTGTCCGAGCCAATCTCTCGAGCGATGAGATCTTCAATTTAAAATGAGCGTCGTGCGTCACCGAGCTGGACTTGCACATCGCAATCCCCAACTCTTATGAAAATTTGCCCCGTCGGGATCATTCCACGCGACCGGGAAGGGTCCATTCCAGACACCGCAGTCGTCTTTCGTAGTAGCGGGACGATGGTAGTCAACCGGGTCTCCTTCGTTATATTAACGTTGGCCAGTGATGGTGGCCTTGGTCCGTAGTGCACGGTTCGTTGAAACCGATCGCAAAGCTCGGGTGGTCGCTTCAATTCTTACCCGGCGGATAATGTGTTCGCGAGTATGATCGGATGTCTCCGTCTGCTGTTCGTGGTCTAGAACAGGCAAACCGGGTAACGTTGCAGGTTGTCGGCCAAACAGTGCGTTGCATAGGGGAACCTCATTAAAGAAAGTAAACGCGTCGGCGGCAAGCATAGCCTCATGCAGTAGTCGGGCAAACACAAGTGGTATGTCTAACCTATTAAAATCAGCCTCCATGGCGCGAGCTAGGTTGCGCAATCTACCATTTCTGGCGTCAACAGTCGTAGCGTGTTGTCGACGCGCTCGCATCCTCAGCTCAGCGCCAATTGCCTTAAGGACTGTCTTGGCGGTGTCATCATTGAGAGCACATTCTCCGTCAGAGTAAAGCACTTTGGCAGGTCAGAATAACATCCGGCACTGATGGTACGCATCTAAGATGCTGGCCATAATTTTCCAAATGTATCTTGATTCCAACACCGCATTCAATTCAACGGTCGCACATGTGACATGCGTTATGCTCATGTTTGCAAACTATCATGTCGCATTCGATTTCATCTAACTTGCCAGATAGCGAAGAAAACGGCATGATCGCATGTCCAAGCTTTTCCCAAGCCACGCACTCCCGGCATGTATCACATGCGCCTTTTATCAAGTTTACCTTAACGCTGTCCAGACCAGCCTCGGTTAACATGAGTCTCATCTCAGGGTCCTTGGCGTGGAACCACCGCAGATGTAGTTTTCGCAACTCGCGCGTTACCGCGCATGGGTCAAGGCTGCGCAAGTTCTATCGACAGATTTGTACGTCGAACCTTGACCAGTCTGGAAGCCTGGGACGAGAAGCAGGGTCACCCGCAGGTGGTGGTGGAGGTGGATCACCTCCCTGTTGTCGTCCACGTCTGGCTACAATTGGTGGTAGTCGTCTGTGATCGTACGAGCTGCCGGCGCCACTTGAGGCAGGTTGCCCCGCAGTCGGTTCAGCAGCATGTCTGCATGCTGCTGTCGTGGCTGCTGGCGTCTGTTGTCGGTCCAGCTCTGGAGCCAGGCTTCGGAGCTCGTAGCCGCGCAATTTGTCGCCTCGGAGGCACCTGTCGCCGCAGGTGGTTGTGCGTCGGAAGTAGCTGCGACCGCAGGTGGGGCTGCCGGTTCGGCGCGGGCTGGAGGCCCCTGTCCGTGGCTGTCAGGCAGCCTCCACGGTTTGGCAAATTTGCATTTGCTTGGTGAAAAAAACTGCCAGGCTCAGCCATACCTGGACACTCCCAGTAGTAATCCTCTTTGTCGCACCACCTACAGCATTTGGGGTCTCTATCATGCGATGGGGAGTTCATGCCGAGGTCAACTGGCACATCGGCTGAAGGCTACCTGTGATATTCCCCCGTTGCCTCCACGCAATACCAGCAAATCTACCTCGTTGTTCCGTCCGTGACACAAGGTTGTACTTGTGGAATCCACATCAGTATGTGTGTCCGCAGGTAACCCCGATGATAGTGTAATGAAGGTTTACTCGTCTTCATCACTGCCAGAGTCCAGAGGGGCGTCAATGTGCTATGCTGCGCATCCAATGCCCTTTCAGGTCCTCGCCGCAGTCGCCGCTACCATCTTCGACCTTCTGGGTATCTTGCGTGGTTTGATACCGGCTTCCTTGTCAGATGTCTGCTGTTCTTTCAACTTCATCCGGGCATCAATAGGTAGTGCTGTCCTTTGTTGTTTCTTGCCGGGTGAAGTAATTGTCGGAAACTCGGGAATGGGGGGTAGCGCGCGGCCACGCTTAATCAAGGGGGAGGGAAGGCGATCGTCATCGACGGTCGCAACTCGCCTTGGGCGCGGTCGTTGCCCCTCGTTGCTGATCAGGGCATGGGCCCGAGGCTCCCAATACAGTCGAGCACGGATGTTAGCTACTCCACTCGGCAACGGCGCATTGTAGTTGCATCCAATAGGCTGGTCCTGAACGTTGACACCCTGTATGATAGTATCGTCGTCGAGGTGCATCGTCACCCGTTATTAGGAGACTGGACGTAAATCCGATATCATTTATCTATTCGTGTGTGTACGCCGAGATGTATGTACAGCACGTGTACGGCTTCTCTGTATCTTAAGAATAACAATGTGGTCAATCAGCCGTGCAGCCATGATGGCGATCGTTTTCTTTCGCCATTCCGCCATCGGGGTGCCTTGGCCGTGCCAGTCGAGCTCATGTTCCTTGTCTCCCTCAGCAGGTTTCCCCGCAACCTGGCGCGTGCATTGCCACGGATTGACTGGGACGCGCGCGCGCGTTGTTGCCACCTGCAAGAATCAACCCCACGGCAAACAATTCGAACGTTCCAGCTCAAGCTTTTGAAGCCAACGTCGCCTTCGCATGACTTGCAGGCCTAGGTCTTCCATCGTATCACGCATGGGTCCCCGTCTCCAGAAGTACCCTGGGGGTCCCATAAGCACAACAGACACACGCATGACCCGAGCTTCGACCATAAGACTCTGGATGCGCTGATACCGTGGCACCGCCCGCCTCCCGGGCAATCGCGCGTGCCAGTCAGGCGGGCGTTGCCACCCATGGCACATGATAGTCTCCCGAAAATAGACCGCCTAGGCAACTGTGTACCTCAAGAGGTCATAACCTCTGTGTGTGCAACGGTCTCACATGTATCCTCGAGCTCGGAGTTCAGCGCAAGCTGCATGCATATCTTCAATGACATGAGCACGCGAAAGATATTGATGAGATGCGCGATCTGTTTCTGCGGCGGCCGCGCAGCCAGGTCCGCCGCTGCCCCTGGCGCGCGCAGCAGGCGCCGGGGAACATATGCAACCCCGCGCCTGTAGACAGTACCTCACTTGTCGGCCTGTCTGGGCAAGCGCGAGTGGCCGTGGCGCGCGCCTGCCCCCGTCGCTCGGTCTCAAGCGATGGGGGCGGCCGCGTGCCCGCGCCGTGGGCCGCGGAATCACTGCTCGAGGTGTAAGTGTTACATTTCTCGGCAGTGCCGCTCGATGCAGCGGGTTGCCCCGCGTTGCGGTTGGGTGGCATCCACTTGCCGCCCTTTCTCTAAATTGCCTGATGGACCTTCGCCTGCAGGTTCTTCACGGCGAAGTCCTGATCCGCAGGCGTGGGTTTGCTACTCAATAAGGTATTCCTGCGCCACCAAGTCTTCAGAGCGTTGCCCACCAGGGACTGAATGGCATGCGCAGGTGTCTCTTCGATGATGGCGTGGGCGATGTCTTCGGTGTCCTGAGAAAACCACGTGCGTGGGCGCCCATGGAAGGAAGTGGCCCCGCGCTGCTTGAAGCAAGTTGCCCCGCAATCGGCCCCATGTCTGCAGTCTCCCTGATGAAAGCGGGCGTTTCCTCGCACTGAGGACTGGCCGTGATGGTGAAAGCCGTCGCTCCATCGGCCTCCGTTGCTACGCCGTGCTCATCAACCTTGATCGCCAGGTGCCCTGATGGTGTCCTTACCAGATCAAGCACCCTAGCGCCCTTATCAAAGAGGAGCCAGTGCATGTCCGCGCCTGGGATGACCATCTTGTCGTCTCCCCCCCCCAAGGATAAGCCCCGGGATTGCGGGCCAATTCTCGCCGGACCCCTCGGCCACGCTGGCTGAATAGGCGTCTAGCCTCGCGATAGCGGGCTTCCCCGCATAATCTCCTTTGTGTGTGCAGGCAATTCTGCAATCCCCTGATGTCCTGCAAACTGCGGCTCCTTGGCCCAATCTGGGCACGTATAATGGTTTGTTTAGGTTCAATTTCTGAATGTCGTGACCGTGCGAGCGTGAGACTCACTCGAATATCTGCGCAGTTTGTGAACCAATTATGTTTATGTCGCCACCGATGTCCTGCAATATACTCAACATTCCATCAATCATGGTCCCAATGTTTGCTGCTGGGGATAACTCGTGTCGATCGCCGAACCTGCCCGGCACAGCGGGCAACTTTGCGCCGCAAGTGCCCTCGCGGCGCCTTTGGCCCAATATCCACTGATCCATCGTCGTAGAAGTAAATGCTTTCATGTGCGCCTTGTTCTCCTCCTCTGCGATTGAGCATTGCTGGGCAAATCCAATCATAGAAGTATTCAGTATACCGAAAGGGGTGCTCTTGCGTAAATGACATCTTCTCAAACATGTCCTCGTCGGCACGCACTGCGCCCTGGCCTTCCGCGCTGACCATCAGCAACGCATGCGGCGCGTCGCGCTCGGGCGCGGCGCTGGCGCCACTACGTTCACTGACTGGGCTGTCAGCCCTACGCGAGCGTGGCGGTTCCCCCCCAATCTGCCACGCGGCGCGTTGGATCTCCCCATGCGCCTGAGCCATGCGTCATACGCAGGCGGCCCCGCAGGTGTCAATGCAACAGGTGCCCCTGCAATGGCAGCTGACTGGGCTATCGGAGGCATCTACGCGTCTGCGGTTGGCGCCGCCGCCGCTGGAACTGGCCGCGTGCGTGGAGGCGCAGCAGGTTGCCCCGCATAGGCAGCGGGTGTCCCCGCCGGCGCCGCGGAGCCTGCCATCATGGCCGTGATCCTGTTCAGTTCTTCGCGAAGGTCTCTGATCACATTTGCCCCTCGGAGCACCTCATGTCGGTTCTCCTCCTCGTGCTTTCCTGCGAAGGCGCAATGGAACTCAGCTGTGATCAGACCTACGCCTCGGCGCACGGCGCGCGATGCCTCGTTGGGGGCGCCCCCCAGCTGTCGGCGGCATGCAAACTCTTCAAGGCATATGGCATATTTCGTGAAATCGCCGTCACTGATGATCGGTGACGTAGCTGGTAGCCTTGTGCACGATTGCCGCTCAAATGTAGTTTCTCCCATTGCATAGCCGCTCGGCGGGGCTGCGGGGCTCGCTGGCATAGTATCAGGTGGCCCCGCAGCTACCGGCCCCATCGCAAGCGTCGCTGAGATCCATAGCGGGTTGCCCCGCAAATTCAGATGCAGCGGGCGCCCCCGCGAGGATCATCACGCGGCGTGCCTGCCGCGCTTGATTGCGCTGCTGGCGCGCGAGCTGCACGGGGAGATTTGCATGCTGCGAAGGACGCACTCTCCCTGCGATGCAGATGCAACCAGCGCTGGGCCAGGTGGATTCATATCTTGGTCCATATGGGCCTTCCAAGTACCCGTAGTGCGGCACCTGCCTGGGAACGCCGGTCTCGCATCCCGCTCCCGTTGTGAGCTGGGACCTGTAAAAATCATCCGCTGTCGCCCTGGCGCGCGGGATTTCGGCTTGACTTCCGACCCGAGGAACCCCCTGTCGTCGTCTGCGCGTAGTAGTCAGGGAACATGGCCAAATCCATCTGCGGCGCCACCGGCCTTCCAGCAGCTGTCGGATCACAGGCTGGGTGGCTGAAAAATGCAGGAATGCATCAATGCCGGTTCGGATGATTCGACGACGGATTTGCGCCAAGCACATACTCCAAGGCGGAGTCAAATTTGCATATGGCATGTCGGTCCCATGCCGGCTCATGCTCCCCACAACCTCCTGCATCTGTCCGCGCATCCACTGCTGCTGCCCCGTCATGCTGTCGACCCTCTGGGCAGCCTCCGTCGTGGGCCTCATGTTGCTGTGCTGGTCCATGATCACTGGCTGCCGCGTCGGCGCAGTTTGTGGCGCTGCAACGCGCGGGGGTGCAAAAGGCGATGTGACCTGTAAGGCCTGATCGAGCTGCGAATCCATCCTCGCGCTCTGGAGTCTGGCCTGTAGGCTGTTAGTGCTACAGCGGAGTCGAGGGCCTGCTCATGGGCACAAATACAGCGGGTTGCCCCGCGGGAATAGGCAGCTGCCGCGCCTGGTTGCGTCGTGGGTCGCTGGCGAAAAGCCCCTCGTTTGGCGCTGCACCACTGGATGTGATGTCCGACGCATCGGCACTCTGAGCTCAAATCCAGGATCCATCAGAACCGTCTGCAGGTGCCCCCGCTGGATTCACCTCTTGTAGCATGAGTGTCGAGGCGTGATCTACCTCTGTGGAAAATGGATTCAGCGGTGGTGCACGCAAGTTCAAAAAGGAGTGTCTGGCATGACCCATCCCTTCAGCGTGGAGGGATCGGCTGGTGTTTCGTGCCATCTCATCGGTGCGAGCCTGAACCTTGGCCGCTTACCCCGCTGAGTGTACAGATCATAGACCCATGCCTGCCCAACTCGGCCGTGTTCACATTCCTGCTCGCTGTGCTTGATGCCGATAAGTTGGACAAGGGAACGGACCAGGATGCGACCCTTCACCCCCGATATCATGATGATTGCATTGGCGGACCGCCATGCTTGGGTACCATCTAGAATGCCGTTCTTGAGGCTAACTAAAATCAGAACCTCGGAGTCCATCCGTCGGCCTGGCTGGATGCGCTCATCGCCAGGCAAATATGAGCATCGACGAAGCATCTGTCTGCCTGCATTTTCTTCCGATTTTCTTGGGTTCGGCATGGCAGACCGACATTCGATATACTCGGGATGATCGCCCATTTGGTCCCGTGCATGAAAAGGCGGGGCGATCCCGCCTCCGTCAAGTCTGTCACTCGATCGTGCAGTGATTCTGGGCATGTAATGCCTGGGCTGCTGTGCCCATTGCTGGGCCGCAGGTAGTAAGTCGGGCGGGTGCCCCCGCAAAACTTGTAAATCTCCATCTGGGGTCGATATTTTTGCGCGCCAGAATTGCGGTCGACCTTCTCGCATTTGTTCAGCCCCTCTCACTCTGAAGGTCAGTCTTGATGAGCGGCCTGCCGTTGAAAGTTCCCCCGCCTGCGCGAGCTCGAAGCAGTTCTTCGCCGCGCTCAGCGCCGCCCGCGCTGTAGGCCAGCTCATCGCTGCCCGCGTCGCGCGCGATGACGCTGAATGGCTTGTTGGTGCCTCGCTTGCCCTCAGTGGTCGAGTCCTCTTCCATCCTTGTCTTCTTCCCCTCAATGAGCTGGTTCTGCGTGTCCTTCACCCACTGTTTCTTGAAGTTCCTCAGCCTGTCCCTGCCCTTGCACTTCTCGTAGTCCGCCTTGAGCTTCGCGTCGTTCTTCATGGTAGCGGCGAAATTCAGACCCATCGCCGGCCTCGCCAAGTCTTCGCCAGCCCCCAGCGCGCCCTTGCACTGTCGGATCTCTGGGTCGTCGCCGACGCCTGCAGCGTCGCCTTCAATGGGAGCGGCAGGGCCCCCTCGGCAATAACGTTCTAGCAGATCACTTGCAGCGCTTCGTCGCCAGCCCCCCCGGACGCCGAAGCGTCGCCCCGATGGACTTTGGGCATCCCTGCGGCGAGCTGCACATCGACCATGTCGATGCCCTCGTCGTCAGAATCCTGGTCAGCAGTCGTTCCACATGAATTGCTCACTATCTCGACCTGGACGCCGTGCTCCTCCTTCTCGGCGGCGACCCTCAAACTGGCGCCTAGCAGCACCTGGGCTTCGGCAAGAATGCTCTGCCGAGAAGGGTCGGCCCACTGATCTGGAAGCATGTCCCAATCGGCATTCGAGACCTCGCTGTCATCCCTGGGCGCCTTGGCGATCGGGCTGGAAACTCTGGGCATTCGGGCGCTGTCCGAGGCTGAATTCGAGAAGCGGTGGCTGGGCCCCGGGTCGCAGAATATGCCTGAGCCGACATGGCTACTGAATTTGCATTCCAGGGGTCGCTCTGCCGTTTTTTCTATGACAACATGTTTTTTTTCCAGGTTCGGCTCATTCGTGCTTGTTTCCAAATTTCGCACTGCCGTTGTTGTTTGTTGTTGATATTATGTATTGTCGCTTTGTTTTGGGATATTTCTGTTCGGCTCATTCGTACTTGCTTGTAGGGGTCGTACTGCCGTTGTGTTTCAATTGGCTTTTGCTGTTCGGCTCATTTGTATACTTGTTTCCGGGGGTCGCGCTGCCGTCGTGTTTTTGTGTGTTCGGAGTTTTCCTGTTCGGCCCATTCGCACTTGTTCCAGGGGTCGCACTGCCGTTGTGTTTTTGTTTGCTTTTTGTTTCGGGTTTGTCCTGTTCGGCTCATCCGAATTTGTTTCCAGGGGCCGCACTGCCGCTGCGTTTTGTTTTGTTGCTTTCCTGTTCGGCTCATTCGCGCTTATTCGACACGTTTGTTTTGAAGTTCAAAGACCCCCTGCTCTGCCGCCGCGTGAGAGACGCCCGCGCCCCTCCGAAACTCTGTTCGGCATCGAGGC
>CAUYUJ010016357.1:256916-269786 GCA_963575745.1 Prorocentrum cordatum
CACCGAAGTTTGGTACGGCAGGGGGGACTCTCATGGTTATGGTCCTTGCGAGCCGTCCCAAACCACGCTGTAGAGAAGCAGTGTGTTGGGAAAGGGGGTCGTCGTGCCTGTGGCCAACTTGATTTAGGCATGTACCTCGCGAGCAAATTCGCGGAAAGGTGCGTTACCGGCCGGGCCCCAGTGGGGGTTTGCAGTGCGTGCGTCGTCTCCGCCACGCTGCACGTGTCCAACAGCGCATCCGATAACGACCCATGGAAGGCCAGATATGGTCGTAACAACCCAGCGGCCTCGTAGGTCGTAGTTGGTTGTTTGTGGCTGTTGCTTGTGAGGTGACGTCGCCGTCATCATGTGTGGGAGTGGACGCGGCACAATGTCGTACCGCATGTTGCCATGCATCGTCTCTTCTGAAAAATTACAACATGGAGTGAGTGGGTGGACTTCATGAGTGCAATAGCGCAAAGGAGGTATGGCTCAAGTGGGATACTTCCGCGTGGGCAGATGCACCACTGCGAGTGTCCTTGCGATTGTGTGTATATCTATATATATATATACACATCCCTCCGCGCAGAGCCACTGCACCCTGATGTTCCACCATGTCAGTAGTCCACAAGAAAATGCCGTGGATGGTGAGGAATAGTGCGATACCTGTCCTCCACAGGACAGCTTCGCTACCAAGTTTGAAGCTGGTCTGGAGGCCCAACAGGATGCTTCGCCTAAAGCGAAACCCATGTCCAACGCTGCTATACCGTAGTAACGATAGGCCCAAGAGCAGGACAGAGTCGCGGGAGCGACGAACCATACCAAGCGACCACATTTTCGGTTTCAATGGCAAATATGTGTGCCTCGCGATGAAAAGTAGTCATATCTTGGCGGCTGGCCACTTGAGCACAAACGGCCGCGGACAAACGCTCGCTACCTCTCGCCTTTGCCCAACCTCCTTTAGAATATCACCCCACCTAGGCCGTGGAGTCTACGCCTAGATGTCTCTCAGTGTTCAGGCCATCGAAACTGACAGCAAATTGAAACTGACAGCTGGACAAATGCGATCTCGTCGTACATCACAAAGGCGAGGCTGTAGTATTGAGCAGAAGCGCTGGCGTAGCCTCGGACACAACCTCGTTGGTGCGTAATTACCACGAGCAAGGCGATATACCATAACAGCTGTTTAAATACTCTACAATGTTGAACGGTGCACGCTTCTCGTTCCTCGAAGACGCTTCCCGTCATCCGCAAACCCTGCTCTCTCGTGCAATCTGGCACCAGTGCTCTCGTGACGCGCGCGCGCGGATCTTCGAACAACGAAGTAAGCTTGAGAGAAATCGACCATGCTGAACGATGCCCGCTTCTCGTTCCTCGAGGACGCTCCCAGTCTCCCGCCAGCTTCCTTCAGACGAGGCGATGGGAGACAGGCTACCCACTAACAGACAGTCCTGGGCCTGTGTCCATCCTGGAACAAGGCCCCTTCCTCTTTCTTCTCCTCCTGCTCCCCCTCCTCCTCCTCCCTCCTCTCGCCCTCCTCCTCCACTTGTCTTGTTCCTCGCCGAGGAGGGGAACGAAAAGGGGGAATGAGGGAGGAGGACGAGGATAAGAAGGAGATAATGGAGGGAGGCGAGGAGTAGGCTGAGGACGGATTTGGAGGAATAGGAACGCCATACAATCAAGCACAACTTCCCGAGACTTCACTGTGTCCCCTCACTTCCTCTCCCCCTCCTCCACCTCCCACCCGTCCCGGTTGTTGATGTGCAGCATATTCTGCAGAGTGACAGAAAGCATCGACACGCAGGAAGGATGGCGATATAATCGGGCAGGCGAAAATGTGCTTCAAAACGCTCCGCACGCTTGCAAGACACCATGCGACGATGCGTCTCGACCTGTTCACCCTGCTGATTACGAGGGGAACGGCACGGTGGTGGTGAAACGTGCAAAGCGAAACTGATGGATGAAAATGCCCCAGAGCAGAGACATCGCCATTCAGGGAGGTCTGTCCAATCAAGTACATGCTAGCGATTGCCCTTGCAAAGGCGCCTATTACAGTCGTCTTTGTGACCAGCGGGTAAGATTGTTTGCGAGCCAGACCTTTGCGAATTGAGAATGACTCCCTTCCCCTCGTCTTTCCTCCTCTCGTTCCTGACCCCCCTTCTATAAACGAGTGACTAGTGAGGCAAGCGATCAAATATGCCCACGGTCACGATACACTCTGCGACCAGCCTCAAGTGTTGAACGAGCGTAAGGCCCTTGGCCTCACCTGGATGCTCGCCTCTGAAGGGCTGCCTTGGAAGCCCCGCTGCAAATCGCTGGCGGGAAGGAAAGAAAGACAAGTGCTGCGCCCTCGGATACGGGAGAAACCGAAAGGTACCGATACCGCCACTCCCGGACCTCTTCCGGGGTTGCGTTCTGACCAAGATTTCGGGGCGAATCCAGCGGTGGCGACGAGGGCCTCCCAGGAGGCCCAAGGAGGGGAAAACGAGGAAAGGTAGAGGTATAGGTACCTCTTCCTCTTCCTAGTATATCTACGTGGAGGCCCACTCCGAACGCCTCACAGCGAGATCTTGGTCTGGGCGGCGCTACTGGCGCGATCCGACCCGGCCTGCGAGTTAGCCCCCGCGAGGTGGCTCTGGTGGTCGCGCCTCTGGCGGATCAGGCGGTCCAGCGACGAGTCCTCCGCCTGCGCTTGCAGCGGGCCAGAGACATCCTCCTCGTGGGGGGCAAGGAAGATACCGGTACTGCTACTCCGCAGATCTCAAATGAAGAAAATGTGCCCATACCGCTACCCTTGCCTCGTTTTTCCCGTTTTCCGGCCTCCTGGGAAGCCCTTGTCGCCACCGTTGGATTCGCCTCGAGATCCTGGTCAGAACGCGCTCTGGGAGAGGTCCGGGGAGTCGCGGTATCGGCGCGTGTCTGTCGGAAGAAATAAGTAGAAACATGAAGTAGGAAGGCGTTGGGAGTAGATTGGGCCTCCGCCCGCTCACTGAAGAAGACCGAAAAGGTGAAGCCACTCGATCATTGAAGTAGGAAGTCGCTTAAAATATACAGTGCGGGCGCGGCCGCAAGAAACCCTCGCAAGAAACCCAACCCTGAGAACCCGTGCGCGAGGTGCACCTGAGGGGAAACCCGGAGCACCCTGAACGCAGCGGCTCCTTCAACGGCTGCGGGAAGTCACCGCGCAGCGCGGGGGAGCGAATAAGCCCAGGATACCCTGACGAAAAGCACATGGTTTCTTGATGCGCGCCCCCACTGTATTGGAATCTGGGAATCCAGAACTACCTGCTTCCAACAACCGATGGGTACCTCTTGGTCCGCCCAAGACCCGAAACGGTGCGGTGACAGACCGTGCGGTGACCTCGAACCCCCCCAAGACCTCACCGCACGGTCCGTCACCGCACGGTCTTGGGACCCTGGAGGCCCCTGTCGCCCGAGACATCCTCGGAGAAAGACTCGAGTCCCAAAACCGTACGGTGACCCCGAATCCCCACCGACTCACCGCACGGAGTGGTCACCACACCGTTCGTCGGGAGCGGCCAAGAAGGGGGTGTCCAAGAGGGAGGGGTGCAAATCATGACCGGCGGCATGTGCGCGGCCCAGCGGGGGGGCCAGAAACGCCATGAAGTAAGAAGGGGCGCCATGAAATCTGGTGACATCTCGCGGCCCCCGCCATGATCTCCCCCCCCCCCCCTGAAGTCACCACCCCCCTCTTGGCCGCCCCCGAGCTTGGGGGGCCCCCGGAAGATCTCTCCCTGGGTGCGTTCTGGCCAGGATGCCGGGCCGAGGGAGTCTGGCCGTGGCGACGAGGGCACCCCGGCAGGCCCACGCAGAGCCAGGACGTGAGAGCGGGATGAGGCGGGAGGAGGAGGGGGAGGGGGAGAAGGAGGAGGGGGAGGAAGAGGAGGAGGAGGAGGAGGAGGAGGAGGAGGAGGAGGAGGAGGAGGAGGAAGAGGAGGAGGAGGGGAGGGGGAGAGGGGGGAGGAGGAGGAGGGGAGGAGGAGGAGGAGGAGGAGGAGGAGGAGGAGGAGGAGGAGGAGGAGGAGGAGGGGGAGGACGTGAACGCATGTCTATTTTCCCCACCCTCATCCTCGTGACCGTCGGCCGCTCCCGTGGCGGATGACGCGCTCCTCTCCCTTCGTCTTGATCTGCTTGCGATGCTGGCGGCGTCGTTGCGCCCGCGTCCTGCGCACGAAGGTGTCCTTGCCGCGTAAGCCGTCGGCGCGGCTGGCCGCGCTGCCGCTGGAAGGTGTCCTCCCGCGGCTGGCCGCGCCGCCGCTGGCCGACGAATCCTCGGTATTGGAGCGGGAAGCGGTGGGGCCGGACCTGGGCCAAGCAAGCTGCACGACGGGCTCGATCCACGGCGACCTGCAGTCCAGGAGCGTGTTATTTCGTGGTCAAGAACTCTTCGACCCTCGGGCTGGGCATGGCGCGCACGAGAAAGCCAGTCACGGCGCAGCCCGTGCGGATCAGGCTGCACTGTGCTTTACCTTGCCTGGGCTTGGATGACTCGAGCCCAAGCGGCTAGTGGCGGGGTGCACGGGGATCATGATGAAAATAGGAGTGGCGCAAACTCACTACGAGAGCGCGATGGAGAAAACCAAGACATGGCCAAATATGGCGGCCCATACTTCAATGTAATGCCCGTGCCTGTTGGTTTAGTGGGTCAAGCAATACCGTGCTACGACGATGGTACGCGATGGTGCGCGATGCTGTGCGACGATGGAAACAGGGGAAACCAAAAGGTACCAATACCGCTACTCCCTGGACCTCTCCGGGTCTGCGTTCTGACCGGAATTTCGAGGCGAACCCAGCGATGGCTACCAGGGCCTGACAGCAGACCCCCAAACGGGGGAAGAAAGGAAGGCTAGCGATATGGGCACCTCTTCCTCCTCTGAGCCCAAGTCCCAGTCCTTGCCGTGCCTCATACTTGCGAGGCTGCGCCATGCAATTCTGCGCCCTGCTGACCTGCACGACATGATTGAAGGGGCCCTGGAACACACAAACAAGTTGCATGTGTGCCATGGCTCTTGCACAAATAGGATGGGGGAGGAGGAGGAGGAGGAGGAGGAGGAGGAGGAGGAGGAGGAGGACGAGGAGGAGGAGGGGGGAAGAGGGGGCAAGACATCGCCCCTCGGGGCCCCAGCCCAAATCCCAGGGGGGGGGAGGTGGTGTGCGTCGCGACGCAATAAAATGCTCGGAGCGGAGGGGGCACGGGCGGAGGTCCTCACTGGGGGCTGGGGCGCGGAGAGGAGGGGGGGGAGGTGGTGTGCGTCGCGACGCGGAATAAAATGGTCGGGGCGGAGGGGGCACTGGGCGGGGCTTGGGGCAGAGGGCCACGGGGCGGGGGTCCAACTGGGGCGCTGGGGACGGGGGGGGAGGTGGTGTGCGTCGCGACGCGGAATAAAATTGTCGGGGCGGAGGGGGCACGGGGGGAGCCCCCACTGGGGCGCTGGGGACGCGGGGAGGGAGGTGGGGGAGGTGGTGTGCGTCGCGACGCGGAATAAAGCGTTCGTGGCGGAGGGGGCAGTGGGCGGGGCTCCCGCTGGGGCGCTGGGGACGCGGGGGGGCTCGGGGCAGAGAGCCACGGCGCGGGGGTCTCACTCTGGCGCTGGGGACGCGGGGGGGGGGGTGCGACGCGGAATAGAGTGGTCGGAGCTCTAGACACCCAGTGCAAGATAATCAATTTATACAAATTATCCCAGTGCGACCCTACCTAGGAGTTGGAGCATGTAGGAAAGCAACATGTACATCTACACCGACAGCTGCATTAATATCTACACCTGCATCTACATCTACATCAACATCAACAGCGAGACTACATCTACATCTACATCTTGCTTGCGGGGGCTCTGGTCCGGCCATCGAGGCTAGCTCGGCATCTGTCGCACATTGTGTTTGCTTTGCCTTTCATTTGCTTTGCTTTTGCTTTTGATTTGCGTTGCTTTGCGTTGCTTGTGTTTTGCTTTGCTGTCGCTGCTGTTGCTGTGCCTTTGCTTTGCTGCCATGCTATGCTATGCTATGCTATGCTGCGCTGTGCCATGCTGTGCTGTGCTGTGCTGTGCTGTGCTATGCTATGCTATGCTATGCTATGCTGCGCTATGCTCTGCTATGCTATGCTGGGCTATGCTATGATACGCCGTGCTGCGCTATGGTATGCTACGCTATGCTCTGCTATGATGTGCTCTGCTATGCTAAAGCTCAGCGAAGCTAAGATGAAGGTAAGCTAAGCTAAGATACATCTGAGTTAAGATTAAGCTAAGCTAAGCTAAGCTAAGGTGAAATAAGCTAAGCTAAGATGAGATAAACAACGCTAAGCTAAGGGGGGCGTAACTGGGGGAACCTCGGGGCGGATACTGGTGGAACCGCCCGGGGCGCTTTCCACTGCCCGGCCCCTTTCAGCCCAGAGAGTAAGAACCCTTCTAGGCAGAGCCTAGGTAGGGAATAACAGGATCCCCCATATGTTCCCCCCCACTGCTTCTTTGTCCCCCACTTCCTATGGTTTCCCATATTCTCTGGGGAATCGACGATTCATTCTGTCTGTGTGCTTCTTTCCCTCCTGAATGAGGCTCTGCCGTGCACGCTGCGCCGCGCTGCGGCGGCAGGCCGCGGAGGAGGCGAGGAGCCCGCGGCCCCGTGCGCGCCTCCGAGAGCAGCATGACGAGCGCCAGGTCCGCGTCGCCCCCGGCGCTCTCGAGCGCCGCGCCTCCGCCGGCGCCGAGGGCGGATCGAGCGGATCGAGGCTCGAAGCCAAGGGATCGAGGCTCGAAGCTCGAAGCCGCTCGGGGCTTTGGCCGAGCGGATCGAGGGCTCGGAGCCCAGGGATCGAGGCCAGCATCTCCCAGAGCCGTGCTTGCCCCCTGCGACGCCCTCCACCTCGGTCGCCCAGCAGTTGAAGGAGGCCCCGCGGAGGATCTCTTCTGGCGCTCCCGCACGCTGTGCGCCTCGTGGGCGCTCGTGCGCGCCCACGGAGTGGGTCCGAGGAGGCTTCGCCCGGTGCCCGCCCGTGGGCGTCCTGGGCGGGTCCGAGGAGAGCTCGCCTTGGTGCCCGCCCGCGGAGCGCCTTGGTGGGCGCTCTTGAGGACGCCGTGCTCTGGGTGGGCAACACGGCTCGCGCAGCGCAGCTCACACCGCCCAGCCTGCACAGCATGGCCCACACCGCATGGGTCACCCCGCACAGCTTGCACAGCACGACTCGCACCACATAGCCTGCGTCGCACAGCTCGCTCCACGTAGCTTGCGCAACTTATCGTGAACTTCGCTACTCCGTCTGCAAATCTGGAGCCTCCACCGTGCAATAACTCACTGTTCAAAGTCCACGCTGGCTCACATGTTGTCAGGCTTCCGCACATCCTGAGCGCAACTCTTGTCTTTGTCAAAACATATTCCTCTCCTCCCTCTCCTCCTGTACCTTTCCCTTTTCCTCCGCCTCCTCTTCATCCTCCTCCTCTTCCGTCCATCACCACCTCCTGCATGCACTTACGCTGCACGAGCCCCAACAGCAGCACCGTTCACTCCTCCAGCGAGGTCCCCGTGCTCTCTCTGGGAGCGTACCCTCCCCACGCCACGTGCGCCACCCCCAGGGAAGCCACGCGGGAGGTCCGCCACCATGCTCACACCCTGTGCCTTCTCTGGGAGCGCGCCACCCCCCACTCCACGCGCCCCACCTCCAAGGAAGCCACGCGGGAGGTCCGCCACCATCCTCAAGCCCAGATTTTTCTGAGGGGGCGCGCCCCCACCCCACTCCACGTGCCCCACCTCCAAGGAAGCCACGCGGGAGAGTCTCAACCATCCTCAAGCCCTGAGCTTTCTCTGGGATCTTGCCCTCCTCAATCCACGAGCCTTACCCTCCAGGATGGCCGAAACCTGTACCTTTAGGTCGGGCATGTCCCCCTACAGGCGGATTTTGGACGACACATAAAACAAGACCCCACAGATATTCAAAAATGGTCAAGACATCGTGCCCGACTATGTTTTGACTACTTTCGAATATGCCTCCTGCAGAGGGGCATGCCCGACCTGACTGTGCCTTCGGGGCACCGTTGCTCCTCCCTATCCTGAGTGGAGTTCCCGATGAGAAGGGCGGGGGGGAAGGCGAGGAGTGGGAGGGAGATGGAGGAGAAGTGATGGCGAGGGCCCAGGGAGGGCAGAGAGAGAGTCCTGGAGCGCTCGGCCCAACCAGAAACCTTCCGCGGGGAACTCCAAAGACATCGTCTCCAACTGTCTTTGGGCCGCGGCTCTGCCCCCCCGAGGCCTCCGAAGCTGTCACACACACACACACACACACACACACACACACACACACACACACACACACACACACACACACACACACACACACACACACACACACACACGCGTGCAACTGCCGAGCCAGGGAGGAGCGAGGCGGTGGCAGCGCCTCCACTCCACTCCACCCAACTCCATTCCTTGCTTCCGATCCCTCCTTTCCCTTCTCCATTCCCCCCGCTTCCTTCTCCACCCCCCCTCCTCCTCTAGCATCATATCTCTGTCCAACTCCACCCTCCCCTTGCCCTCCGCCTCGTCGTCGTTGTCGACCTCCTCCCCCTCCCCCGCCTCCGCCTCTGCCTCCTCCACCTGCTCCTCCCACCGCTGCTCCTCCCCCCGCTGCCCCCTTCTCTCCTCCTCCTCGCCGCGCTCCGCCTATTCCCTCTTGACTGCCCCTCCCCATCCCTCGCCCCCCCCCCCCCCCCGGGTTGAGGTATAAAGGATGGCGCTCCAGCAGCGCTTCCAACAATGATCTTAGTGAATGCTAATACCCATGGGGTCAGTTTCACAAAGACAACGTGCACTTAGCCAAAAGAAACAAACAACTGCAGAGGCATAAACTTCCGACGGTCCGCGCGGATTCTTCAGATCTGCGCTGGACTCCATCCCTGGCGCGCGGAGCGCGCCAGGGGCGGCGCCGCCAACAGTTTATGTGTATGACGTTGTTCCTTCGATTGGCGTACGAGACCTCCTTGCCCCTTTCCCCCCTTCCCCCCCCCTCGCCCATATCCTCCTCCTCTTCCTCCCCGCCTCTTCTCCTCCTCCTCTCCTCCTCTCCTCCCTCCTCCTCCTCCTCCTCCTCCTCCTCCTCCCCCTCCCCCTCCCCCTCCCCCCCCCCTCCTCCCTCCTCCTCCTCTCCTGCTCTCCTCCTCCACTTCCTCCTCCTCCTCCTGCTTCTCATCCTCCTCCTCCTCCTCCGCCTCCTCCTCCTACTCCTCCTCCTCCACTTCCTCCTCCTCCTCCTCCGCCTCCTGCTCCTCCTCCTCTTCTTCCACAATTGCACAATATGAATACTCTCTCCTCCATCCCCTGATGGCGTGCGGAAGATAGCGGGCACTCCTCAGCGTACTGATTTTCTACACACATGATGCACCCGAGTTGGGTATTCGCTTTTTGTTGTTAAAGGATGTTCTCGCTGAAGCGCGGGCTTCATGTTCGGGGTTCCGCTCGTTCCGAATCGTGCTCCCGCTGCAACGCTGGCCTCATTTCCGTGCGTCCGCTCGTTCCGAATCGTGCTCCCGCTGCAACGCTGGCCTCATTTCCGCGCTTCCGCTCGTTCCGAATCGTGCTCCCGCTGCAGCGCTGGCGTCATTTCCCGTGCCATGCCACGGCATGCAATGCAATGCTAGGTTGCGTTCCGCTGCGCGGTACCATGCCTTCATCTGCAGCTGTCATATCCAGTGCTTAAGTGCCACGTCATGTTATGCCATGCTACGCTTTGATCTTCAACGCCATGCTATGCAATGCATGTTCGAGGCCGCTGTGCGATGCCATGCTTTGCGTTGCAAAGCTTAGTGGTGCAATTCTTCACTACGCCACGCCACGCCATGCTGTGACATACTACGCTTTGCGGTGCTCTTCTGCGCCATGCCATGCCGTGCTCTACAATGCATCGCGTACCCTTTCGGGATCATTGCCCCGCTCGACATCCGACTGTGCAGGTAGAGAGGGTTCTACGCCATGGTAAGGGATGGGGAGGGGTAGGATGTCAGATATGACGCGAGCGCACCTAGCTTGCCCCCCCCTCGCCCCTCTCCGCGTCCCCCGCCGCCTCCCGGGAGGGTGGGGGGGAGGCGCGGGGGGGGGGGCAACACCAGGACGAGGACAACATCGTTGTTATTCGTGTTTGTTGTTCGATTTGCTCGGCATGTTTTCCTGCACCCCCCTCCCCAAACGGAAAACAAAACACAGCCGACGAGTAGCGAGACGGTACATCGACAAAACGTTGCACCACCTGGGCGACGATCAAACATGGGTCTCACTCGAGATGGCGTAGTGACCTTACGCGGCGGCTTACGCAGGCCGCCTGCGCAGCAAGCTGCGCTGGAGACGAGGGCGCTGACGCGCGAGCTGACGCGGGCAGCTAACGCGCCAATGTCGGCGCAGACCCCGTTTTGTTTGCGCTGCTCATCTGGCGCGGACAATCAATCGCATCTCCGTTCTATAAGCGTTTGTTTCCCACCCCCTCCCCCCGATCATAACATTGGGCTCAGTCCTTGCTGGTCGAAGCAGCTAGGTGGTGCAACATTTTGCTGGGAGCCCCCGGGCGGCCCAAGGGCTCCCCGCCATGCACCCGATATTATAAGATCGGGGAGAAGGGGGAGAAAGAGCGATGCAGTATAGGTGCCAATGCGTAACAAAAATGGTGCAACATTTTGTCTACGTACGGGAATACATCGATAATCTCTGAGATCCGGCGCTTGCGGAGGATGTCTCCGCTACACGCAAGAGGCACCCTTGGCAAGAGTAACCTTTGGTGCGCGGCCGAGGGGGATCATTTTGGGGGACACCGTCAGGCAAGCCGCTGCTAGCGCATCGCATTCGGCGATCTGGAGGTCCCACAGTGGGCTCGCACCAAAGGTCCCTCTGGCGAAAGGTCACTATGACGTCTGGCCGAATGTCTTCGGCGCCGCGGCCTTCTCACAGCGTTCCAGAACGCCCTGAGAGCGTTCCCGAGCGCTTTGGAACGGCCTTATCCTCGTCCTATAGCCCCATCTGGTAGATGCCTCCTGGGGTCCGAGTAGATGAGGTCAAAGGATCGCGCCGCATCGCCAGTGCATCGGCGATGCATCAGCGACGTCGGCGACGCATCGGCGTTGCCGGCGTTGAGAAAGTAGCGCCCCACATCCAGCCGCGTCGCCGATGCATCAGCGATGCGGCGCGATCCTCCACCCGTCTGCTCCGACCCCACCTGGGAGGCCTAAATTCCCACAACACTCCAGAGAGCCTTCCGAGCGTTCCGGAGCGCTCTGGCACGGACTGCTCCTCCTCCTCCTCCTCCTCCTCCTCCTCCTCCTCCTCCTCCTCCTCCTCCTCCTCCTCCTCCCCGTCTGAGGGGCCGCCGGGGCCGCCCGCGACGGGCGGGGCCGCGGGCCCGCTCGCCGGGCACGCCGGCGGCCCTGGCCACGCGGTCAGCCGTGGCCTGCAGAGCCTCGCGCGGGGGGGGGGCGTCTTCGGGCGGCGGTCGCTGCCCGGGGGCCGGGCTTTGCCTCCGACGTTGGGCGGAGCAGGAGGAGCAGGAGGAGGAGCAGGAGGAGGAGGAGGAGGAGGAGGAGGAGCAGGAGGAGCAGGAGGAGGAGGAAGAGCAGGAGGAGGAGCAGGAGGAGGGCGAGGGGGAAGCGGAGGAGTCCGTTCCAGAGCGCTCCGGAACGCTCGGAAGTCTCTCCGGAATGCTGTAAGAATCCGCCGACCCCAGAGGCGTGTGCGATATCCTTCTGCGTTTTCATACACCCCCGACCCTACGATTTCTCGCCCAACAACAACCCATACCCCCCACCTGGCCCCCACCTGGCCACCACCCCCCCACGACATCCCCAGGCCTCTGGGCTCTGTTCTTGGGACCCCCGACCCTACGATTTCTCGCCCAAAAACGACCCATACCCCCACCTGGCCCCCACCTGGCCACCACCCCCCCCACGACGTCCCCAGGCCTCTGGGCTCTGTTCTTGAGACCCCCGACCCTGCGATTTTTCGCCCAAAAACAACCCATACCCCCCACCTGGCGCCCACCTGGCCACCACCCCCCCAGGACATCCCCAGGCCTCTGGGCTCTCTTCTTGGGGCCCCCGACCCTACGATTTCTCGCCCAATAACAACCCATACCCCCCACCTGGCCCCCACCTGGCCACCACCCCCCCCACGACATCCCCAGGCCTCTGGGCTCTGTTCTTGGGACTCCCGACCCGACGATTTGTTGCCTAAAAACAACCCATACCCCACCGCCCCTCACCTGGCCACCACCCCCCCACGACATCCCCAGGCCTCTGGGCTGTGTTCTTGGGACCCCCGACCCTACGATTTCTCGCCCAATAACAACCCAGACCCCTCACCTGGCCCCCACCTGGCCACCACCCCCCCACGACTTGAGACCCCCGACCCTACGATTTCTCGCCCAAAAACAACCCAGACCCCCCACCTGGCTTCACCTGGCCACCACCCCCCCACGACGTCCCCAGGCCTCTGGGCTCTGTTCTTGGGACCCCCGACCCCACGATTTCTCGCCCAAAAACGACCAACGCCCCCCACCTAGCCCCCACCTGGCCCCGACACCCCCAGGCCTCTGGGCTCTGTTCTTCGGACCCCCGACCCCACGATTTCTCACCCAAAAACGACCAACGCCCCCCACCTGGCACCCACCTGGCCCCGACACCCTCAGGCCTCTGGGCTCTGTTCTTGCCGACCCCTACGATTTCTCGCACAAAAACGACCAACGCCCCTCACCTGGCCCCCACCTGGCCACGACACCCCCACGCCTCTGGGCTCTGTTCTTGAGACCCCCGCTCTGGGCTCTGTTTCTGGGACCCCCGGACCCACGATTCTCGCCAAATCAAACCAAGGCCCGCCACCTGGCCCCACCTGGCCCCCACACCCCCCGGCCTCTGG
>CAUYUJ010016357.1:269886-282492 GCA_963575745.1 Prorocentrum cordatum
CCAAATCCCCCCTGTACGGGGACAGGCCCGACTTAAGCCAAGGCGGCACTCCGAGGAGGAGATGAGAAGGAGAAGGTCTTCTCAGAAGGCGGCGGGACTTCTCAGAAGCCCTCGCGCCCTCTGAGAGGTCTTCTTTGCTTTCGGAGAAGGCTTGGGATACTTCTCAGAAGGCTGGAGGACTTCCGAGCATTCTGAGAATGCCCGCCCCTTCTCACTTCCCGCGCTCGCTCGCCGCCGAACGTACCCATAACGCTACCCCTCACTCGTTCTCGCCTTTTGGAGCCTCCTAGGAGACTCTCGTCGCCACCACTGGATTCGCCTCGAAATCCTGGTCATAACGCACCCCGGAAGAGGTCCAGGGAGTAGTGGCATCGGTACCTATTGTTTTTTCCATGTGCCAGCTGGGACCGCTTAGACCAGCCGCGACCGATCAGACTGCCACTTGCTCTTCCCTCCGCGCAGCAGTTCATGCTTCAGACACGTGCTGATCGTTCGCACCGCAGCGGATATCTAGTTTTGAAAACAGGCCCAGGCGGTTGCACAGCGGCCATCAGCGCGTGCGGCTATCTTTGGGGTCTTCTTTCGGTCCGCTTGGACCTTCCCAGGGTGCTCTCTAGGGGCTCTCTTGGGCCATCCTGCGGTGCTCTCGGGCCGCCTGGCGCCTTCGGCGGCCATCTTGTGCGGGCCTGATCTGGACCGTCTGAGGGACCCCCGGGGCTCTTGAGGGACCTCTTTGGGCTCGTCAGGGAGCAGGAGGCTGCTGGCACTGCAGTCGCAGCCCGGTGCCAGCTGCAGGCTGCGGGCAGCCTCCCCGTGCAGCCTGGTCCAGCCTGGGCCGGAGGCGCGGGCGGCAGGGCCCCAAGCGGAACATCTGCACCAGAGTGTCTGCAACGGCTCCCTGCCACTCCTCTCTGAGAAAGAGTCTGAGTGGCACTTGATTTGGCAGCCCAGCTGCTTTTTTTGGAGTTCAAAGGAACCAGAAGAAATTATACACCGGTTTCAGTGGGCTGATTCCCGCGACGTGTCGTTGACGCAATTGGGATTTCAGCGAGACGCGGCCTGTGCGCCCGACTGTCCGATGACACCAGAGCTTCGAGTTTCAGTCCAAGCCGGACTTGCGGCTCCAAAGCAGGTGCTCTGTCCAGGAGCTCCTGCCGCCGGTCCGGGGCCAGCCGGAATCAGTGCACGAGCGTTCAGTCAGGAGGGGAAAAACACACACAGACACAATTCATCGTCCACTCCCAGGAAAATATGGGAAAATATGGAAGTAGGGGGGGGAAGACAAAAACTCAGAAAATATAGGAAAATATGGGGAATCCTTTTATTTGTGTGTATTTATGTGTGTGTGTGTCCCAGGGCCCCTTCATTCAGGGCCGAGGCCTTCCTTTCAAACCAAAAAAAATGAAATATACAAAGAAAAGAAAGGGCCGAGGCCTTCCTTTCGAGTGGAGTGGTTCCAGTGCCAGTCTGCAGCGCCTGGTGCGTTCCGGGCGGACGCGGCAGGAGCGTGCGCGTGGATGGCTCGGGGCTCCAGCTCGTGCTTGAAGTCGGGCCCGTTCCTCTACAGGAGGTATTTTCAAATATAGTTTAGAACAACTATGGGGACGACGATTTTTGAATATTTGTTGATCATTTTGGATAATTGTTTGAGTATGTATGATTTTTCATAAAAGAGTTAAACAAACAGTTAAACAAATAGTTAAACAAATAGTCAAACAACTAGTCTGGGGACTATTTTTTTAGTATTCGTTTGACCATTTCGGAATATGTTTCGAGTATCTTTTATTTGTCGTCGAGAACCCCCTTGTAGGGGGACACGCCCTACTTGACTCTTGCTATCTCCGTCCGCCTGGCAGGAGCTGCTGTCGCACTCCGACGAGGCTGCGCAGGTGGCAGGGGATGGCGGGGGTACCGAGTGAGGCATGAGGAGGTGGAGGTGAGGTGGACCTTTACCTGTTCACACACGGCCTCGTCGACCGCAGCAAGCAGGAATCATCTTGCAAGGCGGCGAAAGTGTTGCCACCACCCAGTCGTGCTCTCTCATATTAGCAGTGCTTCGATTGGGAGTCTGAGCCCTTTCATCCATGCCTGACTGCTCCAAGCTAAGCTAGGGCGAAGTGGGGCCACCGTAAGCTAAGCCAGTCTGCGCTTGGCAGGAGCCAAGCTGGGGCAAACCGCTGCCTTGCACACGTGAACGAACCAAGGTGTCTGGCGACAGACATTCGCGACAGAAGCTCGCAAAGCCTAGCAATTACATCAAAGTCGGGCGACCAGGCGTGAGCGGACACACTGTCGCCAGCCGTCAGCAAGCTGATGAGGAAGAAGGAGGAGGAGGAGAAGGAGGAGGAGGAGGAAGAGAAGGAGGAGGAGGAGGAGCAGGAGGAGGACGAGGAGGAGCAGGAGGAGGAGGGAGGAGGCTGAGGAGAAGGAGGAGGAGGAGAGGAGCAAGAGGAGAGGAAACGAGAGAGGAGGAAGAGGAAGAAGCAGGAGGATAGGAGGAGGAGGAGGAGGAGCAAGAGGAGGAGGGAGGAGGACGAGGAGGAGGAGCAGGAGGAGGAGCAGGAGGAGGAGGAGGAGGAGGAGGAGGAGGAGGACATGATGGAAATTGTAGCACGTCATCTGTCGACGTGTCTGGGTGCGCGAGGGTCGGTCCGGCAGGCGGAGGGCGCCGGCCCTGCTGCCGACGAGGGCCTGGAGCAGGCGCTGCAGAGCCTGGAGGCCTGGGGCTGACGCTGGAACGCAGCAGGGCAGTCGGGCTCTTCTCCATCCCTCCTCCTCCTCCTGTTCGCTGTCCGCTGCTGGTTTCGGGGTCGAGATCGACGCAGCCACCCCTCCTCCTCCTCCTCCCTCCTCCTCCTCCTCCTCCTCCTCCTTCCTCCTCCTCCTCCTCCCCTCCTCTCCCTCTCCTCCTCCATCTCTCCTCTCCTCCTCCTCCTCCTCCTCCTCCTCCTCCTCCTCCTCCTCCTCCTCCTCCTCCCTCCTCCCTCCCCTCCTCTTCGAGTGCTACTCAGAGTTCAGAGTTGCTCACGGAGACCGAGAGAACGACACGTTCCCTTCTTGAATCAGTGGTGGATTCAAGCAAGGCAGTCTCGACGACTACTCCGAGAGCAACGAATATCGATTCACATCTTTCAGTTTCTTCAGATATTGATTCACTGCTTGCAGTGTCGTCAGAGACACGTGAGCCAAGCAGGGAGGCCCAGGCCGCAGCATACAAACCTCTGAGTATTTGGAAAGAGAGAATGACGGCATCGTCATCATCTCGTTCTATCCCACCTCCATCGCCATCCTGTTCCTCCAGATCCCCGTGGACCCTGAGGCCCTTGAGGAGTATTTCGCCGACCCCGAGGATTGCGCCCAGGAGTCCTCAGAGGTTATCTTCTGCATCCCAGAGGCCCTTGAGGAGTATTTCGCCGACGGCGCCGATTGCCCCCAGGAGCCCACAGATGATATCTTCAGGTTCGCAGAGGCCCTTGAGGAGTATTTCTACGCCCCCAACGATTGCCCCCAGGAGCTCCAGTAGTTTTTTAGGCCCGATGGAAGTAGGAGAGGAGGTGAGAAAGGCGGCGGATAGGTACATTCAGAGGCATGGGGGGGAGGCTGAAATCGGTCTTACCCTTCCCCAGAAATTAGCTGTGGAAAGATTTCTGTCGGCCCAGGGAATCCCCAGGGACTCGGCGCGTTGGGAGGCCCTGTTTAGGAGCAGGCATGTTCAGGCTATGGTTCAGCGAATAGGGTGAGGTGTTTTTTTTGCCGTGGGTCTGGACACGGGTAACTCGTACCCGCGTTTGGAGCCTCGGGCAGTGGGCCAGTTTACGGTCTAGCCTTGGGGCTAGTGTCCCAGGCGTTTTGGATCCGTTTTTAAGGATAGTCTCTGGGCCTTTGAATCTCCCCCGTAGGTGGACGAACCTGGCCCCAACGGAGTGTTTCTTCTTCTTCCCCTCCTCTTCCTCCTCCTCCTGCTTCTCCTCCTCCTCCTCCTGCTTCTCCTCCTCCTCCTTCTCTTCCTCCTCCTCGTCCTCCTCCTCCTGTTCGCTGTTCGCTGTTCGCTGCTGGTTTCGGGGTCGAGATCGACGCAGCCACCCCTCCTCCTCCTCGTCCTGCTCCTCCTCCTCCTCCTCTCCTCCTCCTCCTCCTCCCCCCTCCCCCTCCACATCCTCCTCCTCCTCCTCCTCCTCCTCCTTGTCCTCTTCCTCCTCCTCCTCCTCCTCCTCCCTCCCTCCTGTTTCCTGTCCGCTGGTGGTTTCGCGGTCGAGATCGACACAGCCACCCCACCCCTCTCCTCCTCCTCCTCCTGCTCCTCCTCCTCCTCCTCCTCCTCCTCCTCCTCCCCGGCCTCCTCCTCCTCCCCCGCCTCCTCCTCTTCCTGACGCTGGTGCCAGCACTCGTTCTCTGCTCGGCTCGATTGCAATTGAGCCCACAGAGTGGGCGTCACGGCTCGGACCCCCCTTCGGGCAATCGTTTCTGTTCCCCCAGATGTTGAATTCATATGTCTGGGGGCCTCTTGGGGCCGTCTTGGGGCATCTTGGGAGCACCTTTTGGGCTTCTTTGGGGTTTCCTTGCGGCCTCTTGGGCCCCCTTGGGCTTCTCGGGGTTTTCAGAGTCCTCCTCGTGACTTTCTTGGCCTCCTCTTGGGGCCGTCTTTGAAGCATCCTGGGCCCCTTTTGGGGGAGGCTGGGGGGGCGTCTGTGGGCCGTCCAGGGCCGTATTGCAGGCCTGTGTTGCCTCCTCGGGGGCTGCTTGGGCTGTCATGGGCGCCCTGGACGCCGAATATCAGACATGCGCAAGGTCATGCAGTCGAGCATCTGATTAAGAAACCTCCTTCTAAAAAGTTGGGCCAGCGTTTCTTCACCAACTTGCCGGAGTGCTGGCCCAGTTCCTTGAGCGCGTTCGCGCCTCCAGCGTTAACACGGAAAGTTGGCCCATGCTTGTCTTACGAAACTTCTGGGAAGTTGCCCCCGATTTCTCAGACATGATCTCGATCGCATGTTCGGCTGTGTCAGCGCATTTGGTTGTTGAGTTATTTTGTCTCCTGAAGGCCCCCCGGGTCGTCCTCCCAGAGCCCTCCCGGGCCGTTTTGAGACGGGCGCCTCTACAGTAGGGTCGTCTTGAGACCCTCTTGAGCTGCCACGTGCCGTCTTGTGGCCACCTGGGGGCCGTCTTGTGGCCATCTTCAGGCCTTCTTGGCCTGCCTTGGAGGCATCTTAACTGCGATAGTCATGCTTGAGTGCGGACCCGCAAACCCGCCCCCCCGTCAAGGTTGGCTAGCTGTTGCCGCCTCCGTGGTTTTTTTCCGCTCCTCTTTGCGACAGCAGGGCTTGCGCTTCTCTATCGACTCTTTTCTGACGGCGCGCGGCTGACCGCGTCGCTCGCGAGCAAAAAAGTATCCCGACTAGCCCACCCAACGAGTCTTGACGCTTCGCGTATTCCCACCCGCCCATCCAGACACGATCGGAGGCTTTCTTGAGACCTCTTGGAGGCTATCGTGAGCCATTTTCAGCTAGATGCTGTCGGAGGCTATCCTGAGCCATGCTCAGCTATCCTGAACCGTTTTGTGGTTGTCTTAAGGCCACTTGGAGGTCAGTCGGAGACTATCTTCAGCCATGCTTGACCTCCTGCGACCATCTTGGGAGGAGGAGGAGGAGGAGGATAACGATGAGGAGGAGGAACAAGAGAGGAGGAGGAGGAGGGGGAAGAAGAAGAGGGGGAGGAGGAGGAGGAGGAGGAATGCGGCACAAGGAAGATGAGGAGAAGGAGGAGGAGGGAGGAGGAGGCAGGAAATGAGGAGGGAAGGAACGGACGATGACAAGGAGGATGAAAAGTCGGGCTTTGGAGGTATGTTGTTGTGAGGGGTCTTAAACGACGACGATGCCCATCTTAGGGGCTCTCTTAGTGTCCGGGGTCTCTTGAGGCATTCTTGGGGCCCTCTTGGGGCTCATTGTTGGGGTCTTTGGCCCTCTTGGGGCTCCTTGGAGGGGTCTGGGAGGCCTCTTGGGCCATCTTGGGCCGCTCTTGGGGGAATTCAGGTCTCCCCCCCTGGGATGCTCAACCATTGCGTCTTGAGGCCCTCTTGGGCGCTCTTGGGGCCCTCTGGGGGCCCTCTCGGGCCCCTCTGGGGCTCTCATGGGCCGTCTGGGGGCCATCGTAAGGCTTTAAGAGCCCATCGGAAGCGAGACGGCGAGAAGGCAACACACATGGATTTCCCTGTGGTGCTGGATCAATTTTGGCCTCTTGGGGGTTTCCTTGAGGGCTCGGAGGGCACTTGAAACCGTCTTGGGGCCGTCTTGAGGCCTTTGGGATCTTAGTCGGAGGCTATCCTGAGCCATCTTGAAGGCCATCTTGTGCTCTTTGACGCCCTCTTAGAGCCATCTCGGGCGATCTTGGGTGCTCTAACTCCTCGCCGGGCGTCCCGTCCAGACCCAGGGGAGGGGGCAGGGGAAGGGGTACCCCCCCCCCCGAGCAGGGTGAAGGAAGGGCTTTGGTAGGGAAAAGACAACATGCATTAAACCACCCACGCCAAGAGGGCTGGTGGGACTATTTCCAGGGCAGTTGTCTGGAGGAGGAGCGTGGGAAAGCATATTGGAGTCATTTTGAACGCATGTTCGGCTCTCTCGGGCTCTCTGAGCCGACAGGTCAAGACAGGCCAAGTGCAGGGCAAGAGCAGCCGTGAGTCCTGAGGGAGCGGTAGTTCCCAAGCCTACCGCCTGACTGCTTCAGCTGGGAATGGGGCAAGCGGCGAGACAGGTTGAGATGGGGAAGCTCGAAGTGCTAGATTCGAATACACACTGGCAAAAAGACTACGACTGAAGATGACGACTGATCATGCTGGGCCGTTGTTCTCAGAAGGCCGTTGCAGTATCATGCTGCCCGGCATGTGAGACTTGCTGCTCCAGTTCCAGTCAGGGAGCAATGACTGCAATTCAATGTCGATTTGTATCACGTGGCGGCTGCTTGTGGATCCACCATGTTGGCTTGTGACTGTCTGACGATGACGGTTTCTACGCAGCACTCGGGCAAGCTCAGCGTGCGCCCGCACATGGTGGACGGCCAGGCACGTTGTCAGCCAAAGTTGCCTCTCGTCATGAAGGTATGCAGGCTACCGCGATCACCAGATGCTGCAACGTGTGAAACGAGGGGCACATGTCGTTTATCTTGGTTTGCTCTGTGGCTTCGTGGACCGAAACACGTGTGGCTCTTCAACGATTGGAATGCGCTCCTGGGTGCTTCTATGCCTCCCAGGCAGGGTCGGAGCAGGAGGTGGTCGGAGGATTCCGCCCCATCGCCGACGGCGGTGCGGCTTGATGTGGAGCCTGACTCTCTCCACCCCGCCGTCGCCGATGCATCGCCGATGCAGCGGCGATGCGGCGCGATCCCTCGGCCGCATTACTCCAATCCATCCGGGAGCCTCTTATGTGTGGGGTCGTTGATATTATCTCTCATTGTATCGCATCCGTGTCCCTCAGCCGCCCCTCGCGCGCGCCGTCGGTATGATACACTTGCCGTGGAAGCCCCTACATCCACGATATTTTCGTCGTTTTGAATATTTCTTCCAGTGCAGTGCTTCTTCTTAGAGGTTCTTAAGTCTGCTCTAGGGAACTGGGCTGGTGTGGAGGTCTGGCGGCTATGCTGTCGTCGTCGCCGCCCCGTCGCCGCGTCGTCGCCGCCAGTCGTCTGGGTCGGACTGGCGATCTGGCAGCTATGTTGTTGCCGTCGCCGCCCCGTCGCCGCCTCGTCGCCGCCCGTCGTTTGGGCTAGTGTGGCGGTCTGGCGGCCACGTTGTCGCCGTCGCCGCCCCGTCGCCGCTTCGTCGCCGCGCGTATTGCGCACCACATGACTTGTACCGCATAGGTTTTTCCCCTGTCTGAAGGGGTAGACCCCCCTCCCAGATCTAACCGCACCCCTTTTCGCAACATCAAGTACCTCTGATTCTGCACCATTGTCCATCCTACATCTGACTACACGCCATCCCACCCAGGCCCGTAGCGACGCCCCCCCTCATCCCTGCAGGGCATGTTATGCGCGCGCATCGCTTACCAAAACAAATCAGTTTCCAAAAAGGCTTTGTAAAACAACGGGACGAAGTGAACACACGCGCGTCGTCGCGCGAGCGTGCCGAAATAATTCAAACACCTGGGGTGGCGTCAGGATTTCAGATCTCGTTGTCCCGGAAGCATGCCACCACCATATGATGTCTCATGAAGGATGTTCAAAAATTTGCGCCTCGCGCGTTTGCAGGATCTTTGAACACATATATAGGTCCTTGCGCGCGCATGACGAAATCGTCCGAACGCCCTTGCGCGCGTGCTGTCGCGAGAATCATTTGTTGGCAATAGTGGGACGAAGTGCGACCGCGCGCGTTGTCGCGCGCGTGTGCCGAAATGTTTCGAACCCCTTGGGTTTCGTGAAGAGTTGCAACCGAATGCCCCGAACACATATAAAAACACAGGGTTTTGAAGCATCAGGTTCCGACACAATAAAGCCTGCGCGCGCATTTGCGAATTCTTGAGAAAACCATTTTCCAACATTGACACCACATTCTGCCAAACGGGCCTCTCGCGCCGCATGTCGAGCTTATACGAACGCCCTTGCGCGCGTGCGGGGGGGGTGGACGGTTTGTTTCACATAAAACCACGCGGGCCACTCGCGCGTCGGCCGCACGCGCATGTCGAACTCCTCCCAAAACTTTCATCGTCGACGCGAGGACATCGTCATCGTTATCGGCGGGCGTGATCAACATCGGCGCCGTAATTGGCCTTGCCGCCGTCGTCGCCACCATTGTCACCATCATCGCTACTGTCATCATCGTGTCTACCGTTGTCGGCGTCGCCATGATACCGCGCCCGCTCCAGTCACCAACTCGCACCGAAGTGCCCGCTGTGAAGTGCCCAGCGGTCAGCGCCACCGCGGCCGCGTTGGTTGCGCTGCACTAGCTGTCCGCTGCGCGCGCGACCATGCGCGGGTTAGCGCGGCCGCACAATTGCACCAACCAGCGCCAAACACTCATCGCAATCTCCGTCGCATGGGTTCTGCAAGCCAAGTTGCGGACTGGTGAGTGGGATGCTTGCGCGACCAGTGCATTTAACAACACATTGCGATCATTGGATTGCACTACGCAGATTGTACCAGGTAAATGGCACACCACAGATTGCAGAACATCGATTGCGCAACATGTATTGCACGACTGATGTCGCACCACATAGAATGCTCAACATACGGTGTACAACATTGATTGCACACAGTACATTGCACCACGTAGATCAAACGGCGTATATTGCATAAATCTGATCGCAGCACATCTATTGCACTACAGAGATCTTTCGATATAGGTTGCACCACGCATATTGCGCCACGTCGACAACGCGTAGACGGTACATTACGAATTGCACAATATATATTTCACGACATTTCTTGCTCCACATTTGTTCCCTTTGTCCAACAGAGACCGATGACATACAAGCTATATCGTGTAAGCTTGGCTGTGGGAGCTAAAGATGAAACCTATGGGGTGTGAGCTCTGAGCTTAAGTAACCGGGTTTCCAAGACATCGGGATGAACACGCCCCCAAAATGCCAAAGGCACTTTTGGACCAGGGTCGGGCTGTTTAAAGAGGCGCTAGGGGTCGACAGACAGGCCTTTGCCCAGTGATCGCAATTATCGCCATGATCGTTATAGTCGTCTCTCTCCCCGTGGTTGGCGCATCTTCCAGAGCACTGCGTGATTATGCCTGGCATCGAGTTGCCCAGGACATGGGAAGCACTAGCATGACGTTTTCTCGATGGGCCCAGCGCTGAATTGATTCCACCTCCATGTGGTTCCTTGGGGGCATTCCGCGGCATATCTTAAGGATGCGTTTGGCGCCTGGATTCTTGTACCTCAGGAGATGTCGGACCATTTTGTTCGGATGCGTGCAGGGAAAGCCACTGCCTACAACTCGAAGTTGGCATAGGCGCGCTACCAGGTCTCGGACTCCAGAGCAGCGCTGGGGTGAAGCACCGTGCAGCCCAGGAGAGCCGAGGGGCGGCGCATAACTCGAGTAGGAAGACTGACCGCTCTGTCGCTTCGCTCCCAGGTCTGATCGGAGGAACCCCGACCTCCGATGCCCACATCACGGTGCCATTCGGTAGCCATTTTGGCTCAAGCCGTGTGGGCTCGAGTCTTTCTAGCCCAGGCAAGGCAAGGCACAGTGCAGCCTCTTATGCACGGGTTGCGCCGTGACTGGTTTTCTCTTGCGCGCCCTGCCCATCCCGAGGGTCGAAAAGCTCTTGACCACGAAGGACACGTTCCTAGATTGCAGGTCGCCGTGGATCGAGCCCGTTGTGCAGCTTGCTAGGCCCAGCTCCGACCCCATCGCTTCCTGCTCCAATGCCGAAGATTCGACGGCCAGCGGCAGCGCGGCCAGCCGCGGGAGGACACCTTCCAGCGGCAGCGCGACCAGCCGCGCCGACGGTTTCCGCGGCGAGGACACCTCCGTGCGCAGGACGCGGGCGCCGCGCCGCCGCCAGCAACGCGAGCACATCAAGACGAAGGGGGAGGAGCGCCTCATCCGCCACGGGAGCGGTCGCCACCCACCAGACCACCCCAACCCAACCCGAAGGCCCAAATTTATCCTCGATTTCCAGTGGGGGGGAGATCGGGGAACATGGAACCCGTACCCCCCCCAACCCGAAATTCGGGTCAAATTCGGGTCTTCGGGTTGGGTTGGGGTGGTCTGGTAGGTAGTCAAGCGGCCAGAGCCAAGTGGCCGACGCTCACGAGGAGGCTGTCTCCGGCCCGCTGCAGGCGCAGGCAGAGGACCCGTCGCCGGACCGGCCGATCCGCCGGAGGCGCGACCACCAGAGCCGCCACGCGGGGGCTGCCTCGCCGGCCGGGTCGGATCGCGCCAGCAGCGCCGCCCAGACCGAGATCTCGCTGTAAGGCGTTCGGAGTGGGCCTCCACGTAGATATACTGGGAAGATTTCTCCAATTTGCGAGGGCGCAACACTTGTCCTTCCCTCTCGCGAGCGATTTGCAGCGGGGCTTCCAAGGCAGCCCTTCAGAGGCGAGCACCCAGGTGAGGCCAAGGGCCTTACCGGACACATAAGGATCCTGCAGTGCTCGTTCATCACTTGAGGCTGGTCGCGAAGTGTACGTAGCACCCCGCAATTGCGGATAAGAGTGAGGGGGCGGGCTCGGGCGACGCGGGCGTCGTCGAGCCGGCGGACCTCGTGGCCCCTACCTTCCCTGTCGATGGCGCTCTCCTCCTCCTTCTCCTCCTCCTCCTCCTCCTCTTCCTCGTCCTCGTCCTCATCGTCATCGTCATCCTCCTCCTCCACTTCGTCCTCCTCCTCCTCTTCTTCCTCGTCCTCCCTCTCCCCCCCTCGTCCTTTCACCATCGTCCTCCCATTGTCGTCCTCCCCCTCATCGGCCTCCATCATCGTCCTCCCATTGTCGTCCGTCATCTTCATCATCCCCCTCCTCCCCCTCCTCGTCCTCCTCCTCCCCCTCCTCCCCCTCCTCCCTCTCCTCGTCCTCCTGCTCCTCCTCCTTTTCTTTCTCCACCTTCTCCTTACATCCTCTCTTCTTCCGCGTCCTCCTCGTCCCCTGTTTGTTCCTCCTGCCTCCCCCTCCTTTCCCGAGATAACTGCAACGCAATCCTTTGTTTCCACTTTATGCCCCCCAACTTCTCTGATCAAGGCAACTCGCCAGGGCAAAGTTGCTGGACGGGCTGGTGTGGATGCGCGGAACTTGGAGAGGTCCTTGCGGGCTCAGACGGCATGCAAAAATCCGCCGCCGCGCTTGTGCGGCATTGGTTTGTTCAGTGAACGTGGTTTGGGTCGCGGGTGGGTCGCTGGCTCTCCACCTCCACCTGGAAGGAATGCGCAAGCAGCCCGCCGCAGGCGCCCAAAAAATTAGTTTGTACACTGAGCGTGGTTTGGGTCGCGGGTGGGCCGCGGGTTCTCCACTGGGAAGGAATTCAAAAGATGCCCGCCGCAGGCGCCGAAAAATGTGGCTTCTACCCTGAACGTGGTCGCGGGTGGGCCGCGGGCTCTCCACCTGAAACGAATGCAAAAGATGCCCGCCGCAGGCGCCGAAAAATATGGTTTGTACCCCGAACGTGGTTTGGGTCGCGGGTTGGTCGCGAGTTGGTCACGGGGTGGGTCGCGGGCTCTCCACCTGGAAGGAATGCAAAAAAGCCCGCCGCAGGCGCCGAAAATTGTGGTTTGTACCTTGAACGTGGTTTGGGTCGAAGGTGGGTCGCGGGTGGGTCGCGGGGTAGGTCGCGGGTGGGTCGCGGGTGGGTCGCGGGTGGGTCGCGGGTGGGTCGCGGGTGGGTCGCGGGGTGGGCCGCGGGGGGGTCGCGGGGTGGGTCGCGGGGTGGGTCGCGGGGTGGGTCGCGGGGTGGGTCGCGGGGTGGGTCGCGGGGTGGGTCGCGGGTGGGTCGCGGGTGGGTCGCGGGTGGGTCGCGGGGTGGGTCGCGGGTTGGGTCGCGGGTGGGTCGCGGGGCGGGTTGCGGGTGGGACGACGACAACAAACAACAACAAACAACAACGAGAATCCGCACCGCGGAATTCCACTTCAGCCACGCACCCAGGGACAGTGAATGACCGTTCGGCCCCCTCACTCTGA
>CAUYUJ010016358.1:0-25000 GCA_963575745.1 Prorocentrum cordatum
GTGATGAATACAGCGTGCCTCCCACGAACTCAACACCTTCGGCGAGCGCTTCGCATCGGCCTCTAAACCGCCCGATGCTGCCACGACCCGCATCCAGCACATGGAACAGCAGCACGAGCTACTAGCCACCACGGTGGATAACATGCAGATGCAGCTTGCGGGCGTTCTCTCCTCCCAGGCCACACTCACGGAGCACGTTTCAGGGCTGGAACGGGGGCTTGCCACCGTCGCCACCCAGCAACAGACGGCAACCGCCGACGCCGCTGCACTGCGCGGCGACATCCAGACCCTCCTCGGGCACCTCACGGGAGGCACCATCCACCTGCCACAAGCGGCCACTCTGGAAACTAAGAAGGAGGAAGCTGCAGCGGCCGCCGAACCCGTGGCTGCCTGCAGTTGGATCGATCAGCCAAGCCAGGTCACCCCAGGGACGGGGCCCCCAGGGGCCGACAAAGGCAAGGACAAGGGTCGGGCCACCCAGGAACCCTATTGAAGGTGCCTCAGAGAGCCCGCCTCAGCCCTCCGAGGAAGCGCCTTCAGAGGCATCTCCCCCCTCTTCGCGTCGTATCTCTTTCTTGTCACCTCATGTCTGTTTTGGCAGCAGCGCGCGCAAGCTATCTGGTGTAGGGACACCCGTAGTCTTGCAGGGGGCGTGATTGTAGCAAAGTACATGAGCATTCAGGGGTATTTGAGGACGTGTGCTGCCACGCAGCTTTCGGCTCATCGCTCGCGCCGCCCGCCAGGCCTCGCCATCATGTGGCGCCTTGCCTGCAGCCTGGCCCTCCCCTCGCTAGCTGGAGCACACCCGTATTCAGGCGGTGCGCCTCAGCACGGAGGGGAGGTTTTCCTGCGACACGCTGAACGTGGGACGCTCTTCTACCTTTACGATGACAGCATCTACAAATACGATCACTGCGCCATTTTGGACCCGATCGTGAACAGCACCGCCGCCGCGGGTCCGTGCGGCACCGGGCCGCTGGGAGCCATCGCGAGCGCCTGGCTTGAGCAGCACCAGGGGCCCCGCCCCACGCGCTGCCCCCCTGGGACTCCGACGGCTACTACGACGGCTACGGCGAGTACCAGCATGTCTCCTACGAGCACGCCCTCGTCAACCACGACACAGGCATCGCAGTCCGTCCTCAGCTTGTCCTCGACCGTCGTGCAGCACACCCTCGACGGGGCCGCTGGCAAGGCCCAGGCACGCAGTGGCGGCTTCAGCCCCGCTGTCGTGCCCCGCTTGAGCCCCACGGGTCCCACTACCCCTCTGCGCGCCAGGGGCGAACCCGAGGAGGACCCCGCTTTCTGGCACCTGATGATGATCCGAGCACGGCTCATACCGTGCGCTGCGGCGTGGGCACCAGGTGAGGACCATCAGGACGTGTTCTGGGCATGGCTCGAGGACTGCGTCCCGCACATCCTGGCGACGCTCCATCTGCCACAGTACGACCACTTTTTCCAGGAGGATTCCGAGGAGAAAAACGACGCCCTGCGCCAGCGCACCGCGTTCGACATGTGCGAGGATATCTGGCGCAGAGCGGGCCCCGACAGACAGCGCACCAACCGCAACCTCACTCGTATCCAGGGCAGCCACGAGTACCCCACCCGCTACTTTGGCCTCCTTCTGGAATACCAGGGCGCTCGTGCCCAGCTCGTCGGCCCTGAGGCTTTCGCGGCACCACTGCCGCCATATCTCTCACGGGCCCACGCCTTGCTGCCAAGAGGCCTCCCTCCACCCGACCAAGACGCCCTGGCGTATCTCGCGGATGCGATCCTGCACCACCCGCCAGACCTGCAGCTGCTCGTCGAGGCGGAGCTCGCCGCGGCACCGATGGAACCGCTAAACCTACCACCACCAGCTGGCCCCCTCGCCCAGAACGCCACGTGTGACCAGCCCGCGGCCGACACCGAACCGCTTCTGCTCCAGCACACTGCTGCCAGCAATATCAGCAACATATCCCTGGACTCGTTTCACGTGTCGGACGATAGCCAGAACGACTCCATCCACGACACGGAAACCCAGGACCTCGACGGCGCGACACCGCCAGATGACACGGCCCAGCGCGACCGTGACAGCGAACCCTACACAGGGCGCCCCCTGTCGCACAGCAGTGCGCCCATCAATTCGGCCCAGGCCGACCCCAGCGCACAGCTCAGCGACGCCGAAGGTGCCACCGCCGCCGACGAGACAAGCCATTCCACTGCACAGCCAGCTCTCACCAGCCCGCGCAGTGGCGGCTTCAGCCCCGCTGCAGCATTGGCTGGATCTGGGCGTCTTCAGACCTCAGGTGGCAGGACCACGCCCCGCGCCCTTGTCTGCCGTGCTAACGCGACTGACTCCAACTCCAGCGCCGTCGACCACTGGCAGGCTGGCATCGACAACGACCCCATCGAGGACGCGAGCCCTGACGCCTGCGGCTCCTACGAGGCCCCGCACAGCGCAGCGGCCTCCCGACGCTGCGGCTGTCTCATCTGCCTCTTCGTGGCCACGTATGCCATCGTGGTAGCCATGCCGTACAAGGACCAGATTGACGGGTACTTGCCGACACCGAGCCGAGACCCCAGCTACCGGCAGCGACGACGACGTGAAGCTGCGGCACCAGGCCCATCCGTGTCCACTACGCCCCGACGCTCAACGGCATACAACGCCACGCCCGCCTTGTGGGGTATTCTCAAGTGGACCAGTGCCAAACTCAGAGACATCGTCTCGGGCGGAGCAAGCGCAGTCGGGTCTGGCCTCGGGGGTGCCCTGAAATGGGCCAGCGGCAAACTCGGAGCTATTGCCACAGGCGGAGTGGTTTGCGGTCTTCTCCTGGTCGGCGCCAAACTTCTCGCTCAAGGAGCCGTCGGACACGTGGGAGCCCGCATCTGCGCGCGCGCCCTGGACTCACCCACGGCCCAGTGGTGCCTCCGCTGTTGCCAACCGAGCAGGAGGCCGCGCGATGAAGCCACACACACAATGCCGCGCACGCATCCCGACGAACCCGAGAGCCAGCACGTGCACTCTCTTCGACACCCGCTGCTACAGGAACACTAAGCTGCTGCAGTTGCCGCCGCAGTCGCCGATGTCACCACCGCCACCACCGCCGCCATTGTCGAAGTCACTGCCGCGGTATCGCGAGCCTCGTCTGTCACACCACGATCGACCAGCCCGTCCCCGCGAGACGGCCCCATAAGCGGCGCGGCTTATGGTAACCCACCGACTCACGAAGACGCCACAGCCCAGGCCAGCGACGCCGAGGCAAGGGAAACACGTGAGCGCACCCTCGACAGCCCGTGTCCATCTTCCGACATGCAGATGCTCGTGGTTCCTCTTCCGACATGGACACCCAACCACCACGACGGCGAGCACGCTACGCATCACCCGCCAGGCCCCAGGCTCCTCCAGGCCCTGGTACGCCCCACCCAGCCCTCAGGCCACCGACGCGCAACTTACGCAACACCATCCAGCGCGACCCAGCGGTCCCCGTGCCGCCGACGAGCATCCTCACCTCCCTGTACCAGAACGGCTTTGCGCTTGGTAACAGTGGCGTGACTACGGAGGACATCGAAGACGCCCTGCGACTCTACGACCATCCTCGATTCACTCATGACCCAACGCTCCAAGCGTTGGCGCCGTGGACTGACATCATGCAGAGGCCCCCGAACCGACTCATTTGGGTGCTGGAAGACTCGGGCGGGAACTCAGGCGAGACGATCTTCCCCTACCTCACGTGGGACCTCCGTGCTCCTACCACTGACACGCCCACGGTCTTCTGGCACGGGACCCGCGGCGACCTTGCGGCTCGTCTCGCTTTCAACGGAGGCACCTCCTGCCGGGCCCCCGCCGTGAAGCGAAGGGTCGAACCGCCACAAATGTTGGCCGCACGTACGTGAGTGTGCACCCGTCGCTGGCCGCGTGGTACGCAGTGCCGCCTCGCCCGCCCTGCAGCCTCGAAGACGACACCCTCGCGTGGGGACCCATCGCGCTCTGGATGTGCGAGGCTACCAAACCGCCGCGCGGTGAGAACTGGCACAACCTCGTGAACGGGGAGGCTCACGGAGCGCGCCTCATCTACCCACGGGTCCTGGGCCTCCTCATCCGCATGGACTGGTGTGCCCCCACCGAAGCTGCCTCCAGGTGCCGTGCCCTCCCGCACACCTGTGGCATGGGAGACTGCACGCACGCCCTCCACATTGCCGGCTTCGATCACCCAGACCTCCGCCAGGCGGCTGAAGCCCGCGACCAGGAGGCAAAGATCTGGCGCCGGCTGGACACCGCGGCAGCGTGGCCACCGCCGCAAGCACTATACTCGCCAGAGGCAGCGCGAGCATGGGCTACACAGCACTACGACACCGAAGCAGCCACCAGGGCCGACCCCAACCAGCCCCGTCCGCGTGCCTCGCTTCGCAAGCTCCAGCTGGACCCGCAGCCACTGATCGACCTGGTGTACACTGGCTTGCAGGCCGTCCCCGTGCGGGGGCAGTCCGACGCACGTGCGCCGCGCCCCAGCGGCTCCAGCCCTGGGGCCGCGTCTGGCCCATCGCACACCTATCAGCCAGGTGCCGCCCTGGGACACAGTCCAGACCGCTCATCGACGACATCGGGAGCCGACGACCGCCGTACGCCGTCCCTCATCAGCGCGGCCGCCGCCCTCGCCCGAGGACATGCCCGCCCACGGCGATCCGCCTCGCGTTCGTCACGGCAGAGCGGCGGAAACTCCACCTCGGACAACAGCGACATCGAGACGTGGGAGCACATCGAGACGGAAGACGAGCCGACCGCCTACCACGTCCTCGCCTTCCACGTCCGCGATGTGCGGGCCCGTGTCAACGCCCCTGGCATCGAGGTCTGGCTCGACCCGGGCGAGCACCACGACGGCGCCTACTTACCGTGGGGGGCGACCGTCGTGGGCCACCGCGTTATCGACCCCGCGGTTGCGGGTCGCGACGGCTGGGTCATCCTTCACCACGACCATGGCGATACCACTACCAGGCTCTGGGCACCGACCCAAGTCCACGTCAAGGCGGACGACACTTGGCGCACGGTCATGATCCCAGCGGACCTGGGGCCCCAGTGGATCGAGCGCCATGCTGACGACGCTCGCCTCCCCGCTGAGGTGGTTCGCACTACAGGCCAGTCCTGGTTCGCCGACGTCTGGCCCTTGTGGGATCGACCCCGACCCACCCAGACGACGCAGTCACCGACGAGCAAGCGCTCCCGCCCCTACCAGGACGCTGGACTTGCCTACAGTGCCGATTCCAATGCTGTCAGTATTGTGCTGCCCGCCGCAACACGCAGCTCGGCACCTCGGGCCAACCAACGTGCCCAGACTGCTCCCTCAGCGGACTACGTGCACCTATGGACTGGTCCACGGACTACTCATGCAACAGCTGGACGTGTGCGTACAGCACCGACAACAGGGACTCCGACACATGCTGCCTCTCCAGCAGGTGCCCCCATCCGCCTCGTCCGAACAGCCTGTTCGACGTCCGTGCCACAGGGATGCCTCCGCACATCCTTGCCCGCCAATACGGCAACGCGCCAGCCCAGCACGACCTCAAGGAACCCCCCCGAGCGCCTTCAGGCCCCGGGGGGGAGCCTCCACAACCAGGCCAAGCAGGTTGCCAGGGTCAATGGTATCTACCACCGAGGCCGCGTCGCGTCCTCAAGCAGGGATTGCCCGACGGCACGAGGCGGCCACCAGGGTTCACAGGAACGAGGATGCCTGAAGACCCGTCCCCCGACCAACCGCTGTGGAGGGAAGGCTACGTGCTCTTCGGCCCTCACCAGGCCCTCAAGGAGGACTTCATCTTCAACAAAACGGTCCGCCGACCCTACTCCCTAGCCATCACCAACATGCATAGGGATCGTGTCACAGTCAGGACCGTCTGCGAGTCTATCGCCGAGCGCATCCACACTACCCGCACCCGCTGGCGAGATGGGGTACTGTACTGGGATGCCGAGGGCGGCCCTGGGCCTCAAGCTCTCGACTACGACATGCGCCTCTGCGACGCCATGGTGAGCCGTGCCACGACCGAAGCCGAGCTGAACCACGACCGCAGCAACCGTGGTAGCTTCTGTCTCTATGGACCAGCGCACCAGCGAGCTGTGAACATCACGGTGCTCCCCGATCCGCAGAACATTGACTACGTGGAGCATGTGCGGCGCTACTCACCCGTCGGGGAGACCTACCCAGACCATGCCTTCGAGCACGTCTATCAGGGCTGGCGGCGGCCCGACGTGCCCACCATCCTCCCCGACACCCGCCCGCTCTCGAGAGCCGACCAGCAGCGCTACCCACAGCACCAGCAGCGCACCCAGCAGCGCGACCAACGCGACGCAGGTCAGCCGAGCACGCCACGCAACCGCTCTCCCGCGCGCGTCCCAACAGGCGACAGCGCGGTGTACGGCGGGGGCGCCGCCTATCACCGTGGCCCCATTGGCGCCAGGCCCGCGGCGGCAGGAGCAGCCGCCTCCAGCTATGGCCACGCCCCCCACGCCAGGGTGCACCCAGCGGTCATCGGCTACCCGCGTGCACTCGTGCAGGCTCTCCCACGGGCCACCTCGCCCGTGCCAGGGTCCACGCGTGCCTGGGGCCATTACCCAGGCCGCCACGACAGCACCGCCAGCAACCAGCCCGCAGTGGTAACCCCTGCGGCTTCAGCCCAGGGGGCTGCACCAAGCCGTGGCAGGACAGGGCGCCCTGAAGGATGGCGTGAGGCGAACGTGCGTGCCTGGCAACCGCGCCAACACGCGCCCCCGCCAAACGTGGCCGCAGCGCTGCGCCCTGCCCAGGCAAAACCTGCCCCCCCTGAGCGCGAGCGGCAGCCGCTCGTCCCGCTCGTCCTCACGCACACCCAGGCGCACCACAACGCCTCCCCGCGGCACAGCGAGGGTAGTGCCCACCACGTCAGCCCCCGGCCCGACGCTGTCGACCCTGACCAGGCTGCAGCCTCGGTGGCGGGCGGCACAGGCGGCTCCCGCCAGCCCAGCCCAACACCCTGCACAGCGCCGATCCGCTCCCCGAGCAGGGCGGACTCTGCGCGCGCTAACGCCCAGGCGACCTCGCCACGTGACCGCCACACGGGCGGGCGCGTCCCGCGCAGCCGGTCCTGCAGCCGCCACAGCTCGCGCAAGGCCCCTGGGAGCTCCACGAGCTCGCCGCCTCGCGAGACTCAGGCTGATGGCCAAGCCCCCGAGGTGGTGCCACGTTTCGGTGCCAGCGCCATCGAACCTGGCCAGGTTGACCTCGAGCCGACGCCGTCCACGGACCAGGAGCTGCCACCGCCCACCCGCGTTGTCGTCCCCTTCGACGAGGCGCCGACCTTCGACCCCTTCAAGCACAAGTACTCCGTCAAGGGCCTCGCGGCGGGTTTCGGCGGCGGCTCACCGCGGCCCCCTCTGAGCCACGGCGGCGGCCCCGCCACCTCAGCCGCTGCCGCGGCAGCGGCGGCCCCGCGTGGAGTCAGCCCTGTCCGCAACGCGTGCCTCGCGGCAGCGGGCATGGATGAGGCTCAGCGCCAGGCCACCGACCGCGCCGCTCGCCACGCCCAGCTGGTGGCTGACGCGCTGGCAGAGCGTCCTCCGCCGCAGCCACAGGGCCCACCGCCCGAGGCGAGCGCAGAGGGCGCACACGAACAAGCTGTTCCAGCTGATGCTGCTCATCACGGTGCTGACGGGGCGGGCGCGCCGCCGCAGGACGGACCAGCGGTGTCGCGCGCGCAGTATGTGCGCGCGCGCTGCGCCGCTGCCGCGCCGAGCTGCCGCCGCTGGTTTGCTTTTGTTCTTGTTCTCGGCAGGACGGATCGAGGAGTCGCCTCCCTCTCCCTCTGCTGCCGTCTCACCTCTCCTCCCCCCGTCCCCCACGGTACAGGAGTGAGGAGGATTTTTCGAGGCAGTTTTGCCGATGTTTATGAACCCCCCCGGCGCAGCGTCGACCATGCCTTGCCTATACTTTTGGCCCGACGGCGGCTTCAGCCCCGTCCAAGCCAATCTGCCGCGACGCCATGAGCTCCTACTGTGGCCACGCCTTCTACCTGGGTGAGGGCCAGGCTGCCCTCCACCGTGCGGGGCGTGCTAACCCCAGCTCCACCGACGGAGACGGGCCAGGTCGCTCCATCCACCTCGTCAGCCTCAACATCGCGAGTCTCCCAGCGAACTGGCCAACCATCACCGCTCTGGGTGTCGACCACAACGCCGCAGTCATAGCACTGCAGGAGACCCGACATGCCAAGCCTACCAAGCAAGCCATCACTACCAACGCCGCCAATCCACACCACGGAGGATATCAGGCCAGTCTGGGACCTGACCTGGATCTGGCGCGAGCCCAGCGCAAAGCTGCTCACGGTGGCACGGACCACACGGTCGAGGGCAACACCGGCGCCTCGGGGGGGGTCGCCATCCTCTCTGAGGACGCCATCGTCGACTCCACCGTCGACGACACTGCGACCTGTATCGCCACCCTCAAGGCCAAGAAACGATGGCACGAGGCCTTCCTCCCGCTCTGCACCCAGCACCGCCGCAGGCGACGACGAAACAACCACGGTCCCGCTGGGATCTACATTGCGAGCCTCTCCGGGGTCGCTGGAGGGGACAGCACCGATTTGTTTCGGCTTGCTGATTGCGCCGCCGCGAGGGTCGGCTCAGCCCCGTATTTCATTTGCATGGACGCCAACACGAACATCGACGACAATCCACATCTGCTGCACATGATTCAGCACGGATGGTTTAACGTCGCTGAAGGCACACCAGACCACACCATGCACACATATGGCAATATCCCTGACTGGGACCGCGTCACCAAGTGCCCCCGCACTTCGCGCATCGATTATATCATCGCCAACCAAGCTGCGCGATCCCTTGTCACCGACTTCTGCTATCTGCGTGACTTGCCAGCGAAGTCCATGTTGGCCTGCAGGTCACACTCGACCTTAGCCGCCTCGACCATACGGCCCCACGCCTTCTGGCCCCCACGCCTTACCCTCCTAACGACGGAGCTCATGAGGACCACGAACTTCAGGCATTAGTGACCCTCATCGCAGGGCGATACCATGACCGCATGGAGCAGGCTGACACACGCGACGATGTGGAACGCATGTTCGCCCTGGCAAACGAGGCCAGCCATGAGTGCCATCTCACACGGCTGCGCGACCTGCCGCCTCCACCGCCAGACCACCCAAAAAAGAAGGCCCCTACCATGCACGGGCTCACACCCACGTTCGAGGAGCGACCCGCCGTCCCCCGCGCCTTTCCCACCTACGGAGCCTCCACGATTCACATGAACCGCCTTCGCAAGCTCCATCGGCAACTTTGCGAGCTTCGCTTCGTCGGACAGCACCATCATATCGACTGCCATGCTATCCCGCCGTACCTGGCGCAACGCATCGACTGCACGTGGACCGCGGCCCGCCTTCTCTGCCACAAGCTGCGCCCCACGGCCCCCCTGGCCTTTCCCGATGCCTGGACCCCCGACGTGCCAGCACCACGCGGAGAGCACCTAGACCGTCTGATCCAAAACCTAGACTCAGAGCTGGCGCGACGTGCAAACCGAGCCAAAGCTGAACGCATCAAGATCTGGGCTGAGGGTGTCCGCGAGCCAAGCGGGCGAAAGGCGGCCATATACGCACGGGCTGCCGACTGCTCGCCCACGGCGTATCTTCGCACGCCTACCACTCCCGACGATGCACAGCTCCACTGCGACACCACCGCCTTCAACCCTGACCAAGCTAGCACGGACGATAGTGATGCCGACACCGACGCCGGCGGCTTCAGCCCCAGCGACGGTAGTTCGCTCGACACGGACAACGACGAAGGCCACACTTGTGACCCACCACCTGCCCAGGTTCCCGACGCCCTTCCCGCCAACGCCATTGTTGCCAATACCAAAGACATGCTCAAGCTCATGGTCGACACCTGGGAGCCCATCTTGGGCAGGTACAGCGCTCGCGCGGGCCATGACGCCGAAGCTATGCCGACGTGGGCGGACTTCTACGACGAGTACCGACAAGAGCTGCCTACGCCATCACCAGCAGCCCCTTTCCACCTCACCGACGACCAACTCATCCACTTCATTCGCACCCGTTCACCGCGCCGCGCGGGGGGACTCGACGGCTGGACAACTAAGGAGTCTAAGGAGTTACCCGACGACATCCTTCGCCTCTTCGCCAGCGTCTTACGTGCTATGCAACGCACTGGCACCATCCCCGAGCCCCTCCTGCACGTGCCAAACCCGTGCCTTCGAAAAGGCCGAGGGGAACTCCCGACGGACCAACGACTTCTCTCGGTTCTTTCCGTATGGATGTACGCGTGGGAAGCGCCAGCCTACCGCAGCCTCACGACCTGGCGGCAAGGATGGACCCATGCCACGAGCTTCGGCGCTGTTCCCAAAGCCACCATTGGGATGTCAGCACCTCTCTCGCCCTGCGCATCGAACACGCCAGGACTTTACTCCTCCCCTTAGCTGGAGCTGCCCTTGACCGACAGAAGTGCTTCGACTACCTCATCACGGACATCTGTCTTAACCTTGCGCTGCACGCGGGGTGCCCTCAAGACATCGTTACTGTCCGCCGAAATTTCTACAGACACCACAAACGCTACATCCGCATGAACGGAGCGTACTCTAAGGACCTGGCCAGGACCAACGGTCACCTCCAGGGCAGCTCGTGGTCCCTGGACGACATCAAGCTGCTCATGTGCGTGTGGACCAAGGGGCAGCACCGATACGTTCCTCGATCACTCAGCACTACCTTCGTTGACGACAGCAACTCCACTACCCACACCGCTTCTGAGCTGCAGAAATCTCTCGACGAAACCGCCAAGTTTGATCGATTCTCAGGTCAACGCATTCACCCTGGTAAAGTGGCAGGGTGGGCGCTCACCGACGAGCTTTACGCCGCCGTTACCCAGCTCACACTGGCGGATCGCCCCCTACGTGTGGTCGATTCCTTCAAGCTCGTCGGGAGTTACATCAACGCAGAGGCAGCGCCGGATCCAGCCGCGCTTAACCTCACGGCCACCGCAGACGCCCGTGTACGGAGGGCGACTATCCGCCTGCCGCGCATTGGCAAGCTCCCATCGCCGATGCTTATTAAGGCGCGGCACGCCCGTTCCCTTGCTGCCAGTGTCTGCACCACGGGCACCGACATTCAAGCACCATCAGGCCCAGCCAAGACTGCCTACAACCACGCCCTCAAGGCGGCCATCCGCCCCAAGGGGAACAAGTGGGTCGAGTTCTGGACTCTCATGGCCGTGTGCGTCCCAGGGCACGCCCTTGAGATCGACGCCATCACGCAGCGTGAAGCATACCTGTGCCTGCGGCGACAGGTTAACCGCGACGTTACACTCTGCGGGCTCGCCAGAGACCTCCAACACCACGTCCAGACCCTGTTTGGTGGAGGACCCGTCGGACGACTCGTCCAGTCGCTCCAGCAGCTCCGATGGACCTGGCCCACATTTGGCATCATGTACGACGACTGGGCTGCCAGATCAGCTGGCTGAATTTACCCCAAAACGCCTTCCTGCACATGCTGCGGGCCTCACAACGCAGGGCATTTCTGCGGAGGATCAAGCCACGGCGACACGTCCTTGGCTACCTCGCCTCTGTCAGACAGGGCCTTGACCTCTTCGCCAGCACGTGGCTCGCGCGAACTAAAGGAGCAGCCAAATGCACTGCCTGGCAGCTGGCGCTCCTCCTGAACTACCTGTCGGGCGGGGATCACACCCAACAGCGACGATCCCGATCAAACACGTCGGCAGACCCCAGCCCCATGTGCCGCTACTGCGAGGAGGAAGAGGAAACTCAGGAGCACACTGTCCGCGACTGCAAGTGCTGGGCCCGAGAAAGACTCCCTCTCACCACCCTCATCAGTGACGATCAGTGGGCCCGTCTTCCGCCGCACACAAGACACTGCGGGCTCTTCGACGAAGACCCAGCCCTCCTCGACCTTCAGGCCGACCTCGCGAGGGACCCGCTGCCACAGCCCATCCCGCGGCCCCTCCCTGAGGGAGATCCTGCGGCTTCAGCCCAGGACACCTACACCACCTACCTTGACCACGACACTGGTTGGACATGGGTCTACGCTGCCACGGACGGTGCATGCACCAACCAAGCCATCCCATTGCTAGCACGAGCGGGCTACGGCGTCTACTACGGTATCGACCACCGCATGAACTACAGTGCACGCGTTCACGGCCTAACGCAGAACGCCCAGGTTGCGGAGACCCTCGCCATTGTCCACCTTACGGCATGTGCCGAACGGCCCGTGCACGTTTTCGTGGACAACCCAGCGGTGGTCGATGGGTTCCAAAGCATCATCGACGGACATCCAGCGCCGCAGGGCACGCACGCGGAGCTCTGGGAAAAGATCCACCGATGTGTTATGGCCAAGCCCAACATGTTTCGCGTCGAAAAATTCGCCAGCCACCTGGGAGACCTGGGCATCGACCTTGGGCTCATCGGGCCCATCGCGGAGGAGTTCAACCGTCAGGCCGACGCCCTTGCCACAGCGGCGGCACGCACGCACAACCTTCCTGGCGACATTGTTGAAGCTGCCAAAACACGACATCGCCAAGCGACCGTGCTTCATGGGGTTGCTGTCGCTATCTACGAGCGCAGACACCGTACTCTGCCGCTCCCACACCGCAGGGCTGGGTTTACAGCAGCGGAACTCAGCAAAATGGAACCGAACCCCCTGCTGTCGGACCAGGCACCACCCGCGGCTGGACCATTCACCCCGCAAGACCCGGATGAGCTCTGGGCCGAGGCCCAACGGGCGATGCTCGATGAACAGGAGGACGACCCGTTCGGATTCGGCGGGGGATTGGACTTCTTGGACGACGGCCCAGCCAGCGCCAACCCTGCCCCGTCGGGCAACCTCTCGACGCCCACCGCGACTCCGCCACCGAGAGCGACATCGCACCCACATGATGATGTCGCGCACCGCCAAGACGCCGAGGAGGACCTTTATGATCCCCTCGGATTGAGTGGCAGCATAGACGACGCCCCGCCGACACCCCACGCTGCCGACGATGCCGCTCCATCGAGACGCCACCCGACCACGCGGCCGACCTCCGAGCCCCCGCACGGCATCATGATTGGTCCCACCGTGCCACCCACCCCGTCCCCCCACCAGCGCCAGCCCGCGGGGGCGGCTCTATCCCCCCCGCAGGGCACCGAGCCAGTCAGGCCGTCGCACCCCGTCCACGCTTTCACTGTTGCTGGGTGCGAGGACGCGGCTCTTCCGTCCTCACGGGGCGTGGCCCTAGCGGCTCCAGCCCTGGGACCGCGCGTTACCCTCCAGTCGCCTCTCAAGGGCGACGGCCGCCAGCACGCGGATCGCCGCACCGCGCTGGTCCACCACCTGGCCAGGCGCACCGATGACCTCGTCCCTGCCGCGAGGCCCCCGGCCGCAGGCACTGAGCAGCCGCCCCTCACCGACCGCGAAACCGAGCTGTCCCAGTCTATGGCCGCTCTGCAGCAGAGGTGTGCTGCTCTCGCCGCCGACCTTGCCGCTGCTCAAGCCCGTCAAGGCCCTCTGCTCCAGCGCCTCCACCGCGCCGGGCGTGCCTTCGCCGAGCTGCCTACGCCCTCGCCCGATGGTGCTGCGCCGCCACTCACCCTCCAAGCTATGCTGTCATCGCTCCGCGGCGCTCCGCCTGGTGCCCCGCGCTAATCTCCTCCTTTCTGCCTGCCCGTGTGCACGCGTGGCCCCGCGTCCACGGTGTCAGGGCGTGGGGGCGGGGGGTGCCCCGTCCCTGCGCGCCGCGTTGCGGCCAAGCGCCCCACTGGCGGTCTGCCAAGCCGCCTAGCCACGTGTCAGCACGTCGCCTTTCTTGTTGGGGCCTTCTTCGTCACGCGGTCTGACACGTGAGATCTTCACTGTCTGTCCGCCGTCTGTAGCGTCAGTCGCATTGCGCCGGGGGAGGGGGTTTGTTGCCCGCCCTCGTATCTCAAGGCTGCACCGCCGCAAATAGCGTTTGGCGAGTTGTCGCACCGCAGTGCGCCTCGCGGACGGACCCTGGTCCGCCTACTTGTCCGATCTCTCTCTCTCTCTCTTCTCTCTCTCTCTCTCTCTCTCTCTCTCTCTCTCTCTCTCTCTCTCTCTCTCTCCATCTCTCTCTCTCATCTCTTCTCGTCTCTCGTCTATCTCTCTATCTCTCTATCCGCCTCCCTCTCTCTATCCGCCTCTCTCTCTCTAACTCCTCCTCGTTCACTCTCGTCTATCTTCTCTCTCTCTCGTCTCTCTCTCTCTCTCTCTCTCCTCTCCTCTCCTCTCTCTCTCTCTCTCTCTCTCTCTTCTCTCTCTCTCCTCGTCTCTCTCTCTCTCTCTCTCTCTCGTCTCTCTCTCTCTCTCCTCTTCTCTCTCACTTTTCTCTGTCTTTTTTTTTTTTTTCTCTCTCTTTCTCTCGTCTCTGGGTCGTCTCTCTCTCTCTCTCTCTCTCATCTTCTCCTCTCTGTCTCTCTCTGTCTCTCTCTGTCTCTCTCTGTCTCTCTCTGTCTCTCTCTGTCTCTCTCTGTCTCTCTCTGTCTCTCTCTGTCTCTCTCTGTTTCTTTCTGTTTCTCTCTCTCTCTGTCTCTGTCTCTGTCTCTGTCTCTGTCTCTGTCTCTGTCTCTGTCTCTCTCTCTCTCTCTCTCTCTCTCTATATATACCCCCTCTCTTTTTCTGTCTTTCTTTTTCTCTCTCTCTCTCTCTCTCTCTCTCTCTCTCTCTCTCTCTCTCTCTCTCTCTCTCTCTCTCTCTCTCTCTCTCGGGGGAGGGGGAGGCGAGGTCCCCAGCACCCTGCCCCAACCTGCCGGGCGACCCCGGAGCAGGCGGCGGGGGCAGGTGCAAAACCACCTCGGGCAGGCCACCTGCGCCGACAGTCGCCCCGAGCGAAAACCAGCGCGGGCAAAGCGAAGCGGGCGCAAACTGAACAGGAGAGGGAGGAGGAGGAGGAGGAGGAGGAGGAGGAGGAGGAGGAGGAGCGGCCAGCCAGGGGAAGGGGAGGGAGGGGCAAGGGACGGGGGCGGTCGGAAGGTGGCGGTCGTTGCGGGGGCCGTGGGGGTCGTAGTGGGTGGGGGCGGCAGCCGCGGTGGTGGCCGAAGTGGTCGTGGTGGTCGTTGTGGTCGTGATGGTGGCCGTCGTCGCCGTGGCCGTCCGCAATGGTGGCCGCAGTGGTCGTGGCGGTGGGCGAGCGTAGTGGTGGTGGTGGGCGTGGCTGTCGCAGTGGTCGCAGGGCAGCGGTCGTGGTAGTCGTCGTGGTGGTCGTAGTGGGCGTGAGGCGGGCGTGCTAATGGTCGCCGCGGTGGTGGCTGTGGTCGAGTCGGAGCCGGTGGGTTGCTCACGTCGCACTGAGCAGCATCTCAGCGTTGCCGAACGCGAGGCACCGCTGAATTTTTCTCCACGTGGTAGAGATCACAGCGGAACGGTCGGCATCCGGCAGGTCCCGGCCGTAGGAGCGCACGAAGGCGACCAGCTCGTCCGCCGGCCGGCCCCCAGTCCTGAAAAGACGGCCGGTGAGTTCCCCTCCAGCCTTGGGCAGCGCGCCCGCTTTCTGTCGACTGCTGAACAAAAAAAAAAAAAAAAAAAAAACCATAAAAATTACCCCAAAAACAAAAGCCCCACAGCACCCCACAATAACACAACCCGGCCCGGGCACCGCACCACCGTCACCAACCCCGCCCCTGTCTCAGACCAGAGATCCATTGGCCCCAACCCCATCCGCACCCCGCCCCCCACCGAGCTTTCGCCTACAAATTCAACCCCCCGCCCGCACTCCTAAAAAACAACGGCCGCCGCCACCCCGTCCGTGCGAGCCCTGGCCTGCCTGCGAGCGTTGTTGTTGCTGTGTTCGCAGGTGACAGACCAGTCCACAAAGATTGGGGCGTTGGTAGCGGGGTCGCGCGTGGCCACGTCGAGAATAGCCTCCTCCCAAGCTCCGGTGTCAGGGTGCTGGCGGTCCCAAGCAGGGACTCGCTGCTCGGTCGTGGCCCTGTGGCCCGTCTGAGCGCAGTGCCAAGGCCCGCTCCAGTCGCGCAGGGAATTGTGCCTGTAGCCCCTGCTGTCCCCGCACCCGCACTTCCGGGCGTGCCAGCCCTTGGCATCCAGCGCTTCCCCGCAAAGCGAGCCGTCCTGCTTCCGGCGTTGGCAGCGCGAGCCCGGGGCACACACGTCGCAGGAAAGACGCATGCGCAAGTTGGCCAGGAAGTGGTTGTCTGGGAGGGGCGCGTCGCCCTCCTCGCGAGGCAAGAGCCAGGCCCCCGCCCCTGGGCCTCCGGCGCCGCGCAGAGCGAGTTGGCCGTCCTCGTTTAGCGTCCGGAGCAGCCGCGCTCTTTTGGCGAAGGAAGTCCTCTTCTCCCAGTACCCCTGCTGTTTGGCCTTGGGCTCAGCCAGGAGAGCTGCCCAATCCAAGGGTTCGGCCTTCGCCTCCTGCCGGTCGAGCTCCGCTTCGGCGCGGCGCCAAGCGTCTGCCGTCTGAGGGCAGCGTGCCCGGACGGCCTCCGCCGAGGTGGCTCCGAGGCAGCCTGCCACGCCCCGAAAGCAGAAGGCCCAGCTTCCGAGGTAGGCGCGGGCGGCGGTCTCCGGGGCCGAGGGGAAGCCGTTGCCGCCGTCCTTGAGGCGGAGGGTGAGGCACTCCTTCTGCTCGTTGCTCAAGGGCCCAGTTAGCTCGGCGTAGGCCCCGAATAGCAAGTCGTCGAGCTCCCCCACCCAGGCGGTCTCGTAGCTCGCGCGCAGCAGGTGGGTGCAGCAGCCCTGCGCGCAGGTGCGGAGCAGCGTGTGCGCCCCTTCCGCCGAGAGCCCGTTCTGGCGCAGCGTTCTCCAGTGGGCCAGGAAGTGCCGCGTTTTGTCCAGGACCTCTCGGCCGTCGGAGCTGGCCAGAAGGGGCAGCCTGGCGTCGTCGTCGTCCTCGCCGCGGTCGTACCACGTGACCGGGTTCTCCAGGGCGGTCAAGTTGGCGGCCCGGAGCGGCGCGAGCTGTGGAGGGATCGCAGTGGCCGGGCTGGCGGTCCATACCTTGGTCTTGTCCGCGTTGAGCTCCAAGCCGGCCCGGGCCATCTCTTCTCGCACGACGTCGTGTGCCTGGGCGGCGGCCTCCGCTGGCGCGACCACAAGCACGTCGTCGAGGTAGGAGAAAAGGCGGGAGACGGGGCTCAGCAGTTGCAGGCGCTCGTGGGCGCGGGCAAGGGCGTCGGCGATCCCAATGGCGAAGAACGCGGGGCTGAGCGGGCAGCCCTGGTCGACGCCTGTCTGGGCCGACACGGGCATGGGGGTGCCGAGGTCGCCCCAGAAAAGGTGCGTCGTCGGCCTCGTCAGCCGAGCGTTGGCGACCGGGAGGAGGCTCGGCGCCCGGCGGGCCACTGCGTCAAGCACCGTTTGCCGGGGCAGGGCATTGAAGGCATTAGTAGCATCAAAAGCCAGGACGGCGGCCCCCGGTATCGCTTCGGCCAGAGCGGTGACGCATTTGTGGACCCGCTCGCAGCCCGCCCTCGTGCCGACCGCGAACTGGAGGGGGCCGCAGGCGTCTTTCAGCTCCTCCTTGAAGACCTCGCAAGCCGCCTTCGCCGCCAGCCTGCGGAGGACGCCCCCGCATGCCACCGGCCGCAATTTCCCGTTGGCCGTCGCGAAATCGGGGGGGGGGACGCCGAGGAGGAAGGCCACGGCCACCCGGCAGTTCGCCTCGAGCGCGGCGGAGTCGGCAAGGAGAGTCTTCCAGTGCTCGAAACGGGAGCCGTTGGGGCCTGGGCCAGACCTCCGCGGGGCTTGCTCGATGGCCTGGCGCACCGCGTGCAGGAGCTTTTCTGTGGTCTCGTCGTCGGGAAGCTGCGCTGCGGTTGGGGTGGCGCCCGCGCCCTGCGGGAAGAGGTTCTGAAGCTCGCCGTGAGCACTGGCGTCAGTGACCACCGCGGCCGAGCGAGTCACCGACGACATGGCCTTGGATACCAATCCCTCAGAGAGGAAGGTCTCCACGTTCTTCGCGGTGTCCTGCGGTCGGCCAATGCGCCGTCGACCGGCTGCGCCAGCCCCAGCAGCGGCGGTGGCGGCCGCCTCGCGCCACAGAGCCCCCCAGTCGCCGCGCCAAGCTACGCGGATCCGTCGCGCGAGGATTTTGGAGAGCCCGCCGCTGTTCTTAGCGCTCCGTCCTCCGCGGACCCGGGTCGGTGCGAAGAGGATGACCCTGTCGGAGAAAGTCAGCAGTTTGCCCGCCCTGCTAGCTGCAGCGGCGTCTCCGGCCCGCTGTGCGTCGAGGAAGGCGGTCGCGGCAGCCCCCCGGAGCACGGCGAGGGAGTGCGCGAGGGGCTCCGGGACCGACCCAACGGCGCGGACGTCCACCCCCAAGTCGTTGCACGACACCCCGCCCCACCAGTCAAGATTGAGGAGCGTCTGCGCTGGGGCCCCGTCGGCGTCGAGGCCGGGCGGCCGAGCGTCGTCGTCGGCGTCGTCGTCGTCACGCGGGGCCCTGCGGCCCGGCGTGTGCGCCTGGTCGGCTGTGCGGCGGCGCAGGCGTCCAGCGCGCGAATCGGCGAGGTGCTCCGCCCGCGTGGGACGTCCAGGTTGGTCGCAGGACTGGTGCAGCTCCGCCCGGGCCTCTGGCGAGAGGGAGGCGCTACCCTGGACCATGTCAAAGGGGCCGAGTCCGCCCTCCAAGCAACTCGGGCAGAAGTAATTCCTGTGGGCCAAGCTGCGGGACGCGCGGTACACCCGCAGGTCGCCTTTGGAGAAAGGTCTGCGGCAGGCGCTGGCCTGGCACGCGCAGGAGCGGCGGTGCGGCATAACGTCAACTGCCCACTCGGACTCTGCTGCTCGACCCGGGGCTGGCGCCGGAGGCTGCGCTGCGGGAGGGCCCGCTGGGGGTGCAACAGGGGCAGGAGCGTGTGGTGGCGGGGCGGCCGGGCCTGCTGGATCGGCCGGCGCTGCCGGGCCAGCGGGGAAGGCGGGCGCGGCAATGGCCCGGGCCAGCAAGACAGCACGGCTGGCGAAGGCCATCTTCGAAGACAAGCTGGAGTAGCCACCGGGGCTGAGGGCGACCGCGAAGGCGGCGGTGAGCGCCTCGCAGAGCGGTCGATTGAAGTGCACGTCGGAGGCCACAGCGTACATGCACAAGCAGGCGGCGGTTCGCTGCGCGGGGCCTCCGTGGACCACCGCCCCCCAACACAGGAAGTGCAAAGGAGTGTGCCCGATGCATGCCGCCGCGAGGATGAACGCAGGGTGGGACGGCCCGTGGAGCAAGGGGCCGAAGGCAGCATGCGCCCCTTGGGCTAGGGAGAGGCCGCCCAGCACCGGAAGGATGTGGAGCGGCACCATCACGAGCAGAGGCGGCAGGATGCTGAGCGCGCTGTGGACCATGTCGAGCGCTGGGGACAGCGCAGCTGGAGCTGAGAGCCAGGGCGCGTGGGCCTTGGGACAGGCCAGAGGACAAGAAGATGTTCGTGAAGCCCCCCTGGCCGAGGATGCACAGCTCCGGATGTGGAACAAGAAGAAGAGCTCGGCCGAGGAGACGAGGTGACCCTGGCCACCGCGGTCGAGGCTGCGAGTCGTCGGCCTCGTGCCCCCTAACGTTGCGCTGCTCCTGGTACTGGTTGTACTGCCTCCTGCTGCGCCACTGGTCCAACCCGCTGACGGCGGTGTTGCTGTAGGCGCCGGCGTTGGTGTCGGCGTAGGCGCCGGCGTCGGTGCTGGCGTAGGGGCGGGCGTCACTGCTGGTGTAGGCGCTGGCGTTCGTGCCGGCGGAGGCGCAGGCGTAGATGCTGGGGGTGGTGCTGGCGTCGGCGCTGGCGAAGGCGTCCAAGATGGTGGTAGCGTAGCTGCCCTCGGCGGTGGTGTAGGCGCAGGCGTTGGTGCCGGCGTAGGCGCGAGCGTGGACGCTAGCGCCGGTGCGCTCCGGCTAGCTGCCCAGCGAACCAGTGCGCTGCGGCCTGACGGCCGTGCTGCTGTAGGCGCCGGCGTTGGTGTCGGCGTAGGCGCCAGGGCTGGTGCTGGCGTAGGGGCGGACGTCGCTGCTGGCGTAGGCGCTGGCGTTCGTGCCGGCGGAGGCGCGGGCGTAGATGCCGGGGATGGTGCTGGCGTCGGCGCTGGCGAAGGCGTCCAAGGTGCCGCGCTGCTCCTGGTACCGGTCGTGCTGCCACTGGTCCCGTTCGCAGGTGTCAACGCAGGACCCCTGCTTCCAGCTGCGCCTCTCCCTGTTGTGCTGCTAGCCGCTCTCGAAGTTGTCCACGTAGGGCTGCTGCTCCCTGTTGTGCTGCCCGTCGCACTCGGAGTAGTCAACGTAGGGCTGCTGCCCCCAGTTGTGCTCCCACCTCCCTCGCGACTCCGATGGGGTGGAGAGAAGGACGGGGGGGAGGGAAAGGAAGAGGAGGAAGAGGAGGAGAAGGAGGAGGAGGGGGAGGAGGAGGCGGAGGAGGGGGAGGGAAAGGAGGAGGTCACCGAAGCGCTGGAGATCCCCATGGTCGACGCTGCCGCTGCCGTGGAGCTCGCCGCGGAAGTGGCCGTGAAAATCCCGCTGCTCGAAATGGTACTCGCCGTCATCGCCGTGTTCATGGTTGTGCTCATGCCGGTCGTGACCGTGCTGCTCGAGGTCACGCTGCCGCTCGCCTGGAACGCACTGCTAGTCTTCGAAGCGCTGGACGCCCCAGTGGTCGACGATACTGCTGCCGTGGCCATTGGCGTCGCGCTGCTCGGGCTGGTACTCGCCATCGTCGCTGTGCTCGTGCCCGTGCCCGTGCCGGTCGTGGCTGTGCTGCTCGAGGTCACGCTGCCGCTCGTCAGTGACGCACTGCTAGTCACCGAAGCGCTGGAAGCCCCTGTGGTCGACGATGCTGTAGTCGTGGGGCTCGCCGTGGAATTGGCCGTGGACGTCGCTCTGCCCGAGCTGGTACTCGCCGTCGTCATCGTGCCTGCCGTAGTCGAGCTCGTCTCTGGCGTGCCGTGATGCTGCAGGGTTCCCGTAGTCGTCTCCGTCGGACTGCTCCGCGCTGTGTTCTTGGTGTCGGGGTTGGCGCCCAAAGATGTGGTGCTCGTTGCACTGCTCGCGCTGCTGCTGCTGCTGCTGCGGGCTCTCGTCGTGCTGCTCAACGTTGACGTGATCGTCTCCGTGGCGCTGCCCATTGTTGAGTTGCTGGCCTCGGACGCGCCGCTCCAAGACGTGGTGCTCTTTGCCACTCTCGTCTCACTCGTGGACGGGTTGCTGGTGCCGCTGGCCCCCGTTGTGCTGCTGAGCGCCGTCGTGCTAGTCTCCGAGCTGGGGGGCGCAGGGGTCGGCGAACTCGTCGGCGTGGGGGCCCCGGAGACGAACGGTGCGAAGGTCGGAAAAAGTCCTTGCGGGCAGAACCCTGTGGGAGTCAACAAAAGAACCCGGCCGTGCCCCCCAGAGCGGGGGACGACAGGGGCGAAGGCAGGGGCGCCAGCTGACGGCGGGGCCACAGTCGGACGATTCGAGGCTCCCCGGAAGACAGCAGACGGCGAGGCCGCAGCCCAGGGGAACGCCCATGAGAGCGCGAGTCTAATTGGGGAACGCGCAGCGCAGCTGTCCCGGGCGCGTGGCCGATGCAACCGGGCGCAACCGGGGACCGGCCACCCAGCTGCGGCTCGTTGGCCGCCTTCGTCTGGCTCATCTGGCTCACGGAGAAAATAAAACGCACCCTCGTGCGACCTCACGGGACCTCCAGGGCCTCCGGGGTCCTCTCCACAAGAGCAAGGATCGACGAAGCAGGCAGGGGAGACGGGGAAGTACGACGGAGAAGGGATCACGCTGGGAAGCAACGGAAACAAGGAGTAAGACAAGGCGGAGAGGGGCGAATAGGACAGAAGGCGGGGACAGGAGAGGGGGGCACCCGTCGGGGCGAGGGTGGGGTGACGAAGGTGGCTCCTGGGGACCCCCCCTGGTCGTTTGGGTGCCCGAGTCCGCGAAGCCGACCCGGATGAGCCCAGCGGCCCTGGCAGGGAGGCCGCGCGGCGCTGCGGCTGGGGGCTGAGGCTGGCGCTGCTGGTCCTGGACGAACTGTTCGACGGTGTACTGCTCAGTGCGTTGCCCATCGGACTCGCGGACGTGGACGTGAGGCTGGTGCTGCTGGTACCTGCCGTGCTGCCCTGCGCCGTGGTGCCCGACTCTGCCGTGGTGCTCCTCGTTGTGGCGCCGGCCCCGGACGCGCTGCTCGGAAACGTGTTGCTCGCTGCACTGCTCGCCACATTCACGGACGTGAGGCTGGTGCTGCTGATGTCTGTCATGCTACCTTGCGCCGCGGAGCCCGACTGCGTCGTGCTGCTCGCCGCCGTGGTGCCGGTCCACGAAGTCGTCCAGCTCGGGCCGGGGGCGCCGCCAGGCGGGGCTGCAGCAGCGCTGGCGGTCTGGCGGCCGCCAGGCGGGAAGTCGGGCCAGTCTGAGTCGGGCGTCGGGTAGGGCGTCGGGCTGGGTCGGGGCGTCAGGCTGGTGTACGGCGCTGGGTAGCGCAACGCGCTGGGGTAAGGCGTCGTGCTGGGGGCCGGCATCGGGTAGGGCGTCGGGTTGGGGTTGGGCGTCGGGTAGGGCGTCGGGCTGGGGTGGAACGTCGGGTTCGGCGTCGTGCTGAATGACATCATCGGGTAGGCCGTCGTGCTGGGGCGAGGCGTCGTGCAGGGCATCGGGCTGGGGTAGGGCGTCGTGTAAACGGTGGGCGTCAGGAAGGGCATCGGGCTGGTGGAGGGCGTCGGGCTGAGGTAGGGCATCGTGTAGGGCGTAGTGCTTGGGTAGGGCGTGTAGGGCGTCGTGCTTGGGTAGGGCGTCGTGTAGGGCGTCGTGCTGGGGCTGGGCGTCGGGTGGGTCGTCGGGGTGGAGTAGGGCGTAGGGGAGGGCGTCGTCCTGGGACTGCGTGTCGGGTATGGCGTCGGGGTGGAGTAGGGCGTACGGGAGTGCGTCGTGCTGAGACTGGGCGTCGAGTAGGGAGTCGGACTGGGGGAGGGCGTCGTGTAGGGCGTCGTACTTGGGAAGGGCGTCGTGTGGGGCGTCGTGCTGGGGTTGGGCGTCGGGTCGGTCCTCGTGCTGAGGTAGGGCGTAGGGGAAGGCGTCCTGCTGCGGCTGGGCGTCGGGCGGGGCGTCGGGCTGGGGTAGGGCGTCGGGCTGGGGGAGGGCGTCGTGTAGGGCGTCGTGCTTGGGTAGGGCATCGCTCCTCCCTCCACTGTGATGCTGTTGGTTCCACTCTGAGTTGCGCGCGTACAGCTGCCGAACTGCGCCGTGTTGCTCGGGGCCCTGGGCGTGCTGTTCTCTGCCAAGCTGCCCGTGGTCCTGGCCGTGTGGCTCTGCTGCTGCTGGTCGTTGTCATGGCGGCATTGCTGCTTGCAGTCGTGGCCGTCGTCGCGATGCTGCTGGTCGCGGTCGCGGGGGTGCTGCTGGCCTCTGACGTAGTGGCGCTGCTGGTGGTGGCGTTGCTGGTCGCCGTCGAGGAGGGGCCGCTGCTGGCTGTCGTCGTGGTGTTGCTGGTCGCAGTCTTGATGGCGTTGTTGGTCGTCGTCGCGGCGCTGCGGGTCGCGGTCGTGGTGGTGCTGCTGGTCGTAGTCGTGGTGGCGTTGTCGGCCGTGACTTTGCTGGACGCCGTCGTAGTGGTGCCGCTGCTCGCCGTTGTCGTGGTGCCGCCGGCCGCCGTTGTTGTGGACTTGCCGGATTCCATCGTGGTGCTGCAGCTGGTAGTGGCGTTGCAGCTGCTGCTGCTGCTGCTGCTGCTGCTGCTGTTGCTGCTGAGCGTAGTCGTGGCGCTGCTGGTCGTCGTCGCGGTGGCGCAGCTGCCTGCGGTCGTGGTGGCGCTGCTGGGGGTGGCGCTGCGGGTCGCCGTCGTGCCGGTGTTGCTGCTGGCTGTCGCCGGGGTTTTGCTGGTGGCGGTCGCGGTGGCATTGCTGCTGTTGCTGCTCGAAGTTGCGTTGCTGCTGGTTGTAGCCGTTCTGGTCGTGGTCGTTGTGGTGCCGTTCGTTGCGCTTGGGCTGCTGTGCGCGGCGCCGCTGTTGGGAGTCGTGGCGCCTCTTGTGCTGGGCGGAGTCGTGCCGATGCTGGTCGCCGTCGCGGTCGTGTTGGTGCCTGCGGTCGTGGTGACATTGCTGGCCGTGGCTCTGCTGGTCGCCGTCGTGGCGGTGTTGCTGTTGGCCGTCGTCGTGGCTCTGCTGGTCGTGGTCGCGGTGGCGTTGCTGCTGGTGCCGCTGTTGCTGGTGCTGCTCGTAATTGCGCTGCTGCTGGTCGTAGTCGTTCTGGTCACGATAGTCTTGGTGCCATTCATTGCGCCTGGGCTGCTGCGCGCGGCACCCCTGTTGGGGGTCGTGGCGCCCCTCGTGGTCGTCGTTGTTGCTTCTTGGCTCGTCGTTGTTGTTGCTTGGCTCTCGTGGGCTTGCTGCACAAGCCAGGGCGCCGCCGGGACCCGCAGCGGATCCGCGCAGGCCCCAGCGGGGAACTGGTCCCAGGAGAGTCCTGCCGTGGGAATGGGGCTCTTCCCTTGGGGGGTTCGGGCTGCAGCTGGCGCCAGCCCCCTCCCTCGGAAGGGGCTGGGGGGCTGGCGGCCAGACGGCTGGAATGGCCGTCTGGGGAGGCGGTGAGTCCTGCTGTCTGCTGTCGTCGTTTCCGCTGATGTCCGTCGTGGTTGTTGTCGGCTGTCGTCGGCGGGGGTCAAAGGCAGGGCGTCGGGGGAGGAGAGTGCGGGAGGGGACTGAAGAGGGAGGGCCGGCCGCCCTTAATTCGGGAATGGGTTCCTGAATTGCGATTGCAAAACTAATTAAATCTAACTCAGAATATCGAATTCTACAGTTAATTGGCATTAGTTGGGCCGGCTCAGCGCTGGCCACGACGTGCACCTTGGAGAGCGCGCCCCACTTGCCGACGTTGTTGAAGACCATCTTGCAGTAGTACTGGTTCTTCGCCTCGAAGCTGGTCACTGACGGGGTCGTCCTGATGGCATCGCACTCCACCTTCTCGAACTCGACGTCGAACTCGCCCGTGGTGCCACCCGTGGTCGCCTCGAACGCCTCGGGGAAGCAGTCGAGGCGGCCCGTGCCGTTGGTGCCGCCCGTGCTGACCGTCACGATGGCCTCGGCC
>CAUYUJ010016358.1:30000-98745 GCA_963575745.1 Prorocentrum cordatum
CAGGAGGCATTACCCAGACGTTGCAAGCAGCCGCACGCGCACTTCGTGTATCGACACTGGGAGCACGACGCCGACCTCCTCAACCTCAAGTACGCCAAATGGGTCACGGCGCTCGAGAACACTATGATCAGCCACCACCAGATCGACCCGAAGGAAACCGCAGCATACACTGGCCGAGCTCAGGGTTACCAGCTATCTTGGAAGAAGACAGCGGCTGCTCCAGGCCGTGTACACGTACATGACCCACATTCGGAATGGTGGGCCATTGCGCTCACCCTCATCAAGCGCTACGCCGCGCTCTACGACAAGCCTAAGCATACAGCGCTTATGCAGCAGCAGGCCACCATCATCCAGCAGCGCGCGGACCACTTCAACAGCCACATGCACGACCTACAGTTCGAGAAGGACGAGGACACCATCTTCCGCTGGTTCGCGCTCGTCTGGGCCCCGCACCTGGACAAGGATGACACCGACGACTTGGTCACTATAACCGCTACCTGGGCCTCCAGAGCCCTCTCGGCCGCCCTCGCCAAGTCCAAGAGGGCCTACGGGGCTTGGCTCGCCCAGCAATGGAAGCGCCGCCCTGGAGTACTACACGCCCATGTTAAGCCAGCACCTGTTCGTCACATCGAGGCCTACACGGCCAACCTGACCATCGCCGACCCCACCGTCATCATGGACAACAAGAAGCAACAATGGCAGCAAGTATGGCATGCCACCGAGACCTCCGACGACATCCTCCAGGCCCTGACAAAGGCCAAGGCAGCAGTTGTTCATCATCCTCTCGAGCCCATTACAACCGAGAACGTACACCGCATTCACGGCCGCATGCCACCCAGTAAAGCGCATGGAGTTGATGCCCTAGGACCTCGCGACCTCCATCGGTTACCAGAACCTGCCGTCGAAGCCTATGCAGATATTCTCAATTCAGTGGAGCAAGCTGGCATTTGGCCACTACAAATTTCAGGCACCATTGCAGCTCTCGCCGCCAAGAAGATTGGAGGCGACAGAGTCCTTGGCATGCTTCCTCATATGGCCCGACTCTGGTCTCGTATTAGATCCACCGCGTCGGAAGCCTGGACGCAAGGACTTGACGATTTTTGGACTACAGCCATCAAAGGCTCTTCAGCTCTCCAAGCCGCCCTGCATAGGGCCCTGTTAGACGAGACAGCCTCAGCACTCGGCATTCAGTCGGCGACCTTGCTGTTAGACATCCAGAAATTCTACGACAATATCAAGCTCGCCAACCTCATCATGGTCGGCCTCAACTGTGGCTTCCCTGCCATCATTCTTTTATTGGAGGTACAGCTCTACCTGGCGCCCAGATTCTTGCGCAGTCGTCAATGGGTGAGCATGCCTATCTTCGCCTCCAAGGGCATCATTGCAGGCTCCCCCCACGGCACCACCCTGGCACGACTTATTTTGTTACCAATTCTACGACATGCTCAAGCTCAGGCAGAGCTTGCCCAGATGTGGACCTTCGTGGACGACACTGTACTACGAGTCGAAGGAGTCCTACGTGCTTTGCAGAAGCACCTCCCCCGTGCCGCCAGGACGCTATGCAACGGATTAAAGGAGTTCGAGTTGCCTATCTCAGACAAGACCGTCCTCATCGGCTCCACTCCCAAGGTCCGCCACTTGCTTGCCAAGAAGATGCGACAGTACGACATCCCAGTTACCGCGACCTCCACGGCCGTCGACCTTGGCGTGGACGCTGCCGCGGCTACTCGACGAGTACAAGCCAAAGCCAGGAAGCGTCAGATCTCCGCCACCGCCAGGTTTCGCAAAATACATCGACTACGGAGCACTGCACAACAGGCCCGAATCTCTGCTGGCCTGTGGCGCACTGGCGCTCTTCCTGAAGGAGTATTTGGCCATCAGGTTCACGGCCTCGCTCGGCACGCTCTTCTACGCTGGTGGCGACAGGCCGCCATGGCAGCGACGGGCGCTGCAGCGGGTCGTTGCCTCACTTCTCTCCTCGGCGCCACCTTTGACGGCATGGACCCTGGAGTCCCCCTAAGGATTGAGTTCATCGAGGCCTGGCTTCAGCACTGGATACGCCACCCGAACACGCACGCCAGGATCATCAGAGCCTGGCCAAAGATCAAGACTACCCTGCTCGCCGCTGGCCCCAAGCTGTGGTGCAAGGTCAAGGGCCCCACAGGCGCGGCCATCGCGACCCTGCTAGAAGCCAGTTGGGAGCCGACCTCAGCTACGACGTGGAGGCGTACGAAGGACGGCTACATCGAGGAGTGGAACCTTCCCCCGGCCGACGACCCTGACCTCCTCGACGCCGACATCCACACAGCATTGCAAGACCTCAGCGAAGATCTACACCGTCTCCTCTGGACGCAGGCCGCTACACATACCCATGGAGACACGCTTGCAGGAGGCGCAGACATGGTCACTATCCGCATTGAACAAAGGAGGTTCCTCGCAAACGGCGACTTCAGCGATTGGGCCCTCAACAACACCATCATCAGCGGAGGACAGTGGACCAGAGACCGCCTCCACAACGCAGGCTACCAGATCGACAGGAACTGCGACCGCTGCAGTGCTGGAGCCCCTGAAACCCTGTTTCACCGCATGTGGCAGTGCGAGGCGAACGTTGGGCCCGAGTTTGAGGCCAGCGACAAGCTACTGCCGCGAGCCCTAGCGGGGGCCGATGCCGACCCCGCCTTGTGGCTCCGCGGCCTTCCCTCTTCTGCTCTCACTACGCCCACGTTCGAGCCATTGACTGGGAGGGGCGGGTGGGAGTTTGTTGGTGAGGTGCGGGAGGGTTTGCCGACCTGGGAAGGTGCTCGTAACGCAGAGGGTGAGTTGTTTCTTTTTGGCGACGGGTCTGGCGGAGCCTTCTCCGACGACGTCAGGCGACGTCGCGTCGGCTCTGGCCTCGCGGCCCTTCGTTGGAACCCTCCCTCGGCCTCCTGGACCCTCCACCCGGGCCTCCAAGCCCCCCCTTCCAGGCCCCCGCCAGACCGTCCCAAGAGGAGAATTATATGCGTTCTGCCTGGCACTAGAGACGTGCCATCAGGATTTCACTTATGTTACCGACCACCTAGCCTTGCAGCGTGGTTGGCAGAATGGTAGATGTCTCAGGCCAGGCAGCCTCAGAGGTAAGAATAAGAATGGTGATCTCTGGCTGAGAATACGGCATCTCGTGCAGGATCGACCGCGTGGCGCTTCCTCGGTCACGGTGCTCTGGACCCCATCTCACGCCGATCCCCAGACCCTGCACGGTTTTCAGAAATTTCTAGCTCTCGGTAACCAGCAAGCCGACGAGCTTGCGGGAAAAGCGGCCCACAAGTCGGCTACCCTTGCCCTCCCGCACGTGCCCAGGACTGACGAATATGATGCTATTGCGGCGATTGTCCGACAGCGGGCACGACTAATCCTACGTTCTTTCGGTGAGAATGCAGAGCCACGAGGATCGTGGCCAGAGAGGCAACCCACTCAAGAGGCTGCCCCTCGCTCTCTGTTGCAGACCGCGATCGCGGATTCTCAGCACAAATTCGTTAGGTGTGTAGATAAATGGCGATGCTCTGCTTGTCACATCATCGTCGATGCTTGCCAGATTATTCCTGCTGCCGCCACGGAGTGTGTACCGCCTTGCCCCCTTCCTGAGTTTGCTGCGTGTGGCGAGGTGCTGTGGTCGAGGGGTCCCCGTGTGATCAGTGGCAAGGCGATACACCCCTCCCACATGTTGGCCACCATCCCCAAGTGGCAAATGTTCTTCTGTGTGAAGTGCGGCCATACGGCCACACACCAGGTCAAATGCTTACAGTTCCCCTGCCCTCTCACCCACCAAGTGGGAGAGCGCAGGGCCCTGGGACCCACTGGCAACGGCCTCGAGAACCTCAGCAGGATCAGACGAGGCCTCCATCCGTCCAGATCGGGTCCCAGCAAGTCTGTTGTAGAGGCCATGCATGAATCGGCAGCCGAAGCCGCGATTGCTTCACTCGCGGCTCCTAGCGGCGCCTCTGAGTAAATTGTGAGGCCAGGGGGGCCTGTCGCGGTGTGCCGTGGGTTGTCGCCCCCACGGCCCTCCGAGAAATTCTGGATGGCCCCCCTGGCGTCTCTTGGTCCCCGAACGGACTACGTCCGATTGCTCCACTCCACTCTCTCTCTCTCTCTCTCTCTCTCTCTCTCTCTCTCTCTCTCTCTCTCCCGCTTTCTCTCCTTCGCCCTCCCGTGCCTCCCTCATTGGCCCCCTGCAGCGTCGCCGCAACTCCCCCCCCCCCCCCTGCCTCGCGTCCTTCCACTACGCGTAACCGTTCATTCCTCCAAACGTCGAGGGCGGCGGTGGCAGGCGAGAGAGAGAGAGAGAGAGAGAGAGAGAGAGAGAGAGAGAGAGAGAGAGAGAGAGAGAAGAGAGAGAGAGAAGAGAGAGAGAGAGAGAGAGAGAGAGAGAGAGAGAGAGAGAGCGAGACGGACAAGTAGGCGGACCAGGGTCCGTCCGCGAGGCGCACTGCGGTGCGACAACTCGCAAACACTATTTGCGGCGGTGCAGCCTTTAGATACGAGGGCGGGCAACAAAAAAAACCCTCCCCCGGCGCAGTGCGACAGACGCTACAGACGGCGGACAGACGGTGATGATCTCACCTGTCAGACCGCGTAAAGAAAGAGGCCCCAACAAGAAAGGCGACGTGCTGACACGTGGCTAGGCGGCTTGGCAGACCGCCAGTTGGGCGCTTGGCCGCAAAGCGGCGCGCAGTGACGGGGCACCCCCCGCCCCCACGCCCTGACACCGTGGACGCGGAGCCACGCGTACACACGGGCAGGCAGAAAGGAGGAGATTAGCGCGGGGCACCAGGTGGAGCGCCGCGGAACGATGACAGCATAGCTTGGATGGTGAGTGACGGCACGGCACCATCGGGCGAGGGCGTGAGCAGCTCGGCGAAGGCTCGCCCGGCGCTGTGGAGGCGCTGGAGTAGAGGGCCTTGGCGAGCTTGGGCGGCGGCGAGGTCCGCGGCGAGAGCAACGCACCTCTGCTGGAGAGCAGCCATAGCCTGGGACAGCTCGGTTTCGCGGTCGGTGAGGGGTGGCTGCTCAGTGCCAGCGGCCGAGGGCCTCGAGACAGAGGCGAGGTCCTCGGTACGCCTGTCCAGATGGTGGACTAGCGTAGTGCGGCACCCTGTACGCTGTCGTCCGTCACCCTTGAAAGGTGACTGGAGGGGAACACGCGACCCCAGGGCTGGAGCCGCTAGGGCCACGCCCCGAGAGGTCGGGAGAGCCGCATCCTCTCGCTCAGCAACGATGGAAGCGTGGACGGGGCGCGAGGGCCTGTCTGGTTCAGTGCCCTGCGGGGGGGCTGAAGCCGCCCCCGCGGGCTGCCGCTGGTGGGGGGGCGGAGTGGTTTGCGCGGTGGGACCAATCATGATGCCGTGCGAGGGCTCTGAGGTCGGCCGCGTAGAAGGGTGTCGTCTCGGTAGAGCGGCATGGTCGGCAGCGTGGGGTGTCGGCGGTGCGTCGTCTATACCACTCAGTCCGCGGGGGTCACCCAGGTCGTCGTCGGCGTCTTGGCGGTGGCCGATATCATCGTATGGGGGCGATGTCGCTCTCGGGGACGGAGTCGCGGTAGGCGTCGAGAGGTTGCCCGACGGGGCAGGGTTTTCGCTGACTTGTCCGTCGTCCAAAGCGTCCGATCCCCCACCGAAGCTGAACAGGTCGTCCTCCTGTTCGTCAGCGTCTTGAAGGTGAGCGGCGTTGTCATGTGGGTGCGATGCCGCTCTCAGTGGCGGAGTCGAGGGCGACGTGCGGGTGCCCGACGGGGCAAGGTTGGCGCTGGCTGGCCCGTCGCCTAGGAAGTCAAGGCCCCCGCCAAAGCCGAACGGGTCGTCCTCCTGTTCGTCGAATATCGCCCGTTGGGCCTCGGCCCAGAGCTCGTCCGGGTTCTGTGGGATGTCTGGTCCAGCCGCGGGTGGTGCCTGGTCAGACAGCAGGGGGTTTGGTTCCATTTTGTTGAGTTCCGCAGCTGTAAACCCAGCCCTGCGGTGTGGGAGGGGGAGTGTGCGGTGTCTACGCTCGTAGATGGCGACAGCGACTCCATGAAGCACGGTCGCTTGGCGATGTCGTGTTTTGGCAGCTTCGACAATGTCGTCTGGAAGGTTATGAGTACGTGCCGCCGTTGTGGCGAGGGCGTCAGCCTGACGATTGAACTCCTCCGCGATGGGCCCGATGAGCCCGAGGTCGATGCCCATGTCTCCCAGGTGGCTTGCGATTTTCTCGACGCGGAACATGTTGGGCTTGGCCATGACGCATCGGTGGATCTTTTCCCAGAGCTCCACGTGCGTGCCCTGCGGTGGTGAGTGTCCGTCGATGATACTTTGGAACCCATCGACCACCGCCTGGTTGTCCACGAAAACGTGTACGGGCCGTTCAGCACATGCCGTGAGGTGGACAATGGCGAGGGTCTCCGCAAGCTGTGCGTTCTGCGTAATGCCGTGAACGCGTGCACTGTAGTTCATGCGGTGGTCGATGCCGTAGTAGACGCCGTAGCCCGCTCGTGCTAGCAATGGGATGGCTTGGTTGGTGCATGCACCGTCCGTGGCAGCGTAGACCCATGTCCAACCAGTGTCGTGGTCAAGGTAGGTGGTGTAGGAGTCCTGGGCTGAAGCCGCAGGATCTCCCTCAGGTGGGGGCCGCGGTATGGGCTGCGGTAGCGGGTCCCTCGCGAGGTCGGCCTGCAGGTCGAGGAGGGCTGGGTCTTCATCGAAGAGCCCGCAGTGTCTTGTGTGCGGCGGAAGGCGGGCCCACTGCTCGTCACTGATGAGGGTGGTGAGAGGGAGTCTTTCTCGGGCCCAGCACTTGCAGTCGCGGACAGTGTGCTCCTGAGTTTCCTCTTCCTCGTCGCAGTATCGGCAGATGGGGCTGGGGTCAGCAGACGTGTTTGATCGGGATCGTCGCTGTTGGGTGTGGTCCCCGCCCGACAGGTAGTTCAGGAGGAGCGCCAGCTGCCAGGCATTGCATTTGGCTGCTCCTTTCGTTCGGGCGAGCCACGTGCTGGCGAAGAGGTCGAGGCCCTGTCTGACAGAGGCAAGGTATCCAAGGTCGTGACGCCGTGGCTTGATCCTCCTCAGAAAGGCTCTGCGTTGTGAGGCCCGCAGCATGTGAAGGAAGGCGTTTTGGGGTAAGTTCAGCCAACTGATCTGGCAGCCCCAGTCGTCGTACATGATGCCAAATGTGGGCCAGGTCCAACGGAGCTGCTGGAGCGACTGGACAAGTCGTCCGACAGGTCCTCCACCAAACAGGGTCTGAACGTGGTGTTGGAGATCCCTGACGAGACCGCAGAGTGTAGCGTCGCGATTAACCTGTCGCCGCAGACACAGGAAAACTTCACGCTGCGTGATGGCGTCAATCTCCAGGGCGTGTCCTGGGACGCACACGGCCATGAGAGTCCAAAACTCGACCCACTTGTTTCCCTTGGGGCGGATAGCCGCCTTAAGGGCATGGTTGTAGGCAGTTTTGACGGGGCCTGATGGGGCTTGAATGTCGGTGCCCGTGGTACAGACGCTGGCAGCAAGGGAACGGGCGTGCCGCGCCTTAATAAGCATCGGCGATGGGAGCTTGCCAATGCGCGGCAGGCGACTAGTCGCCCTCCGAACACGGGCGTCAGCGGTGGCCGTGAGGTTAAGCGCGGCTGGAGCCGGCGCTGCCTCGGCGTTGATGTAACTCCCGACGAGCTTGAAGGAGTCGACCACGCGTAAGGGCCGTTCCGCCAGAGTGAGCTGGGTAACGGCGGCGTGAAGCTCGTCGGTGAGCGCCCACCCCGCCACTTTGCCAGGGTGAATGCGTTGACCTGAAAATCGATCAAACTTGGCGGTTTCATCAAGATATTTCTGCAACTCAGGCGCGGTGTGAGTAGTGGAGTTGCTGTCGTCAACAAAGGTAGTGCTGAGTGATCGCGGAACGTATCGATGCTGTCTCTTGGTCCACACACACATGAGCAGCTTAATGTCGTCCAGGGACCAAGAGCTTCCCTGGAGGTGACCGTTGGTCCTGGCCAATTCCTTAGAGTACGCTCCGTTCATGCGGATGTAGCGTTTGTGGCGACTGTAGAAGTTTCTGCGGACAGTAACGATGTCTTGGGGGCACCCCGCGTGAAGCGCAAGGTTAAGGCAGATGTCCGTGATGAGGTAGTCGAAACACTTCTGTCGGTCAAGGGCAGCCCCAGCTAAGGGAAGGAGTAAGGCCCTGGCGTGTTCGATGCGCAGGGCAAGAGAGGTGCTGACGTCCCCAATGGTAGCTTTGGGGACAGCGCCAAAGCTCGTGGCGTGGGTCCATCCTTTCCGCCAGTCCGTGAGGCTGCGGTAAGCTGGCGCTTCCCACGCATACATCCAAACGGAAAGCACCGAGAGAAGTCGTTGGTCCGTTGGGAGTTCGCCTCGGCCTTTTCGGAGGCACGGGTTTGGCACATGAAGGAGGGGTTCTGGGATGGTGCCAGTGCGTTGCATAGCGCGTAAGACGCTGGCGAAGAGGCGAAGGATGTCGTCGGGTAACTCCTTAGCCTCCTTAGTAGTCCAGCCGTCCAGTCCCCCCGCACGGCGCGGTGAACGGGTGCGAATAAAGTGGATGAGTTGGTCGTCGGTGAGGTGGAAAGGGGTAGCTGGTGATGGCGTAGGCAGCTCTTGTCGGTACTCGTCGTAGAAGTCAGCCCACGTCGGCATGGCTTCGGCGTCATGTCCTGCACGGGCGCGGTACCTGCCCAAGATGGGCTCCCAGGTGTCGACCATGAGCTTAAGCATGTCTTTGGTATTAGCAACAATGGCGTTGGCAGGGAGAATGTCGGGGACTTGTGCAGGTGGTGGTTCACAAGTGTGGTCTTCGTCGTTGTCCGTGTCGGGCGAACTACCGTCGCTGGGGCTGAAGCCGCCAGCTTCGGTGTCAGCGTCGCTATCGTCCGTGCTAGCTTTGTCAGGTTTGAAGGCGTTGGTGTCGCAGTGGAGTTGCGTATCGTCAGGTGTGGTAGGCGTGCGGAGATACGCCGTGGGCGAGCTGTCAGCAGCCCGTGCGTATATGGCCGCCTTTCGCCCGCTTGGCTCGCGGACGCCCTCAGCCCATATCTTGATGCGTTCAGCTTTGGCACGGTTCGCACGTCGCGCCAGCTCTAGGTCGAGGTTTTGGATCAAACCGTCAAGGTGCTCTCCGTGAGGTGCTGGCTCGTCGGGGGTCCAGGCCTCGGGGAAGTCTAGGAGAACCGTGGGGCGCAGCTTGTGACATAGGAGGCGGGCCGCGGTCCACGTGCAGTCGATGCGCTGCGCTAGGTACGGCGGGATGGCACGGCAGTCTAAATGATGGTGCTGTCCGATGAAGCGAAGCTCACAGAGTTGCCGATGGAGCTTGCGCAGTCGGTTCATGTGTATCGTGGAAGCTCCGTAGGTGGGGAAGGCACGGGGGACAACTGGTCGCTCCTCGAACATGGGCGTGAGCCCGTGCATGGTGGGGGGCTTCTTTTTTGGGTGGTCAGGCGGTGGAGGTGGCAGGTCGCGCAGACGGGTGAGATGGTACTCATGACTGGCCTCGTTAGCCAGGGCGAACATGCGTTCCACGTCGTCGCGTGCGTCGGCCTGCTCCATGCGGTCCTGATATCGCCCAGCGATGAGGGTCCCTAAAGCCTGCAGTTCGTGACCCTCGTGAGCTCCATCGTTGGGAGGGTAGGGCGTGGGGGCAAGAAGGCGTCGGGCCGTATGGTCGAGGCGACTGAGGTCAAGCGTGACCTGCAGGCCAACATGGGACTTCGCTGGCAAGTCGCGCAGATAGCAGAAGTCGGTGACAAGGGATCGCGCCGCTTGGTTGGCAATGATATAATCGATGCGCGAAGTGCGGGGGCACTTGGTGACGCGGTCCCAGTCAGGGATATTGCCGTATGTGTGCATGGTGTGGTCTGGTGTGCCCTCAGCGACGTTAAACCATCCGTGCTGCATCATGTGCAGCAGGTGTGGATTGTCGTCGATGTTCGTGTTGGCGTCCATGCAGATGAAATACGGGGCTGAGCCGACCCTTGCGGCGGCGCAGTCAGCGAGCCGAAAAAGATCTGTGCTGTCTCCTCCAGCAACCCCGTAGAGGCTCGCTATGTAGATCCCAGCGGGCCCGTGGTTGTTTCGTCGCCGCCTGCGGCGGTGCTGAGTGCAGAGCGGGAGAAAGGCCTCGTGCCATCTTTTCTTGGCCTTGAGGGCGACGATACAGGGCGCAGTGTCGTCGACAGTGGAGTCGACAATGGCATCCTTAGAGAGGATGGCGACCCCTCCCGAGGCGCCAGTGTTGCCCACGACGGTGTGGTCTGTGCCGCCGTGGGCAGCTCTGCGCTGGGCTCGCGCCAGATCCAGGTCAGGTCCAAGACTGGCGTGGTATCCCCCGTGGTGTGGATTGGCGGCGCTGGTAGCGATGGCTTGTCTGGTCGGCTTGGCATGTCGGGTCTCCTGCAGTGCTATGACTGCGGCGTTGTGGTCGACACCAAGAGCGGTGATGGTTGGCCAGTTCGCTGAGAGACTGGTGATGTTTAGGCTGACGAGGTGTATGGAGCGACCTGGCCCGTCTCCATCGGTGGAGCTGGGGTTTGCACGCCCCGCACGGTGTAGGTCAGCCTGACCCTCGCCCAGGTAGAAGGCTTGGCCACAGTAGGAGCTCATGGCGTTCCTATGGATTAGCTTGACCGGGGCTGAAGCCGCCGTCAGGCCAGAAGTATAGGCGAGACATGGTCGGCACTGCGCCAGGGGGGGTTCATAAACGTCAATGAAACTGTCTCGAAAAATCCTCCTCACTCCAGTACCATAGGGGACGAGGGGAGGAGAGGTGAGACGGTAGCAGAGGGAGAGGGAGGCGACTCCTCGATCCGTCCTGCCGAACACAAAAGCAAAAGCGAACCAGCGGCGGCGGCTCGGCGCGGCAGCGGCACAACGCACGCGCATATACTGCGCACGCGACACCGCTGGTCCGTCCTGCGGTGGCGCGCCCGCCCCGTCAGTATCTTGATGAGCAGCATCTGGTGGAACAGCTCGAGCAGCGCGGTCGGTGGCCTGGCGCTGGGCCTCGTCCATGCCCGCTGCCGTGAGGCCCGCGTTGCGGACAGGGCTGATTCCCCGCGGGGCCGCCGCTGCCGCGGCAGCGGCTGAGGTGGCGGGGGCTCCGCCCCGACTCTGAGGTGAGAGCGGTGAGCCACCGCCGAAACCCGCCGCAAGGTCCTTGACACGGTACTTGTTCTTGAACGGGTCGAAGGTCGGCGCCTCGTCGATGGGGACGATCACGCGGGTGGGCAGCGGCGGCTCGTGGTCCGTGGACGGCGTCGGCTCGAGGTCGACCTGGCCAGGTTCGATGACGCTGGCACCGAAGCGTGGCACCACTTCGGGGGCTCGGCCATCAGCCTGAGTCTCGCGAGGCGGCGAGCTCGTGGAGCTCCCTGGGGCCTTGCGTGAGCTGTGGCGGCTGCAGGACCTGCTGCGCGGGACGCGCCCGCCCGTGTGGCGGTCGCGTGGCGAGGTCGCCTGGGCATTAGCGCGCTCGGAATCCGCCCTGCTCGGGGATCGGATCGGCGCCGCGCAGGGTGATGGGCTGGGCTGGCGGGGGCCGCCTGCGCCGCCCTCCGCCGTGGCTGTGGCCTGGTCAGGGTCAACAGCGTCGGGGCGGGGGCTGATGTGGTGGGCACTTCCGTCGCTGTGCCGCGGGGAGGCGCTGTGGTGCGCCTGGGTGTACGTGAGGACGAGCGGGACGAGCGGCTGCCTCTCTCGCACAGGTGGGGCAGGTTTTGCCTGGGCAGGGCGCAGCGATGCGGCCACGTTTGGCGGGGGCGTGTGTTGGCGCGGTTGCCAAGCGCGCACGTTCGCATCGCGCCATCCTTCAGGGCGCCCTGTCCTGCCACGGCTTGGTGCAGCCCCCTGGGCTGAAGCCGCAGGGGTTAGCACTGCGGGTTGGTTGCTGGGTGTGCTGTCATGGCGGCCTGGGTAGTGGCCCCAGGCACGCGTGGACCCTGGCACGGGCGAGGTGGCCCGTGGGGGGGACTGCACGAGTGCCCGCGAGTGACCGATGGCCGCTGGATGCACCCTGGCGTGGGGGGCATGGCCGTAGCTGGAGGCAGCTGCTCCAACCGCCGCGGGCCTGGCGCCAATGGGGCCACGGTGATAGGCGGCACCCCCGCCGTACACCGTGTTGCCGCCTGTCGGGACACGCGCGGGGGAGCGGTTGCGTGGAGTGCTCGGCTGACCTGCGTCGCGTTGGTCGCGCTGCTGAATGCGCTGCTGGTGCTGTTGGTAGCGCTGCTGGTCGGCTCTCGAGAGCGGGCGGGTGTCGGGGAGGACAGTGGGCACGACGGGCCGCCGCCAGCCCTGGTAGACGTGCTCGAAGGCGTGGTCTGGGTAAGTCTCCCCGACGGGTGAATATCGCCGCACATGCTCCATGTAGTCAATGTTCTGCGGCTCGGGGAGCGCCGTGATGTTTACGGCGCGCTGGTGCGCTGGTCCATAGAGACAGAAACTACCACGGTTGCTGCGATCGTGATTCAGCTCGGCTTCGGTCGTGGCTCGGCTCACCATGGCGTCGCAGAGGCGCATGTCGTAGTCGAGAGCTTGAGGCCCAGGGCCGCCCTCGGCGTCCCAGTACAGTACCACATCCCGCCAGCGGGTGCGGGTAGTGTGGATGCGCTCGGCGATGCACTCGCAGACGGTCCTGACTGTGACACGATCCCTGTGCATGTTGGTGATGGTTAGGGAATAAGGTCGGCGGACCGTTTTGTTGAAGGTGAAGTCCTCCTTGAGGGCCTGGTGGGGGCCGAAGAGCACGTAGCCTTCCCTCCACAGCGGTTGGTCGGGGGACGGGTCTTCAGGCATCCCCGTTCCTGTGAACCCAGGTGGCCGCCGCGTGCCGTCGGGCAATCCCTGCCTGGGGACCCGCCGCGGCCTCGGTGGAAGGTACCATTGACCCTGGTAACCAGCTTGGCCTGGTTGTGGAGGCTCCCCCCCGGGGCCTGAAGGCGCTCGGGGGGGCTCCTTGAGGTCGTGGTGGGCTGGCGCGTTGCCAAATTGGCGGGCAAGGATGTGCGGCGGCATCCCTGTGGCACGGACGTCGAGCAGGCTGTGTGGACTGGGCGGGTGAGGGCACCTGCTGGAGAGGCAGCATGTGTCAGAGTCCCTGTTGTCGGTGCTGAATGCACACGTCCAGCTGTTGCAAGAGTAGTCCGTGGACCAGTCCATAGGTGCACGTAGTCCGCTGAGGGCGCAGTCTGGGCACGTTGGTTGGCCCGAGGTGCCGAGCTGCGTGTTGCGGCGGGCCGCACAGTACTGGCAGCATTGAAATCGGCACTGTAGGCATGACCAGCGTCCTGGTAGGGGCGGGAGCGCTTGCTCGTTTGTGCCTGGGTCGTCAGGGTGGGGTCGAGGTCGATCCCACAAGGGCCAGACGTCGGCAAACCAGGACTGGCCTGTAGTGCGGACGACCTCGGCGGGGAGGCGAGCGTCATCGGCGTGGCGCTCTATCCACTGGGGCCCCATGTCCGCTGGTACCATGACCGTGCGCCACGTGTCATCCGCCTTGACGTGGACTTGGGTCGGTGCCCAGAGCTTGGTAGTGGTATCGCCATGGTCGTGGTGGAGGATGACCCAGCCGTCACGACCCACCACCTCAGGGTCGATAACGCGATGGCCCATGACGGTCGTCCCCCACGGTAAGTAGGCGCCGTCGTGGTGATCGCCAGGGTCAAGCCAGACCTCGATGCCAGGGGCATTGACACGGGCCCGCACATCACGGACGTGGAAGGCGAGAACGTGGTAGGCGGTCGGCTCCACTTCCGTCACGATGTGCTCCCACGTCTCGATGTCGCTGTAGTCCGAGGTGGAGTTTTCGCCACTCTGCCGTGACGCACGAGAGGCGGATCGCCGTGGGCGGGCGTGGCCTCGGGCGAGGGCCGCGGCAGCCCTGATGAGGGACGGCATACGGCGGTTGTCGTCTCCTGGTGTCGTCGATGAGCGGTCTGGACTGTGTGCCAGGGCGGCACCTGACTGGTAGGTGCGCGGTGGACCAGGCTCGGCCCCAGGGCTGGAGCCGCTGGGGCGCGACTCGCGTGCTTCGGGGTGCCCCCGCACGGGGACGGCTTGCAAGCCAGTGTACACAAGGTCGATCAGTGACTGCGGGTCCAGCTGGAGCCTGCGCAGCGAGACGCGTGGCCGGGGCTGGTTGGGGTCGGCCCTGGTGGCTGCTTCAGTGTCGTAATGCTGTTTGGCCCATGCTCGCGCTGCCTCTGGCGAGTATAGTGCCTGCGGCGGTGGCCACGCTGCCGCGATGCCCAGCCTGCGCCGAGTGCTAGCTTCCTGGTCGTGGGCTTCAGCGGCCTCACGGAGATCTGGATGATCGTAGCCAGCGATGTGGAGGGCGTGCGCACAGTCGCCCATGCCAAATACTTGTGGCAAGGCACGGCACCTGGAGGCAGCTTCCGTGGGGGCACACCAGTCCATGCGGATGAGGAGGCCCAGGACCCGAGGGTAGATGAGGCGCGCTCCGTGGGCCTCCCCTTTCACGAAGTTGTGCCAGTTTTCACCGCTCGGTGGTTGGGTGGCCTCGCACATCCAGAGCGCGATGGGTCCCCACGCGAGGGTGTCGTCTTCGAGGCTGTAGGGCGGGTGGGGCGGCACTGCGTACCACGCGGCCAGCGAAGGGTGCACACTCACGTACGTGCGGCCAACGTTGGTGCCAGTTCGACCCTTCGTTTCACGGCGGGGGCCTGGCAAGAGGTGCCCTCCGCTGGCGGCGAGACGGGCCGCAAGGTCGCCACGGGTCCCATGCCAGAAGACAGTGGGCGCGTCGGTGGTGGGTTTGCGGAGGTCCCACGTGAGGTAGGGGAAAATCGTCTCGCCTGAGTTTCCGCCCGAGTCTTCGAGCACCCAAGTGAGGCGGTTCGGGGGCCTCTGCATGATGTCAGTCCACGGCCCCAGCGCTTGGAGTGTTAGATCATGGGTGAATCGAGGATGGTCGTGAAGTCGCAGAGCGTCTTTGATGTCCTCTGTAGACACGCCACTGTTACCAAGCGCAAAGCCGTTTTGGTACAGGGCGTTGAGGATGCTCGTCGGCGGCACGGGCACCGCTGGGTCGCGCTGAATAGTGTTGCGTAAGTTGCGCGTCGGTGGCTTGAGGGCTAGATGGGGCGTACCAGGGCCTAAAGGCGCCTGGGGCCTGGCGGGTGATGCATAGCGTGCTCGCCGACGTGGTGGTTGGGTGTCCGTGTCGGAAGAGGAACCACGAGCATCTGCATGTCGGAAGATGGACCACGGCCTGTCGCGGGTGCGCTCACGTGGTTCCCTTGCCTCGGCGTCGCTGGCGTGGGCTGTGGCGTCTTCGTGAGTCGGTGGATTACCGTAGACCGCGCCGCTCTTGGAACCGTATCGCAGAGACGGGCTGGTCGATCGTGGTGTGACGGACGAGGCTCGCGATACGGCGGCAGTGACTTCAACGATGGCGGCGGTGGTGGCGGTGGTGACATCGGCGACTGCGGCGGCAACTGCTGCGGCGTAGTGTTCCTGTAGCAGCGGATGTCGGAGTGAGTGCACGTGCTGGTCCTCGTGTTCTTCGGCAAGCGTGCGTGGCATTGTGTATGTGGCCTCATCGCGCGGCCTCCTGATCGGTTGGCAACAGCGGAGGCACCACTGGGCCGTGGATGAGTCCAGGGCACGCGCACAGATGCGGGCTCCTACGTGTCCGACGGCTCCTTGAGCGAGGAGTTTGGCGCCGACAAGAAGAAGACCGCACACCACTCCGCCAGTGGCGATAGCTCCGAGTTTGCCGCTGGCCCATTTCAGGACACCCCCGAGGCCGACCCCGACTGCGCTGGCTCCACCCGAGACAATATCTCTGAGTTTGGCGCTGGCCCACATGAGAGTACCCCACAATGCGGACGTGACGTTGTATGCCGTTGTGCGTCGGGGTGTGGTGGGCACAGATGGGCCTGGTGCCGCCGCTTGACGTCGTCGTCGTTGTCGGTAGCTGGGGTCTCGGCTCGGTGTCGGCAGGTACCCATCGATCTGGTCCTTATACGGCATTGCTATCACGATGGCGTACGTGGCTACAAAGAGGCAAATGAGGCAGCCACAGTGTCGTGATGCCGCTGCGCTGTGCTGGGCGTCGTAGGTGCCGCTGGCATCTGGGTTCGCGTCGTCGATGGGGTCGTTATCGATGTCGGCCTGCCAGTGGTCGATAAAGCTGAGATTGGAGTCAGTCCCGTTAACACGGCAGACAGGAGTGCGGGGCGTGGTGCTGCCACCTGCGGTCTGGAGATGTCCAGGTCCAGCCAGTGCTGCAGCGGGGCTGAAGCCGCCACTGCGCGGGCTGGCTTGAGCTGGCGATGCAGTAGCATGGCTTGTCGCGTCGGCGACAGTGGCGCCTTCAGCGTCGTTGAGCTGTGCGCAGGGGTCGGTCTGGGCCGAGTCGTTGGGCGGACTGCTGTGCGACGGGGTGTGCCCTGAGTGGGGTTCGCTGTCACGGTCATGCTGGGCCGTGTCGCCTGGTGGTGTCATGCCGTCACGATCCTGGGTTTCCATGTCGTCCTGACTATCGTCCGACGCGTGGAACGAGCCCAGGGATATGTTGCTGATATCGTCCGACGCGTGGAACGAGTCCTGGGGTATGTTGCTGATATCGCTGGCCGCGATGTGCTGGAGCAGCCATGATATGGGGTCGTCTGCGACCTGCTCACCTGTGGCGTGCTGGGCGAGGCCAGCTGGCGGTGGTGGGTTTAGCGGTTCCATCGGTGCCGCGGCGAGCTCCGCCTCGACAAGCGGCTGCATGTCTGTCGGGTGGTGCAGGATCGCGTCCGCGAGGTACGCCAGGGCGTCTTGGTCAGGTGGAGGGAGGCCTCTTGGTAGTAAGGCGTGGGCCCGTGAGAGGTATGACGGCAAGGGTGCCGTGAAAGCCTCAGGGCCGACGAGCTGAGCACGAGCGCCCTGGTATTCCAGAAGGAGGCCAAAGTAGCGGGTGGAGTACTCGCGGCTGCCCTGGATACGAGTGAGGTTGCGGTTGGTGCGCTGTCTGTCAGGGCCCGCTCTATACCAGATGTCCTCACACATGTCGATCGCGGTGCGCTGGCGCAGGGCGTCGTTTTTCTCCTCGGAGTCCTCCTGGAAAAAGTGGTCATACTGTGGCAGATGGAGCGTCGCCAGGATGTACGGGACGCAGTCCTCGAGCCATGCCCAGAACACGTCCTGGTGGTCCTCGCCTGGTGCCCACGCCGCAGCGCACGGTATGAGCCGGGCTCGGATCATCATCAGGTGCCAGAAAGCGGGGTCCTCCTCGGGTTCGCCTCTGGCGCACAGGGGGGTAATGAGACCCGTGGGACTATAGCGGGGCACGACAGCGGGGCTGAAGCCGCCACTGTGTGCATGGCCTTGGTCAGCGGCCCCGTCGAGGGTGTGCTGCACGACGGTCGAGGCCACGCTGAGGGTGGACTGCGATGCATGTGTCGTAGTTGACGAGGGCGTACATGCACTCGCGATGGCGCCCAACGGTCCCTTGCCGCACGGACCCGCGGCGGCGGTGCTGTTCACGATCGGGTCCAAAATGGTGCAATGATCGTACTTGTAGATGCTGCTGTCATCGTAAAGGAAAACGTGCTGGGGCGCACCGCCTGAAGACGGGCGTGCTCCAGCTAGCAAAGGGAGGGCCATGCTGCAGGCAAGGCGCCGCATGATGGCGAGGCCAGGCAGGCGGCGCGAGCGATGAGCCAAAAGCTGCATGTCGGCACACGTCCTCGAATACCCCTGAATGCTCATGTACATTGCAACAATCACGCCCCCTGCAAGACTGCGGGTGTCCCTACACCAGATAGCTTGCGCGTGCTGCTGCCAAAACAGACATGAGGTGACAAGAAGGAGATACAACGCGAAGAGGGAAGAGATGCCTCTGGAGGCGCTTCCTCGGAGGGCTGAGGCGGGCTCTCTGAGGCACCTTCAATAGGGTTCCTGGGTGGCCCGACCCTTGTCTTTGCCTTTGTCAGCCCCTGGGGGCCCCGTCCCTGGGGTGACCTGGCCTGGCTGGTCGATCCACCCGCAGACAGCCACGGGATCAGCGGCCGCTGCAGCTTCCTCCTTCTTAGTTGCCAGAGTGGCCACTTGTGGCAGGTGGATGGTGCCCCCCGTGAGGTGCCCGAGGAGGGCCTGGATGTCGCCGCGCAGTGCAGCAGCTTCGGCGGTTGCCGTCTGTTGCTGGGTGGCGACGGTGGCAAGCCCCCGTTCCAACCCCGAGACGTGCTCCGTGAGCGTGGCCTGGGAGGAGAGAACGCCCGCAAGCTGGACCTGCATGTTATCCACCGTGTTGGCTAGCAGCTCGTGCTGTTGTTCCATGTGCTGGATGCGGGTCGTGGCAGCATCTGGCGGTTGAGAGGCCGATGCGAAGCGCTCACCGAAGGTGTTAAGTTCGTGGGAGGCCTCGCTGTATTCATCGCCTGATGAGAGGATCTCGACGTCCTCGGCGTCGCCTGGTACTTCGGCGGCTGTGGCAGCGTCGCCTTCGGAGTGGCCCCCGCCTTCTGCCGCCACCGTGCCATGCCGGGAGTCATGACCACCTGCTCCTGGGGCGGCCGTTTGTTCAGCGGCTCCGTCCGTGCCGTGCGGGGGTGCAGAGGAGCTGCGGCCTGGGGCGCAGTGTGACCTTGCGTGCGGCGGGGCGTCACGTTTCCCACTGGAGGATCGGTAGCGCTTGGCTAAAGGCTCCTCCTTGGGGATCAGGAGCGGTGCGACGCCTTTGCCTTTGGGCGTGGCAGTCATGAGGTCGTGGAGATAGGGGCTCTGGGCCGCTTTGGTGAGGAGTGTGCCGGTGGCGGGGCTGAAGCCGCCACCACGAGCTGGCGGCGTCACAGGCTCCGTAATGGTGGTAGGCGTGACGATGGTGACGTTGTCCCGCTTTGGCACCACCTCAGCCAACGGGGCCTCGGTGATGCTCCACGGGATGGGGCACCCCGCAACTTGTACCGTGTATGTGAGTGGGGGCCGATGGGCACGCACTAAGGCAAACTGGGCCGCAGTGGCTGGGTCCCAGGCGGTGTGGTAGACCTCACAGTCCCATTTGACGGACGGGCCCGTGAGAGTCTTGGCGAGCTGGGTCAGCGTGGCGTGGCGTGCCGCAATGCCAGTGATGCGGTAGCGCGTCTTGGCGAGGGAAGCCTCGCAGCCGCGGATGCTGACGGCCGCAGCCCTGGCGGCGTCTGACCCCCGTGGAACACGGATCCCCAGTAAGCCTGACTTGCCGTGCCTGACGACTCCCAGGGCCTTGAACTCCACCGACTTCTGGAACGCATCTGCCATCGTGATGGGATGGTCCTCAGGGAACCACACGGTCTGATACTTGTCAGCGGTGGGCTCGTCAGCACCTACGTTGCTGAGGTCGTAGGTAGCGCCGAGTTGCCCTGATCCCGCCAAGACCTTGTCGACCGCTTGAAGACTGACGCCGAAGGTGGCGGCCAGGGACCTCTTCCCGACGCCCGATCCAAACCTGCCTAGGCTTTTGCAGGGTTCAAGGATGGTGACGGCTTTAAAGTTGCCGTGGAAGAGGGCCTTGAAGGTGTCCTGGAGCTGACTATCGAGCTCCTGGCGGCGAGCGTCTTTCTTGGACTCCCTGTGCTTTTGGTTTTGGCGCGCCTTGTCCTGTGGAGCGGAGTCCCCTCGAAAAGGGCCCTTGGTGCGTGGACCACCGTTCACGGGGGCACCTCCCGAGAACTGGTCCTCGAAGGCCTGATGCATGGAGGGGACTGCGGCGATGGCCTCGGTTTCATGTATGGTCGCCCGAATCCAGCATACGTGGTCGGCAGGGTCGATGGTGGCGACGGCTACTTTTTCCGTGCAGGCGACCTCCTTGGTGCCCAGCTGGTACACGGTCACGGGGACGTGCGTGTGGACCACTTTGGGCGCCTTGGGGTGACGCTTCAGGACGGGGACGGCGAGCTCGGTACCGACGTAGTTGTCGTTTTTTGGGCCCATGACAGCAATCGCGAGCTGGCCCGTGGTTCGCTTGCCCTGCTCGAGGTGGTGTTGGAGCAGCCGCTCACCGCTCTCGTAGTCGTGGAGGCTGATACTGGGCTTGTACGTCTTGCCGTCGTCGGGGGATGTGGGTTCGGCGAGGACGGGGACCTTCCAAAAGGCCGGGTCCAAGGCGATGAATTGGGTGTCCGCAGTCTGAAGACGTGCGGAACCCGCTGGTGGGTGTGATGTGTCGCCGCCAATGCGCTTAGGCTTGCTGCGCTGGTGATGGTCAAGCGTGTAGCTGATCTGGTTGGTGGCACACATGCGGATCAGGGCGCTGCCGAGCTTCTTCGCGTTGGACTTGTGCATGTCATACGTTGCCTGGAGCTCGTCCGCGTTCAGTTCGGCAAGCCCGTTGTATGCGGCCGTGGGGCGGTCAGACCCCGCTTGCTTGAACGCTGCGATGCAGTCCTGCTTGCGTTGGAGGAGAGATCCTTCAGCCGCAGGACGGGAACTCGGAGGCTGCTTGGAAGAGCGACGGCGGTCCGGCTTCTTGGGGGCCATTGCTGCGGGCGCTCTGGTGAGGAGAGGTGACGCGAATCAGTAGGGTCCTGCGGGGACCCCTCCGGTCTCGCGAGGCCTGGGAGTCTGGCTCCGAGGCGGGGCGCTTCGCGTCGCGGCTGCGGTCTGAGTGCTGGGCACTCTCGAGCCGAGACTGGAGAGAGAGAGAGAGAGAGAGAGAGAGAGAGAGAGAGAGAGAGAGAGAGAGAGAGAGAGAGAGAGAGAGAGAGAGAGAGAGAGAGAGAGAGAGAGAGAGAGAGAGAGAGAGAGAGGAGAGAGAAGAGAGAGAGAGAGAGAGAGAGAGAGAGAGAGAGAGAGAGAGAGAGAGAGAGAGAGAGTAGAGGCAGGCGGCGGAGGTGGTTTCAGCGGCTGTCGCCCCCCCTCCGCACCTCCTTCCCTCTGCAACGCAACCGTTACCGTTTCTATCTCTCTTCCCTCTCGCCATCCCCCCCCCCCCTCCTCCCTCCCTATTTGAGCGCGGTGGCGGCGCGGAGGGAGAGGGCGCGGGAGAGCGGGGGGAAGTTGGGGGGGGGGAGGAAGTTGGGGGGGTGGGGGGGGGGGGGGGGGGGGGTCGGGGGGGGGGGGGGGGGTGGGGGGGGTGGTCAATGTAGAAACGGAGAAAACATGGTAGTGGGAGGGCGCCATATCCCTCCCTCCGCCCACCCATTCCTCCCTCGCGAACGCCCTTCACACGCATTATTATCATCCCCCATCCCGTCCCCCCTTCCCTCCCTCTCACCCTCTTTCCTCCCTTGCGTGCACATGCGTCTGTGTACGTGCGTTTGTATGGATGCCTGAACTTGCAAGAAGCATGCGCGTGCGTGCAATTACGCGTGAAGGGTGTAGATCTATATATACACAGCATAGAACATGTGTGTAACTATATTGTAGAACCCACGCGAAGGGAACGGATGGGGGAGGATGGGGAGGCGGGGCGCAGGAGGGAGGTGGCAGGATGCAAGCGGAGGAGGGGGGGGGGGGCGAGGAGGGGTCAGTGATGCCAGAAGAGGGCAGGGGGAGGAGGGAGCTGGGGTGGCGGCGGGGAAGGGGGAACTTGGGGCGAAGGGGGAGAGAGGAGGGGGGAGGCGAGGGCGGGGTGAAGTGCGGAGGCGAGGCCGAGGACAATGAAGCGAACGACGAGGAGTTGGAGAAGGGTGTGTGCGTGTGTGCGGGGTGGGGTGGGGGGGGGAGGGGGGGGGGAAGGAGGACGAGGGCCACGGCGACGGCAACGAGGAGGACGAGGAGGATGAGGAGGAGGGAGGAGGAGAAGAGGAGGAGGAGGGGGGGGGAGGGGGGATGGTGGCGAGGAGGAGGAGACGGGGGAATCTGCGATGTAGGCGTCACTGCTCGCTCACCGCTTGCACGCGCGTGCTCGCACTAGCCGTCGCATCTGAAAACAACTCACGATTTAAACCTTGCCTCATGTCCGTTCGATTGCATTAGAAACGTCAGAAAAGTATCTCCGCCCAACAGAACCATGTTTTGAGTCCACGGGGGGATGGCGAGGAGGAGGATGCGTGGTGGATTGCAAAGGGATTCTTTTTGTGGTGGATGACACATGGATTCCTTTTGTGGCGGGCTACAAATTGTTTTCTTTTGTGACGGAATTCATTTGCGGATTGCACATTGATTCCTTTTGTTGCGGATGACGCATTGATTCCTTGGTGGCGGCTGACATCTTGATTCCTTTTGTGGCGGATTGCGAAAGGAGTCCTTCTGTGGCGGATTACAAATGGAATCCTTTTGTAGAAGATTACACATTGATTCCTTTGTGGCGGAATTGCAAATGCATTCCTTCTGTGCCGGATTACACGTGGAATCCTTTTGTAGAGGATTACATATTGATTCCTTCTGTGGCGGATTACAGAGGGAATCCTTCTGCGGAGAATTACAAGGGGAATCCTTCTGTGGCGGATTACAAATTGGTTCCTTTTGTGGCGGATTACAAAGGAAACCCTTCTGTGGCGAATTACAAAGGGAATCCTTTTGTGGGGATCTTGAGCGGTCTGGGCCCGCGCGAGGTCCCCAGGTTTTATAGTTCTTTAAATCTTATGGATTTTCAAATTTTTGAAATAAGAAAACCAGGTTTCGCTTGAGACTCGATCAGAATTTTGCTGCTGTAAAATTCGGAGGGAGTCTCAAGCGAAACTTGTTTTTTTCATTGTTTTTACATTGACTCCGCACAGAAAAACACAGTTTCGCTTGCGACTCCCGTCTCCCCTTCGAATTTTACAGCAGCCAAGCTCAATGGATTTATACAAATTTAAGGGAGTCCCAGGCGATACCTGGTTTTCTTATTTCAAGAAACTTAAAATTTATACGTTTTTTTATAAAAAAAACTTAGTTATATATGTATGTATGTATATATATATAAATAAATAAATCCTGGGAACCTCGCACAGGTCCAGATCGCTCAAGATCCCCACAAAAGGATTCCCTTTGTAATTCGCAACAAAAGGGTTCCCTTTGTAATCCGCCACAAAAGGAATCAATTTGTAATCTGCCACAGAAGGATTCCCTTTGTAATTCTCCACAAAAGGATTCCCTCTGCAATCCGCCACAAAAGGGTTCGCTTTGTAATCCGCCACAAAAGGAACCAAATTATAATCCGCCACAAAAGGATTCCCTTTGTAATTCGCCACAAAAGGATTTCCTTTGTAATCCGCCACACAAGGATTACCTTTGTAATTCGCCGCAAGAGGATCCCCTTTGCAATCCGCCACAAAAGGAATCAATTTGCAATCCGCCACAAAACGATTCCCTTCGTAATTCGCCACAAAAGGATTCCCTTTGTAATCCGCCACAGAGGAATCAATTTGTAATCCTCTACAAAAGGATTCCATTTGTAATCCGCCACAAAAGGGCTCCTTTTGTAATCCGCCACAAAAGGATTCAAGATGTAATCCGCCACCAAGGAATCAATGTGTAATCCGCAACAAAAGGAATCAGTTTATAGTTCGCCACAAAAGGACTCCCTGTGTTACCCGCCACAAAAAAAATCTGCATTCCGCCATAAAAGGAATCAATGCCTAATCCGCCGCGAGGAGGAGGACGACGACGAAGACAAGGTAGTCGCCATCTAAATGTGCCAAGAGAGTGGCCCACGGGAGTCCCGCGCCAGAAATTAGAATGTTGTTATGCGGACGGCGCGGGGGAACTCGCACGTGCGTGTGTAGGATTAAAGGTAGCACGTGATCCTACCATCCTTGGCAACAAGAAGCTTATGGCTGTCGCTGAACGACCCAGTGGAATCGTTCAAATGGGGGCCCGAGCCTCGATCGTTGATGCCGGCCAGCTCCTCCCCGCCTTTTTGGATGCATGTTGTCCGATACGTTTGTCTCTTCTATAGTGCGCGGGCCCCCAAGGAAGGCGACTCGACATGGAAGCGCAGGTTCGAGCGCAACTTTGCCGGCCCGCTCCTTCCGTTTGGATCCTTCGCACGGTTCGTGCCCCCTCTCGGATTTAGGTTTCGGATCGCCAAAACCGGCTGGGCGATGTTCCCGGGGATTTACTTCGGATATGCACATGAAGGGGGGCCATGGTGGGACCCGAGAGCGACGCGTCACCATTGAGACAACTTGACGGACTCAACGTGGAAAACAGGGCGGACGCCAGCCGGCAAGCGCCCGATAATTGACAGGCCCGATCACGTCTACAACAATATTTTGGATGGCGCTGCGGCTGACCAAGAGCCTAAATTTCCCATGGGGGGAGCGCGTGAGAAAGCCCAGACCGAAAACAAGAATGTTATGATAGCCCAGGGTGGTCCGTCTGCCGGCTCAGCCGGGCAGGGGGCCCGACTGGGTTGACAAGCGGCTCCGCGGGTCAGTGATCGAGACCCCGGCGATCCGATGCCACCGCCCCCACCGCGGGGCGAGGCCGCAGCACCGCCAGACCCCGATGCAGGGTCCGACGATGACGATCCGGGGGGAATCTTAGTGGGCGACGCGCTTGCGGCACCGGATGGTCGGGGCCCCCGACGAGACTCGAGACCAGAAAGTGATGCGCAACAACAGTTTGGTCTCGCCCATGTCGAGTACAGACTGGATCGGCAATCCAGCTTCTCAATGGCTCAGCCAAGGTCGAGAGCGCCTTGGCCATTTCAACTTCTTGCCCGTACCACGCAAAAGTTAAACGCCATTATGATGATCGACGCGTCGTGGCTGGACTCGCCAAGGATGAGCCCACCGAGATGTTGCCATTGAAAGGTAGGCGGAAAACGTGCAGTATTCGAGTCGTGCTGTACTACGATCCTGGTTACGTATCTGTCGCTAGGGCATGGGCGGGTCACTGACCCCAACCCATTTCACGGCGCAGAATGGCTCAATAAGTTTCCAAATTCCACCAACCCTGGGATTCACCCGGGCCGATGGTTCAACGTGAGCCATGCCGAACGAAGGAAGGCTGTGGAACAGTTCCGACTCGAGAAGCGAGGACCCTGCATTGCTCTTCTTCGGGATATAGGGATCGACGCAGTCGAATTCGAGGAGCGGGCGCGCTAACCCGAACAGCCGAGACTCTCCGACAGCAATCTTTACCCCGGGGCAGACATCCGACGACAAAAAGGAGAAACGATTGTGCCAGTAGAAACTGAGGTCGATTGGCACGCGCTGCTACGCCCTGCTGGACCGGCAGAGGAACTGTCTACATATACAGGCTCCAGGAGCGACGAAGGCACTTCCGATGATGAGGAGGTGTGTTGGAAGCAGACCTGGTATGGTGGGGCCATTTTACGGGGCGGGGTATCTTCCGATTCAGTCGGCGAGGACCTTGATCTCCTTGGTCTGCCAGGCCTTTAGGGGGATAGCCTGACTTCGAGCCCGGCGGCAGCCGCTTCGCGATGTAGCGCGCCCCGAGAGCCATTGCAAGCAGAAACATTACCCCTCCCCGATAACCGGGAACAGGATGGACTCGACATGGAACATTTCTATAACACATTCACTGGTGACGTCCAAATCGTTGAACAAACATGCCAACTTCTAAAAGAGTTGTGCCCGCCACGCCTTGATGCTGCTGCAGCTCGGTCCGTGCCCATGGCTGAGTCACCCGTTAATCAAGATGCCCGAATGGCCCAGCGAACGGAGCGGGGTCGATTGCGAGGCATCGGCACTTGGATGAATCGGGCGCAATGGAGTGAAATAGCGTGATCCGACAAAGACAGGGATAAACAACCCATTTCGGACGTTCATGCGCGATCTTGGTCGGAAAGAACTTCGAACTCCCGCCGGGGCATGAGGGCCGCAAATACAGGGGTGGAGGTGCATTCGACGGGTCAGACGTTTGAGATCAGAATTCAAGAAGTCGCCCTATTCCAAGAACTTTCTAGCAGTCTGGCGACCACGCAGGCTCGTAATGTAGCAGACGCACGCGGCCTGTTCGAGGGGCATGACACCCAACAGGCTGACGCCAAACAGGCCTACGCCCAACCCAAGCTTGGCGGATCCCCGATTTGGATTTTCTTACCGCGTGACGAACGGCCGCCTGCTTGGAAAGACATGCGTAAGCCCGTGTGCCCACTGATCCTGTCGCTTTACGGACATCCCGACTTTTGTGGACACCGGGGGCTGCCTTGCGAGGGGCACGTTGTTTCTATGGGTATTCATAAAAGTGTAGTCCTCGGCGTATTGGTTACTATCATGCGAAGTTGCGATTGCCCCTCATAATTCACGTCGATGACTTCAAACTCGATGGGCCGAAAGATAACCTCGACAAGGGGTGGCGTCTATTGCGGGGGCCGTCAGAGGGCTGCCTTAAAGGTATAGGAATAGACTTCCTACAGATGTGGGGCGCTATCTAGGATGTGAGCACCATCTGTCCACGCAGCACGCAGAATGGCAAGGGGAGCTACTGCCGTCGGCGCTTGACCCTCCGCCACCCAAAGTGAAGACATCGTCTGCATCTGGGCAACAGCCGGAGAGCGATGAGAAGAAAGCGGGGGGCGACTCATCGGCGCAGCCGATTGAGCCCTATCAGCTTAGAAAACCAAATACGATATGACAGATTTTTTGAATCATGTATCACGTTGAACGCACAATTCACAGATGCCGACCCCGCTACATACCCTGCTGCGGGAACACCTTTCGGCCCTGAACTTATTGAATTCGAACGCGGACAGGGGGGCCCGAGGGGTGAGAAGTACCCCCCAGCAGAGGAAGCACTGGCTAACGTGCCGAGGCTCAACGTCGACTCCGGCCTCCCGGACAAGCAAGTCGAGGTTCCCGGCTTAGCCGCCGAACCCAGCCCAGATTATCCAGAGCCGCCGACCCCGTCGGGAGTGCCCCAGCCGATCGCTGCCAAAATTTGCATGAAAATATAGCACGTGGCGAGCGTGGCTCGTTTTGATGTCCTGCGCGCAGTGCGCCACGCAGCTAGCTGCATGGCGAAGCGGACGGAGCAACAATATATGGATCTTTTTTGATTCATACGCTACATGACATCGACAATTCAGTGCAAAATGACAGCGCGGGTTGGCGATAATATGGATGTCGTCACAGTCAGACAATATTCAAATATATGCTGATATTGCTAGTGATTTGCGAGCTCACCGCAGTGCAAGTGCCAGTCATCAAGCTATTTGGGCACCCTGCGCGAGAGCTAACCAGAGCATGACCTCTCGTAGACAAATCTGTGTGTCCCATAGTACAGTTGAAGCAGGACTTGTTGCGGCAGACCTGGCATTGTGAACTGAATTGTTTTCGGCGCGGCCTCTGTGGGAAAATTCTGCTACGAGGAGAGGTCACATGCACGCTTATCGGAGATGATCAAGCGGCGTGCAAGGTCATTAAAGCGCGGGGCTCGATAGATGCCGCTGCCGCGCCCGAGCCTCTTACTCGAGGGGCTGTTGATTTACAGCATGTACGCGCGCAGAACGAAGCCGCTGACGTTGGTGCCATGCGTTTTCGGACCCGCTGGCAAAGTGCTTTGCCTTGTCAATACCGTCGCTCCCAAGTTTTGAAAAGTCAACCGTCACCGGGACTGCCCGGCGTCGACGTTCAGCGATGCCCTCCCCCCCTGAAACCCGGGGGGTTCTCAAGCCGCAGATAGGTTCCGAGGCGGCGGTGCGCCGAGGGGCTATTGCGCCAGGCAAAAAGATACATAAAATGAATAATGCGCCAAGGGCAAATCTGCAATGGCTATGCCTGTTAACAGAGGTAGTCGAGGAGCCGGATACATCGCCAGCTGGCCCAACCGGGCCCGGCGATGAAATCGCGCGTCCGACGCCTGCTCCCGGCCCAGCGGCCGCAGCCAAGCAAAGCGTCAATGACGCATCCGGCTTAGCCGAAAATGCATGCGGCACTATGCCCTCCGCGACAGAAAAGGACGGTGTCAGGGAAAGCTCCCATAAGCAACTCGAGAGAGGACGCAGACATGATGGTTATGTTTAAAATGATCGACAGTGGATCGGGCGCTTCGGATGCACAAATACAAATTTCCGATGCCCAAGAAATAAGGGAGAACGATGACAATGACACCGGAGAAAATTTCCAATCAGGGCGATATGGCTATAGGGGGCTATAGACTTCAGCTATAGGGCTATAGAGCTATCCGGCTATAGAGTTGTAGGGCTATTTGGCTATAGGGCGCCCCCGGGCGCCCCCGGGCACCCCTGGGCGCGCCCTGGCGCCCGGGCGCCCGGGCGCGCGGGCGCCCTCGGGCAGGCCCGGGCGCCCGGGCACCCGGGCGCCCCCGGGCGCCCGGGCACCCAGGCGCGTAGCGAAAATCGGCGGCAAACCTAACCTAACCATATGAATCCGCTAGGACCCCTACAGAGGCAAGCTCTGCTTGGGGAATATTACCGACGTGGCTGCAGCTAAATTGAGAAACAGTGGGTTGACTCGATCAACGCCACAGGAAAAGAAATATCGACGACAGCATACGAATGGAACGGGGGACGATTGATACTTGAATATTGTTGTGGACCAAACATAGAATCGGCGACCCCACGAACATTGCTGACAATTCCTGTAGATTGATACGATTTACCGAGCGCGAGGACATGAGAACCGACGAGGGTAAATATAAGGCACAAGCGGATTCAAAGGAAAGCGCATTTTGCATTGGGGGTCGATTCCGAGCGCGGAAGGCCCCCCCCTGGCAGCATGTTAAGGAATATCATTATTTCCATGGGGGTGACCACAGGTACCTGCGTGGGCTTCGGGGAATTAGGACGGACTTCAGATACCTGTTCTGGAATTTCGTGGAGATTGCGCGTGCCGTCGTCGAAGCGGGGGGAACAGTTTGCGTGGAATGGCCCAGCCAGTGCCATTATTGGAAAGACCCTCCGGTGAAGGCTGTTGCGCGCGAGATAGGACTGCATAAAGCAGCGCTGCACGGGTGCGCGCATGGCTTGAGAGATGGGAATTGGAATTTCACAAAGAAACCATGGACTATTGCCTCCGCGTCGGACATGGCGACGAACGGTTTGGAGCGCAAGTGCGATGGCGCACATGTGCATGTAGAAGCACGGGGTAAGGATTGCAAGCGTGCCGAGGATTATACCGACGAGGTTGCTAGACAGGTTCACGTCGTGCTTGCGCGTGCTGCATCGCACTCGCCCCTTGACCCTACCCCCTCTCGCCGCGACCTATGCGCTGCCGCCGTTTTCTTTCAAAAGCAGCGGCGGGGCCGCCGACGGCCGACCCCCCCGCCGGCAGCGCCGCCGCGTAGCCGCGGCCGCTCCCCCCTCGCGGGCATTGGATCCCAGTCCAAAGCCCCCTCCCTCGCGGATCGATCCCGATCGACAGCTTCTGGTTGTCTCGGCGGTTCAACCGTTCGAGATGACCGGGAAGGAGAGGTGGCTTTCTATTGTGCAAGACTATAGGATGCCAATACCTCGCGGGGCTCGGACGGACACAATTCAAGCGGACCGTCATCGCTGCCAAACCGCAAGAAGAATTAGTGACGGCCCAACCGAGAGAACACTTCGAGGATCCTGAGTGGTTCGAGCTTCCCGAGGGGAATGCGCTGAGAGTCAGTTCATGACAAAGATTGTCTTCGACGCGTGGCCTTCCCAAGCGACCCTGACAGGTTGATGCGAGAAGCGGTCAAGAAGTTGGAGGCACAGGATTCCCCGCCGGCTTAGTCGGTAGGGGAAACTAAAAACCCAATGACGAAGTCTACGAAATAACGTCTTGAGTTGGGCGACGCGTCAGGATCGGGCTGCGCTGGGTGGGCGGACGTTGAGCTAGAACGCGCGTGCCATCTGGGACCGCCTGAGCCAGGGATGCGCTTCCGTTGTCATTGTCATGCGCAGGCGCTTGCTCCTGGCCGTTGGACGCAGCAGGCTGTGTTAAATAGGGGCCGTCAGAAGTATTATCGGAACGATTTCGCTACCAGTAAGCTGAATGAAGATCTAAAGGCGTGTGACGAGTCAGTCGTTCAAAGGCTATGCAGCAGGATGTCCGAGGACCCGTGGGTCGTTTTCTGGGCTGCTTGTTGGAAAGATTGCAAGAAGCATTCTAGGGGCTGCTTTGGCGCCCCCCCCCCCCCCCCCCGGACCTTGATTGCATCAGGTGTGCCAACATGTTCAATCCCACGCTGACCCGCGCACGACCTTGAGATGCAACATGTCTACAGCGGTCAGCCCGGGGATCCAAGCGGCAATCGTGTTAAAAGCTGTGATCGCGAGGAAGTAATATATAGTGCCTATTCTGAACCCGCCCGAGTGCACTCATGCGCAGGGCGTGGGGCATGTCGTCGCAGTGCGAGTCGCAGACCGACAAACGAACCAAGTAGTGTTCACGAATATTTTGACCTTCCCGAAACAAGCCCCCCCGCGGCTCAGCCGTTGAGAAGTGGGGGACAAACTTCGCCCCCCGTCGTTCAATGGATTACGTGCGCGGAAAACCACGCAGTTGGACAAGTGCTCGCCGAAGCGGCTCTGGCAGAGCACCAGGAGTGGAAGGCGCTGCAAGAAGAGCCCTCGCCCAGAAGGCGAGGCTCCGCTCAACGGCTCAGACGGCTGAGGTCGACGGGCTAATTCCAGGGGGCGAGAAGTTCCAAGCGGTGGGCGGAAGCCTACCGCAGAAGCGAACATGCGACACCAGTGAACCAAGGCCAGCCAATTTAATTAAAGCTTCGGCAGCTGACGTTCCAGTGGCGACGGAAGGACAACCTCCGCAGAAGAGGTCGCTTGATGTTGACGACCCAAGATCGGCCAAGAGTGTCAGAGGTGAGATTGTCTCAGATGCTGAGTGGAAGGCGCCTCCGTCCGATGCTTCACTAATCTGTTTGATGGCCCAGTGCAGGCTCCAGCGGGCGGCGCCCCCTCCTTCTCCGGCGCGCCCAGCAATGGTGGTGGCGAGAACCCTCCTTCCGTCGGCTCGGCCGGCGGTTGGGGAGCGTCCGCCGGGTCGGGCGGGACTGATAGAAACTCCAGACCGCCTCCGGGTGCAACTGGTGGAATTGGAGGGGGTGACCCTCCCCCTGGCCCGGGTCCGACATCTCCCTCAGTTTCCGGGGGGGAACGCGATGGGCTCGATCCTAAATATTTGACCCGTGGCATTTGGAATGCGTTGGAACATAGGAAACAAACGGGGGCCGGCTTAGCCTATCCCCTAAGTGACAATGCTCCAGCCGAATGTGTAACATGCAGTGAAGAGATATTGAACTTCTACGCTGCCGTAGTGGATCCTCGCCTCTGTCACTCAGTGGCACGCTTAAAATTGCCAGGGAAATGCCAGGCCATCACCCGCTTAACGGAGGTGAATGGTCACGGGTGGATTCTTTCTGCCAGCGAAGATTTAGCGGCAATGATGAGGACCAGGAGGCCACCATCGGCGTTCTTTCGCCCACTGACGAAGACATCGCATCAGTCGCGTAGATTTTGGACGGCAGCCCTCCATATTATATCGGACTCAACGTGCACGTTTCATGGACATAACGGACACAAGTTTGGTGCGATTACAGGCTTCCTACATCGCATGCGTGAACATTTCCATGGTGTTCAGGCAGATGTGAAAGGGGGCGCCCTCGGGAAGACACTGCTTGATTTAGCGAGGAAAGATATTTGGCGAGCGCCAGCTTTTACCGATCAAGGTGATTTCGTCCCAGGAGTGTATGCGCCTATTCAAGTGATATTTTGGCCCTAGAATGATATTTCGGAGGGGCACCAATGTAATTTGATCGGCTTAGTCGAGACAAATTGGAAGCGTCCTGGCCCTGATAGAACGATATTGGCACTTGCTCCAGTCTTTGAGACCGGTGAGAGAATGATTGATGAGTGGGCCGTTCCAAGTCAGGAGCTATCCAGATATTCTATGTTGATGGGGACCATCGTTTGGGCGTTCCTCATGGAAATTACAGTGGACAAGATGTGGGATGACGTTGCTACTCTAGTACGAGCGAGAAAGAATCAGCGCATTGAACGCTACAAAGCAGTTGGAGGGATCCAGCCCAGAATAATGATTCTGGATGGTGCCAGCCTATATCGGAAGTTGCAACACCCGCCGAATGATGCGTGCCATTTCCTTGCTCAACACGAATCGAATCGTGCAAGATAGAGAATGGAACCCAGTCAGTAACTGTGCCAGTAGCTGAGTTGTTTGAAGATCATGTGTTGAAGGTTGCTAAACTCGCAGCGCGGTTTCCCTGCCAGCCCTCTGGCGGCTCAGCCGCCCAGGGGGGCGTCTTTGCCGGTCAGACTCGGGCAGATGGATACGCGCAGGTGGAAGCGACGCGCGATGAGATAGTGCCATGTTGGACCCAAGGGTACCCAAGGGGTTCGGGTACTCCACAGTCGACCTTAGCTGCGCCCCCGTTTCCCGGTGCCCTCAAACCGCATCAGTTGCTGGCCGCTTCAAGCGGCGCGGAAGGCGGGGCGCGACATTCTTTGGTTTCCAAGGAATGGTGCGATTTCTTGTCGACGGGAGAAGGACGTGAGGTCTTCGTGGATGTGAAAGAAGACAACCCTTCATTCCTGGCATGCCCCCTGAGGGGCAAACTTAAACCGGGCGGAAGATTGGAATGGATCAGCACATGCAAGAAGCGATTGGTCAGAATGAATACGCGCAACCGCTATTTCCAATCTCCTGCCGGCATTGCCAGACGGGCCGCAGGGGGGGCCCTTATGACTCAGCCTGCCGGCGGCTCGGCTGAGCAATCGAGAGCCGAAGTGGAAATAGCCGGTTCAGCTACCGGCCCTGCTGGCACAGCCGCGCAGAGCCCAGGCGGCGCAGGCGTCGCCGCTGGTTCCGGCGCAGCCGTGAGCCCGACAAAGCATCGCGCGCGATCTGTTGAACCAGCGCGGGCACCGGCTGCGGAGACCCCGCCAGAGCGCCGCGAACGGGAATTGAGAGAGAAATGTCCTGAAGGCGATTTAGGTGGAGCAGTCACCGCGAAAGGGACAAAGGTTCCCTTTTTTTCGGAAAGTGATGGATTTCGCGAATGGCCTGTTATGCTATCGCACCCTACCACGGCCACGTCACTGAGGGCGATGTTAGAGCCACGTTCCTGAAGCCTGTGGGCGCTAGGGAGTTGATGAAACGTGGCTATGGCCTGACTAGCTTATGGCCAGGAGAAAGTACGACGAGATGGTGCAACAGGCACAGTGCCATAATGCCACCATCGTCCATAGTTCTGCTTATAAGCGGCTGCGCCAGTCGGTGCAAGGGCACTTGCGGTCGGCGGAACTATTGCTCCGGCGGTCAACCAACATGCCGACCCTTTCTGCCGAATGCCTGGTACCGAACTGGGCGAAGTTCTTGATGGCGCGGCGTAGTCGCTCGGCGTCGGGAGAACCCAGATCCATTGCCGACCGCACCGCGTGGGAGAAGGCGGCAATTCAGGAGCACACAGAAAGAGACTGTCGCGTTCAGTTACCTTGGTGGGAATGCTCCATGCGCTCCTTGAGGGGCACCACCTCCTCCCTTCAGACCCCAGGTACGGGGAACGCTTGAAGCGGGACAATGTTGGGGCGCATTCGTTCCCATATGAGGAAGGCGACCCTCTGCCCATGCGAAGTGCGCGATGGCTGAAAGGACGTTCAGCGACGGCAACTGGAACGCTGTAGAGATTGCGTTTTGGAGAAAGCCGAAGATCTTTACTGCTGGCAAAAGTCCGACTCAGAAGTGCACGAGGGATCCAGCACAGATCGTCATGACCGAGATTCGCATCTACCATTGGACCCCTGCCGCTCATCATGTGAACGGGGGCATGTGTGCATTGATGCGACATCTTCTCAGAGGAGATGAAGCCGTTGGCAAAGATTTCGGAACTGACAGGGCCAGAGATTCTAACCAAACTCAAGAGAGCGATAGAGTCAGAGAGGCGCATGTAAATGGCCCCCAGGCCTTCAACCCATGGACCGGCAGGAAAATGCTTCACCACACCTGGATTTCAAACCTTCGATGGAGGACATTTGGGCGCATTTGAGGAACACGGGGTGCCAGGTTGCCTATGCGCATCCACTATTGAGCGGCGCGTCGGAAGACACTGACCGGATTGCAGGAGGCAAAACCTCACATGAAGCAAAGGCCAAGCCACTGGTCCCGCCGGCGGGCGGGCCTGCTTTTGGTCCCCCCCCTGCTGCCGAGGCCCAGCTACCGCCGGTTGCGCCGAGTGATCCTGGCGCAGAGTATCATGCAGATCGCACTTGCGAAGCAGCCGCCGCCCCCTGCGGATCCGGGCCCGCCAAAGCCGCCACCAGCGCCAGCGAGTGCGAGGCTGGCAAAACCACCGCCGTGCCCAGCGGACACCGGACATGCCGAGCCGCCCCCGCCGCCGACGGGCCCGCGGAACCTGTCGGCAGCCCGAGCGAGCGGCGATGCACGAGCTGCAGCTAATAGCCGGTCTCCGGTGGTTCCACCATCCGGAGGCCAGACCCCCGCAGCGCAAGTGCCGAAGAAGCCTCCGCGCCGCCTCTTGGGCCACCAACTCCTCCGAGGCCATCGACTCCGCCAAGTGGTAGCGGTCGGGGCCCGGAGGCCAAGATGAAGAAACCTCCGCCGGACATCGGGCCTACGTGGTAACTTATTTTGAGACCACCTGACCCGCCTATTCCGGCGGGACCTGCCATAGTGGGAGTTCCAGTTGCGACCCCCTCGCTCCCGCCAAAATATTCGCCGAAGCTGGGTCCGGGACTCGGAGGGGGAGAACCCGCGGAGCCGCCTTGGAATCCATGGCCCCTCTGTTCCGAGGCAGTTGCATAGGAGGGGGGGGGTGCAGAGGACAGAGCGTTCACACAGTTTGGAGGAATTCGTGAATTCAGCATGGGTCGGGCGTGAAGTGCCTCGAAGAAAACGCGCGCACCCGAATTTCAAGCATGTGGCGACATGCAGGACGGCTTGCTTCCCGTCGTCGTCCTCGCCCTCGCTCCGTTCCCCTTCCCCCCCCCCTGGGTGGTGTCGACGGCGGCCGCGGCTCGGGCGGGGGGGCGCCCTTTTCCACCTCCCCCATTATTCCTCGTTCCTTTTTGCCTCCCGGCTCCACCGTCCGTCGTCCTACCTCGTCTTCCCTCTCTGTTCGACAAGTGACGTCCCTGGTGCTGCGTGCCCGTATCAGCGGTATACCGCTTTGTTGATGTCCGAGCGCAGCGGCGCGACCAAACCGATGGGGCGGCCAACGCGAGCATTCGGGACGCACTCCAAACGCGGGCGGCACGGCCGCCGAGCACAGTCGCATCGCTCACATATAAATGTATAGGTGCCTGCGGCAAGGTCTTCTCCCTTGCCAGCGCAGCGGTCTGCATGGCGACGCGTGGAGTTTTGACCCTTAAGAGGTCAATGACATGTGACGCCTCTCGTGTTCTCGGATTGCTGCGCGGCCTTCTGAGGGGCCCTGCGAGGCCTTTTGTGACGCCTTCGGGCCGTGGGGGGGGGGGGGGGGGCGCGCTTTGGCCCCGCGCACCGCCGCGGCCGCCCTGGGCCAGGGAAGCGCGCGCGCAGCTCCCTCGGGGGCGCCCTGGGCCGGGGAAGTGCGCATTTGCATTCCCCTTTGACTTGGGCATGTCGCCCTCGGTTCTGCGCTGGCAAAGTCCGGGCAGCCTCGAAGCGGCGAGCGTCTACCTTTTCGAAATGCACAGATCAAGGTGTGATCTGCGCGCGCAGCTTGTGTCTTCAACTGTGTATTTTCGCGCGTGGGCCCACTGTTTGCACAGATCGTGGTGTGATCTGTGCACGCAGATCTTGTTCCCATTTGTGCATTTGGAGTGTGCCACTCGCGGGTGGTGTTGACTGGGCGGGAACTTTCACGCTTCTCTCCCGGCTGGTCCAGGGGGGGCGTCGTGCGCGGTCGAAAATGCACAGTTCGTATTTCCAGCTGTGCATCTGCTGCGCGCCGCTCGCTGGGGCGGTCACTGGGCGGGAGTTTCCGCGAGTCTCCCGGCTGGTCCAGGGGCGGGGGTGGTGGGCTGTGGGAAGGAAGGGGTTCTGTAGGAGGGGTGGCCACGGGGCCAGAGATGAACGGGGCCGGACGAGAGGGGGGGGAATGGGCCCAGGAGGAGCTGCATCATCGGTGCCAGCGCCGCGAGGGCGAGGGGGGCGGGGGGTGGGCAGCAGGAGGGGGCATGATCTGCACTAGGACGTAGAGGATGGGAGGAGGGCAGGCATGTGGACGATGGGGGAACTCATCCGGCAGAGGACGACGAGGAACGACATGAAATGGCACATGGGGGTGACAATGTGGATGAGGGGCATGATGGGGACTGGGGGTAGTCGAAGGGGCATGACGGAGGCGGGGCCAAAGCGAAGGGATATTGAGGGGGGCCAGGGGGCGGGGCGTCGGTTCGAGGCGGGCGCCAGCTAACGCTTAGCTGAACAGCGTTCAGCCGCCCCGATTTGCCTGGCCGCATATGCACGTGTACCCATAATATGTGTGTCGACGTTTGTTTCATGACCCTCTTTATAGTAACAGACCCACGCTGGGAATCCAAGGGCCGCCTGAAGATCAGGAAGGGCAGCCTGGCACAGCCAGCGCTAGCCAGTCGATCGTCGAAATGTCCACCCCAACAGGGCGAGAGGAATATCGGATCGACTTCCCGGTTCCTCTTGCGAGCCCTGCGCTTGAGGGCGAACAAACGGCGGGCCATGATGAGTGGGGAGCTCCGGCAGCTGGACCGCACGACGCCCTGCCTAAGCCTCCGCAGGAACGTGGAGACGAAGATTACGCGTCGGCAACCTTCAAGGCTGCCAGAGATCTCCTGGGCGTTCCGTTCGGGTCAGGATCAGGCCGGGCCAAGTTTTCGCTGGCAAATGAATTGAGATGGCTTTGGCATGTTCGCCCGAATGGGAACCGACCCCCAGGGGTAAATATTCTTACCGAAATGGAGGCGCAGCACCGTCATGAAGATACGATCAAACGTGCTAGGCGTCATTTGATGGCAGCATGTGAAAAGAAACTTGAAACGATTGAATAGTCAGTGCAATTCAAGAATTGGGCTCATTTGACACGCTATTTTATTTTTGACCTTTATGAGGATTTTGTGGTGTCGCGTCAAGTTCCCAATGCCTTCAGGACTGTTGCCTCTGCAGTCCAGCCCGGTTCAACCGGTGCTGAAAACGGCGCAGTGGGCGGACCAGAGGGTGAAGACGACGAATCCCGTCCCGCAACTCAGCTTCAGCGGTCGGTATGCGGCTGAACATTCCCAATATATGGGGGACAGGTTCAACTTGGATAATCAGCTGGAGGACGACGCGGTTGCAGGGCCAGTGAAGCTCAATTTGTGTTCGCGCATATTTGTTCCGCCACCCCCTGAACACAGGCAGCCTTGCCCGAATGAACGGGATATCTTGGGAAGGACGAGGGATATTTCATTATGCAACGCAGTCTAGTACAGGGGGGATTTATACCTTGGGGATACCGCACGAGACACTATACGTCAAGACACACCTGACGAGCTTCGGAAACAAATTGTTGAAGCTCACAGGGCTGGCCCGGTGCCGCCCCGCGTTGCAGCGATTCGCGGGCGCGCTTGCAACGCCATTCGGGAAAACGCTGAAACGGCACAAGATCCCGCGTTTGCACTGCTGGGAGATCTAACCAGAGACGAGCTCTCGCAAGCTATCCCATTCCTCCTGGCAGAATATGACTCGGATGATCGGCCGGATCACCTACCCCAGGAGACATATGCTGTTTGTTCTTTCCTATTTCACCCTTTCACCCTCTGATGCTTCCGGCTTAGCCGAAGAAGCGGAGAGGGAAGCGGTGAGAGGCGCTAGGAGCTCCCTTGTGTTGGGGGGGCAATGATTTCTGGCAAGAGTGCATTCATCGCAACCACGCTACCGCGGCCGGCGTGGGGAACGCGCGACCTACTTTGCCGGGCACTGTTCGGAATTTGCTCGATCGTCTTGAGGATGGGTATACTTCGGCGATCTCATCGCGAAGATGGAGATCGATGGAATGACGCACGCCGCGACTGCCCTCGCGGTGCACGGTTTACCCGCGTTGCCGCCCGGAGTGGTCGAAATTCTTGGAGTCAAAGCCGAAGATTCTGAGCTCCTTGGAGACACATAGCTAAGGAGGTATTGAGACAATTTCTCAATCCGCATATCTCTCACGACTCAGTCGTTGATGCGATTATTGGGAATGAATCAGTTTCCATTGGAGGGGGGAAACGTGCTCATCGGCCAACTCGAGTCTTCAATCGCGCATGCCAGGAAAACTCTTGTCTCGCTCACAATATAGAGCGCATGCGTGCACCGCGTGAGTTTGGCATGGCACAACGCCGCGGGCATATTGCATGTGGCAAGCATTGAAGCAATTCAGGAGTCAATGACCGGATTGGAGATAATTCGATACCCCAGTCAGACCGATGGGTTATGCAGAGAACATGATTATGGACTGCTTCGTTTGATTTTGACAAGACGTGCTTTCTTTGAAGACTATAACTAGCGCACCCCTCCCTGGCTTCGCCAGAAGAAGGATGGTGAGGCCCCGCCGGGCAAAAGTTACTTGAGTCCGGTCTCTGTCCCGGCGGGGCGAGGGCCCCCTGCTCTAGGAACGCGGCCGGCCAATCTCACGCCAACTTTCTGGGGGATCGCGAGCGCCCACAACGCTACTCGGCAAATGTGTCGTTGTTTTCAATGGGCGTGTAACGGGTCGCCTTAGATTTCGAATTTGCCGCGGTGGCGCGCCTGTGACACAGGAAGGGGCGCGATTCAACGATATAGCCCGAATCGTGAAATTGGGGTCGGCTCCGAACCCTGAACCGCGCGTTGTTTTGTCGATCTTTTTTTTGTTTTTTCTCCTTTTTTCTCTTCTTCTTCTTCTTCCTCTCTCTCTCTCTCTCTTTCTCTCTCTCTCTCTCTCTCTCTCTCTCTCTCTCTCTCTCTCTCTCTCTCTAGAGAGAGAGAGAGAGAGAGAGAGAGAGAGAGAGAGAGAGAGAGAGAATGGGCCGCATACGAGGTTGCTTTCTCGTCTGATTCAATCAGAGCGTGGGCGTTTTCTGACGAGGAAATCCGGCCCGCTGTTAACCGTTGCGAGGTGAACGGCGAGGAGCTTATTTTCATTATGGCGAAGTTTTGGTCCGACGACGGGAGATTCACATGCAAGAATTTTCACTCAGCGCAAGCCGGGCTAGGCCATTGCATTCACTGCCAAACCAGAGCCCATTATCAACGCAATGTCCAACATATTTTCTTTTCGGGGCGCGGCAAGGAAACCTTGGGTGTGCATGGGCAAGCTTGGGGCTGGGAGTGTAGGAAAGAGCCCTGTCGATGCGCTGGACAATTTGATTAAATCTGAGCAACATCAGCGCAACTCTGTTGCAATCAATGATGGAGTTCGCCTGACTCGCGAAGGCAAGTCAAGCCTTTTCCAATGGATATCCAGGAACCGCCCCAACCTGGGTTCCTGATCGCGCTGCGGCCCAGCCCCCAGCGCGTCGCGAACCCCATTTTCAAATCCTTGAGCCTATGAAGCTTCGTTTCATGAGTTGGTTGACGCCCGAGGCAACATCGCATAGAACAGACATTCCAACTGCGGCCCAATGGTGGCCGTTGATATGGTCCTCGGACGTGGGCCAGTGCGCTCGTCCATTTTGATGTATTGCGTTTGCCATTTTCGATTTGAACCAGGTTGGCGCAACTCAATTGGAACCATCAGAAGGTCGGGGCCAGTGGGCGAGAAACAAGACATAAATAGGTGCAGGCATTCCAACAATAGAGACGCTGACGGAACCATGGAGACACGTTGATACGCCCACCTCGAATATCATTGCAGACATCGATTATCACGCAATTGCTTCGCTTTGTCCCCGGCCCAACCGGTCGGGCGGAGCAATGATGGTTCGTGAACAGTTTGCGGAAGCGTCGAGACGCATATAGGCCGATGGCGCCATGCCAAAGCGTCTAAGGATGGACGCCTCACGACTGGTATTGCCCTTTTGGTTTGATCCAGTTCCCATCTCGGGACGCATGCCCGACGCGAGGCGACATGAAGCGACTGCGCATGAACTCACCATTCGAAACGATGCCGTCAATGTCGCGGTACACTTTATTCTTGAGTACTTAACCACATCAACTTCCGTGGTGCAGCTGGAGAAAGATTTAGTTCACGAGCTGCCGCTGGGATTGGTTGAGCTCGTGGACAAAGTATGGGATGAATCCTTTAACATAATCCCCGTGGGTAGACGATGGGGCCGATTATTTTTGGCTGTCCGCGAAGTGATATTCTTGTGCACGGCAGAGGGGTTTCATATCCGCAAGGGTTTCGCCCCTGCTGCCGGCCCCCTCTCTCTGATAATGGGCCATGGAAGAGCAAAGTCATGAGGCTTTGGCTTCGCCGCAGTGTCGGGACCTGTTCGTTTTTCCCGGGAAACGCGGCGGCCCAGGGTTTTTTTTTAGTTGGTGTACCCCCCGGTTTTGACTTGAAGGGGGCCTGCGGAATTATTTGCGATAAACAGCGAGGTCGAAGAGGGCCGGCATACTTATTCTTGAGGATGTCTCGAGCGAAACGCTTGTTTTTCAGAATTTGCTGAGCATGTCTCGAGCGAAACGCTGGTTTTGCAGAGTTGGGGATGTCTCGAGCGAAACGCTTGTTGTCAGAATTTGTTAAAGATATCTCGAGCGAAACGCTGGTTTGCAGAGCCGATCGCGACGCGGAAAAGCGCACTGCGCGCAGGAATTCCGAGGATGTCTCGCGCGTGCCGCGTCCCGCGCGCAGGAATTTCGAGGATGTCTCGACTGATTAGCTTGTTCTTCCAGGATGTCCTTGAATGTTGGCAGGATTTCTCGAGCGCAATGCTTGTGTTTCATAATTTGTTGACGATGTCTCGAGCGAAACGCTGGTTTTGCCAAATTGGGGGATGTCTCGAGCGGGGGCCCCGTGGGGGGCCAGATTTCATAAGATTTCTCAAGCGAAACGCTTGTTTTCACGTCCCGCTCGCAAGAATTCGCAGGATGTCTCGCGCGTGCCGCGTCCCGCGCGCAGGAATGTTCAGGATGTCTCGGCTAATTCGTTGGTTTTGCATTAACTTTTTTGGATTTCGACCGGATGTCTCGAGCGAAACGCTTGTGTTTCATGATTTGTTGAGGATGTCTCGAGCGAAACGCTGGTTTTGCAACATTGGGGGATCTCTCGAGCGGTGGCCTCGTGGGGGGCTAGAATCCAGAGAATGTCTCAGGGGAAATGCTTGTTGTCACGTCCCGCTCGAAGGAATTCCGAGGATGTCTCGCGCGTGCCGCGTCCCGCGCGCAGGAATCTGAGGATGTCTAGACTGATTTGTTTGTTTTGCTTGGATTTCCTTGGGTTTAGACAGGATGTCTCGAGCGAAACGCTTGTCCCCAGCACGTTCCGTAGCGCGTCCCCTTGGCACGTCCCGCGGTGCGTCCCCATGGCACGTCCTTTGGCACGTCGCTTGGCGCGTCCCTTGAGACGTTCCGCGTCGCGTCCTCCTGGCATGTCCCCCTGTCAATTAGCTCTGGGGCAGCTATTATGTGTTCAGACGGCTCGAGCTTAAGATCCAGATCAGTTCGGTCAGGACTCGGATGCAAAGGAGGACTCGATCCACGAGGCGATAGAGCACAATCGCGGCATGGCACATCGCAATTCAGCACGGCGCAGCACAGCACAGATCTCGGCACTGTACATCAAGATCGATACACTCAGCATTGCAACTTGGCACGTTCCGTGGGGCGTCCTTTGGCGAGTCCCCCTGGCGAGTCCCCCTGGCATGTCGCGTGGCGCGTCCCCTGGCACATCCCGTGGCACATCCATTGGCACGTTCCGTAGCGCGTCCCCTTGGCACGTCCCGCGGTGCGACCCCATGGCACGTCCCCTGGCACGTCGCCTGGCGCATCCCTTGGGACGTTTCGTTGCGCGTCCTCCTGGCATGCTCCCCTGTCAATTAGCTCGGGGGCAACTACTATGTGTTCAGGCAGCTCGAGCTTAAGATCCAGAACAGTTCGGTCAGGACTCGGATGCAAAGGAGGACTCGATCCACGAAGCTATAGAGCACAATCGCGCCATGGCACATCGCAATTCAGCACGGTGCAGCACAGCACAGCCCTCGGCAGGGTAAATCAAGATCGATACACTCAGCATTGCATTTGCCCGTCACCCAATCAGGTGCCTTTGAAAACGCTGCCATGTGTTACGGTTCTATATTCCTTTCCGGGTTCGTGGGTCGATCATGTTCGACCCTGACCTTACGGATTTGCGTCACGGGTGCCACCGAATTTCAGAAATGTGGTCATCTTTGTGTTTTTGGACCCTGGCCCCACCGATCTGCGCGAGGGGTGCAACCGAATTTCAGAAATGTGACAAATTCTGTGTGTTTTTGGACCCTGACCCCGCCGATCTGCGCGAGGGGTGCCAGCGAATTTCAAACATGTTGCAAATCTCTTGTGTGTTTGCACCCTGACCCCGCCGATCTGCGTGAGGAGTGTCACCGAATATATATATATATATATATATATATATATATATATATATATATATCGGAGGTGAGGGGGTGAGATCGAAGTGGAACGGAGAGCCCCCCTACCGGGAAATCGATTTCGGTTTCGTGTTCGTGCGTGCCGTGCGGCGGGCGAGGCGAAGCTGCGTGGGCGGGCGAGAGAAAGTCTCCTGTGGCTGAGGCGCGGCCGGACCAAATGTCTCCCTTCCGGGCGGCCGGGGGCCCGCGGTGTCCCGCCGGTGTCCCGCTGGTGTCCCGTGTGTCTGAGGCGCGGCCGGATCAAATGTCTCCCTTCGGGCGGCCGGGGCCCCGCGGTGTCCCGCCGGTGTCCCGCCGGTGTCCCGTCGGTGACCCGATGATGATGATGATGGTGATGATGATGATATGATGATGATGATGATGATGATGATGATGATGATGCTGATGATGATGATGATGATGATGATGTTGATGATGATGATGATGATGATGCTGTCGATGTTGATGTTGATGTTGTTGATGATGATGGTGATGATGATGTTGGTGTTTCATTTTGATGATCGATAGTAAGATCGATAGTGATATCGAATGTGAGATCGATAGTGAGATCGATAGTGATATCGAGCGTGAGACCGAATGTCAGATCGATTGTGAGATCGATTGTGAGATCGACAGTGGTATTGGTAGTGATATCGATTGTGAGACCGAATGGAAGATCGATTGTGAGATCGATTGTGATATCGATATTGAGATCGACAGTGAGACCGAATGTGAGATCGATAGTGGGATCTATTGTGAGATTGATTGTGAGATCGATCGTCAGATCGATTGTGAGATCGATCGATTGAGATTGGTAATGAGATCGATAGTGAGTTCGATAGTGAGATCGATGGTGAGACCGACTGTGAGATCGATTGTGATATCGGTTGTGATATCGATAGTGAGATCGGTAGTGAGACCGAATGTACGATCGATAATGAGATCCAAAGTGAGTTCGATAGTTAGATCGATAGTCAGATCGAATGTGAGATCGATTGTGAGATCGATTGTGAGATCAATAGCGAGACCGAATGTGAGATCGATTGTGAGATCGATTGTGAGATCGATAGTCATATCGATTGTGAGATCGATCGATTGAGATCGATTGTGAGATCGGTAGTGAGTTCGATAGTAAGATCGATCGAGTGCGACGTTGGTCCCTTCCCCCCCCCCCTCACCTCCTTATCACCCGAAGGGTGGTCGTATAGGTATATATGTGTGAAATTGGCAAATCCCATGTGTTTTTGGACCCTGACCCCGACGATCTGCGTGAGGGGTGCCACCGGATTTCAGACATGTGGCAAATTTGTGTTTTTGCACCCTGACCTCGCCGATCTGCGCGAGGGGTGCCACCGAATGTAAGACATGTTGCAAATCCCATTTGTTTTTGGACCCTGCTGGACCCTGCCCCCGCCGATCTGCGAGAGGGGTGCCAGCAAATTTCAGAAAGGTGGCGCATCCATTGTTTTTGGATCCGGACCCCGCCGATCTGCGCGACGGTGCCAGCGAATTTCAGAAATGTTGCAAATCTCGTGTTTTTGCACCCTGGCCCCCGCCGATCTGCGTGAGGAGTGCCACCGAATATATATATATATATATATATATATATATACACATACATACATACATACATACATACATATACATATACATATATGAAATGCAGCAAATCCCATGTGTTTTTTTGGACCCTGACCCCGCCGATGTGCGTGAGGGGTGTAAGTTTTTACCCGCCCCAGCAATTCAGATCATACGATTTGGGCGCGGTGAAAATGCCCGTTTGCCCCCCCCCCCCCCCCCTTTCCCCCCTGGTGCTGTCCATCAACAAGGAACAGTGAACATCAATAAGTCAACAAGGAGTTGTAAGCAGCAAGAAGGAGAATTGCAACAGTGGAAACTGGAAACTGCAACTGGTAAAGGAAAATGCGAACCTCCGGCCTACGGCCCCGCAAGGGGGCCGGCGGATTGCTTTTCCTGGATCTGAAGTACAGAGAAACTCGACTGATACAGGCATTGCCTTGGATCTCCTACTGACCGACGCATATGCGTTGGACAGCCGGATCAGGTCAACGATTACATCGTCTGATTTGCTCCATACGTGGTTCAGAGGTTTCGGCAATGAAGTTCGTGGTTCTTTCGAACGATGTTATGCGCAGATACAGCCTGCCATAGAGTTCATGCAGACGTCCGAACAGATTGTTCCCCCCGCCAGAACTCGGTTGACCGCCATGGATATCTTGTCGCAGACAATGCTATTGGTCTCAATAGTTATGTGAAGAACCTCACGAAGGATATCGGCACATCCGATCCTCCTCTGGCAACTCTTGTCGACCCAGCCGCACCGGGAGTTGCTGCTCAGCCCTCTACAGGTCTAGTGACCCCGCGCGCTGATGCCAATGCCCCGAGCGGCTCTGCCACCTCGGGGTGGAGAAGCTCACGGATTGCTCGAGCGCCCCCGAGGCGTCCGATGGATGTCGCTGAAAGGATTAGGGCTGGCTGGACTGAGAGGCATGCCTCTAGGCCTGCCCATTGCAACCCAGTGCCCGCCTGCTCAGCCGCGTCGGGCAGCGACCCCGAACGTGATCGGAGGTCGCGCACAGCTCCTACCGAGTGGCACGATCGGGATCGGTCGCTTGCGTAGGCCGGTGAGCCCGTTGAGGATGTAGGCGGCCGCGCGCGCGATGGCGGCTGGGATCGTTTGCTGGATCACCCCAGCAGGGGCGCCAACGGCAACGTCCAGGGATATTATGTTCATGTGGATCGCCATCAGAGAATAGCACGCAGTCACAGAACATGGCACTGATTCAGCGTGAACGATTACAATGCAGAGTTCGCCACTGACCGCGAAGATAAATCGCGGGGAGAAGAATGGACCTCCAGCGGGCGAGCTTGGACAGGATCTGGAGACATCCCCGCTGGAAAGCCAGTTTCTGATGATCGCTCCCGCGACGCACTGCGAAGTGCCTCCGCGCCCTTGCCCGCGCCGCCGCCACCGCCCGCGCCCAGGGCGAGGCCGGGCGACAAGGGCAGGGGCAAAGGCAAGTCTAGCAGCTGGAACACTGGCAAAGGAAGAGGTACTTATGACTATCGCCAGCGAGATCAGTCTCAATGGAGCTGGCGGACCGTCGACGATTGGAAAGACCCTCAGCGCCGGGATGAAGATTGGCGGGGATGATTTCGCGCAGAAGGACCAGTGCGACTCTGTCGGCGTTGATCCCGCGTCGCTTGGTTTCATCAACGCGGTGTGGGTGCGCCAGGAGTAAGAGAACTTGGTGGTATGAGCTGGATTCAGACATTTGCTCCGGCGGGGTTCGTCGGTTTGTTTTCTCTTTTCGGCTTCTTGCCCCTCGGCCACCGCGGTCGAGCCGTCAGATTGTTTTCTCGGTTGGCTGGTGTGGCTGTGCACGCGCGCAGGCCGGGTGGGCGGGGGGTCGGGGCGACTCCACATGCCGCCGGGGGAGTCAATGCACAAGGAGAGATGGCTGAGTTTCCACATCTGGAGAGACGCGACGGGGAGTTTGAGCACTGCGGAGTGCGCGTCAGGCACGGTGAGGCAGGGATCTACGCCACGCAGGCTAAGGCGGTCGAGGCCGCGGCGCACATCCCCATCGCCCCGGACAGGAAGAAGGCTCCAGACGGACAAGCAACCATGGAGGAGCCGAGCACGTTTCGCAGCACGAACGGGCAACTACAGTGGCTGGCACATCGCTCGAGGCCCGACATAGCCTCCGAGCAGCGCAGCCTTGCGCAGAGGGCGTCAGAGCTGAAGGTCCAGGAACTCATCGATGCCAACAAGCTTGTGGACTATGTTCCCCAGCCAGAGCTCGCCTCTGTATGGGGTCATAGCGGGTTCATCTGGTTAGGTTGGGTTTGCTGCCGATTTTCGGCGCGCGCCCGGTGCCCGGGCGCCCGGTGGTGCCTGGGTGCTTGGGGGTGCCCCGGGGCGCCTGGGTGATCTATCGCCTTATGCCCCTATAGCTCTATAGCCCCATGCCCTTATAGACCTCTAGACATATAGCCCTACAGCCCTAATCGCCCTATAGCCTTATAGTCTTTATTCCCCATAGCCCAATCGCCCTATAGCCCTATAACCGCTTAGCCCTTGTAGGCCTATAGCCCTATAGCCCTATAGCCCTAGCCTTGTAGCCCTGTAGCCATATGTTCATATAGCCCTATAGCCTTATAGTCTCATAATAGCCCTAGCTAAAACAATGTTGATACGGTGTTTCTTTAGCATCATCAAGCAGAACATCTTGCGCTGCCTGCAATTCCGCAGCGGCGTCGTGGACATCAGCCAGGCATGCGCCCCGGCACGCGATGACTCCTCGCTCGCGAACATGCCGGGTGAGAAGGGCCAGGCTGGAGCAGCGCTGTGCCCCGCCAGCGCTCCTCGAGAAGTCGTGGGCGGGTGGCCCGACAAGCAGGCGCCTTTGGCGTGGGCAAGTTTCCGAGTCGAGCGAGTTGTGAGATCCACGTTGGTTGCGGAGGCACACAGCATCAGCGAGTCCGCGGGGCATGGCCAGTTTCTACGACAGTTTTTTTCTCCGGAATTATATATGTCAGCCAGCGCCAATTTCAAGGGTGATGAGAGGTCATGTACATCGAGGCCGACTTTGGCTGCGACGGACAGCGACAATCCGAAGGCTACTGTGACAAAGGATAGCGGTTCAGTCGCGGACAAAAGACTACGCGCTGGTGTCCCCATGCTTCGTGGGAGCAGAGTTTGGCGTGCATTGCGGTTTTGATTGCAGACTTTGCTTCCGAGGAGTTCGAGATTCCACCTGCGCAGAGGAAGCGACAGGCCGCGAAGCTAACAACAGTCCTGATTTCATCGACAAGAAGATCAACCACGAGGGGATCGGGCACCGCGCTGAGGAGGTAAACCGCGAGAGGATCGGGCACCGCGTGCGGCGGATCAATCGTGCGTGGATCGGGCGCCACACTGGGGGCAGCATCGAGGTCGGCCCGCGGGTGAGCAGGGCGAGCCCAAGCCTCGGACTCCGCATTGCCGCGTTGATATCATCCATGGCCGCGGCAAGGGCAACGCCAACTGCGCCACCTACTGAGGAAGATGCCAATGCAATGATCCACGTTATGCTGGCCGTCCTGTTCGCGATGACTACGGCCGCGATATACCTCGCGCGGCAGATGAGGGAGATCGGAGCATTGATCCGACAGTCCCAGGAGATCGAGAGAATGCCGCGGCTGATTCACGCGGACGATAACCGCACTCGAGGCTCGACTCCGACGACGGCGACAGGCACCGTTACGAGAACGAGGACGCTCATGAAGGTCGGTAGCGGGGGGCCCGAGCCCATGGGGATCGAGAGCGACAGTGCCATATTCGGAGAGGAACCAGTCCAGATCACGGGGCAGAGGACGGCCAAGGCGGTAAAGACGATTGACGATGAAGCTGCACGTGGCCCATAGAGCCGCCCGGCCATAAAGGCGGAGATCAAGGCGGCGCCGCGGGATCTTGATTTCGCGGGAATCAGCGCGAAGTTGTTGAAGGCCGGTCTCGAGGACATTCCCGCGGCGATCGAGGTGTCCGAGCGCGTGGCGAGGCGCTGCAATCCCGAGGGCAAGCAGGTTATTAAGGGTGAGGCGAACAAGATGGCCAGTGGCATTGGCTACTACGTTGACCCCGAGTCCATTGACGGACTGTTGAGTGTGCGAGGAGCGTTCTGCAGCGTGGAGAAGGCGAAGGCCGCGCTGGCAGCCTCAGGGGGCTGAGTTTCTTCGCTTCGCATGTGGGCGCGCTCCTGGCGAGCGGTTCGATTCCATGAAGCTACTCCATATTCATGTTGCGGCGAGCGACACAGTCGTTGACCGCTGGGTTTACCCCTTCGAGCTCCAGATGGGATCTGGCAGGAAGGGGGAGCTGACGGAGTGCGCGCGTGCCTGCCATCTCCCATCCTCCGCCCGACGCGCGCGTCATCTCCCGAGTTCCAGAGACCTCCTGAGATGTTGGCCAAGGGGCCTACATATATTTGGCCAGCCCACCAAGGCCTGCCTCTTTTTGCGCTGGCCCGCCAGGGGCCACGTGACCAGGCCCGGCCGGGCCTATGTATTTGAGGATTTCTAGAGAGCCTTCAGGAGGTCTGGTGCCCGCCGCCGCCGTTTGGCTCTGCGGGCCCCGCCGGGCCCTTGACCAATTCACAGTCTTCCGCCTGGCGGGCCGCTGATGAGAGCTCTAGTGCCGCGCGCTGGAGACAGAAAAGCATCCTTTGAGCGCGCCCGCTGTGTTACTAGGGGGGGAATCGGGTTTTGAGCTGATCTCATTTCCCTTTCACTCCCTTGCTCTTAATTCTTCCCTTTCCCGTTAATTATTCCCGTCGATTGTTTTGCATTCCCTTTAATTGTCTCGTCTTCCTGTTTATTGTCTCGTCTTCCCGTTTATTGTTTCGTCATGTATTCCCGTTGATTGTTTTGTGTTTTCGTCAATTGTCTTGTATTCCCTTTCATATGTTATTTTTCGGCTCGAAAGCCCCAGTGGGTGCGTTCGCATACAGGAGGAAACGGAGGAGGAGGAGGAGAAGGAGGAGGAGTGATATCGTCGATAAGCCTGCCAAGCTCGGTCTCGAGGGACTCGTCAGCCTGGCGCCCGATGGGGGCGGGGTTTGGATCCTCCTCGGGCCCCGGGCGGCCGTCAGGGGCGACTCCGGCGCTTCTGGAAGGCTTTCGGCGAGGCGCAACTGCAGGAGAGCAACCCGAGCTCCCCCACCCCTCGCCCCACATGATTTTCATTGTTGGGGATTGCCGTCCAAGGAATCGGGGATTACCCTCAGAATTAACGGACCTCCCGGGGACCTCCCGGGGCCCCACCTCCCGGGAATTCTTCCCGATTGTTTCCCGATAGTTCGATGGATTTAAACAACTACAGCGAATTACCGGGAAGGCCCCCACCTCCCGGGGCCCCACCTCCCAGGAACTCCCGGGAATCTTTTCTCTCTGATGCCTGGACGGTAATTCCCGTTAGTTCGGGACCTCCTCCTCCTCCTCCCCCTCCTCCTCCTCCTCCTCCTCCTCCTCCTCCTCCTCCTCCTCCTCCTCCTACATACTCCTCCTCCTCCTTTCCCTCCTCCTCGTCTTCCTCCACCTCGTCCGAGCCCTCTCCTCGGGACCCTGGGGACCCCGAGGTCCCGACGAGGCCCCCTGGTGAGGGCCTTCCTCAGCAGCTGGAGCAGGCGAAAGCTTCGAATGCCTCCTCCCGTGCCTCCTCCCGTGGCTCCCCAGGGTTCCTGTAGGCCGTTGAGGTCCATGGGTGTGGTTTTCTTGCAGCCCCACCCCTGTACGTGTAATATAGGATATAGGAATATAGACTAACCATGTAAAGCCGAATGCGACTGACGCCCATAATCATTAGTTGGAGCAGGCGGGAATTATAGGGAAATTATACAGACTTTATAGGTAAAATAAAAAAGGAAATTATTGGAATTAGGGAATTTTGATAAACACTTATAAGGAAATCATAGGGAAACTCGAACAGGGAACTATCGGCAACTCAAAACCCGATCCCCCCTCTTGTAACACAACGGGCGCGCTCAAAGCATCCTGATCGCTTTGCGATTCCGCCACCCTTGGGGTGCTCCATGGCCGTCTTGGAGGCCTTCTGGGGGTCTTGGCGGCCTCTCGGGCCGTCTCCGGGTCCTCTCGGGGCCGTATTGGGTGCTTTTTGGGCCGTTTTGGGGCCATCCTGGAGGCCTCTTCGGTTTTTTGGGGGCGATCTTGGGGGGCTATTGGACCGTCTCGGGCCGTCGGAAAGCAGAAAAAACGCAAATGCCTAGATTCCTCAAAAACCGTAGGAACATAGATGACGGTTGCCTTTTCGCGCCTTCCTTGAGGTCCTTTTGGATGCCTTTGGGGCCGTTTTGGGGACCTCTTCGGGGCCTCTTGGGCCCTCTTGGAACCATTTTGGGCCGTTTTGGTGGGTTCCTGGCCCGTCTGACGCCGTCGGAAGCCGTCTTGGGGGTATTTCTGGGCCGACTTGAGGCCCTTTTGGGGTGTTTCAGGGCTGTTGGAGGCCATCTTAGGCGTCTTGGAGCCGTCTTTGGGCTCCTTGGGGCCGTCTTGGTGGCCTCTTGAGTTTTTCTGGAGCCATCTTCGAGGCCTCTTGGGTGATCTTGGTGCGATTTGGTGTGCCTCTTGGGCCATATCGGGCCGTCGGAAGGCCGAACACGAACACACGCCAAAATCTTTCAAACACCGAGGATAAGTCAATGATTGTGCTCTTTTCGGGCCCTCCTGGAGGACGTCTTGGAGGCCTCTTGGGCCGTCTTGGATGCTTTCGGGCGCCTCCTTTTCGACACTCTTTGGCCGTCGTGGAGGCCATCTCGGGTTATCTTGGGCGAACTTGGATGCCTTCTCGGGCCATCTGAGCTTTCTTGGAGGCCATCTTGGAGCGGGAAAGGAATTGGCGGACAGATCTTGGTGCCCCTTTCCGGTGCCGGCGCGCTGGGCCGAAACCCCAGGAGGGGTTGTTTTGGAATTCAGACCAAACCAGTCTGGTCTAGCGCGCCAGGCACCCCTCTGGTAAATCAACATGGGGCGGCGGATCGAGTCGTTACGGCAGATCCCGTCACCGTTCCTTGGCTGCGGGTCGGAGGCCACGCGGATGGCAGATGGGGTCTCGTGGGAGGCGTCTCGGGAGCGTTTTGGGAGCAGTTTTTGCACCTGTAGCGGATCTCCTGGGGGCTGTTGGTAAATTTGTGGGGTCTCTCGGAGCTCCTTGCGGGCCTGTTGAGGGCTTCTTGGGGCAACTAGGGAGCGTTTTTGGGCCGAAGGCTCGAACTGTCCGTTCGGGTTCCCCCTTCTGGGTGGGTTTCTTCTTGAGGCTGTCATGGGGCCCCCCTGGGCGGTCTTGAGTGCTTCTCGAGCGGTCTTGGGGCCCTCGTGGGTCGTCTGGGAGACCTCCCGGGCCGTCCTGGGGCGATCTAGGAGACCTCTTGGGCCGCCTTGGACGCCGTCAACGCACAATAGACGAACGTGTGGAAAATGCACGTTATCCAATCGGAACGGGACGATTTTTGCTTTTGGGTGCTGCCTTGGGACGTCTCTTTTAGGGTTTTTTAGGAGCGTCTTGGGGGCCTCTTGGGCCGTTTGGAGGCCAGCGCAAGCGCGTTGGATTGGTCTTTCGGTGGCACGTGGCCCTCTTGGACCGTCCGGAGGGCCTCTTGGGGCCCTCTGGCCTGTTGTAAGGCCTTCTGTCCCGCCTGGCCGCGTTCCACCGGTTCCTTGGGGACGCCCCCCCCCTCTAAATCGACCAGACCGGGTTCCCCGGGAAAAGGTTTTGAGAGGGGGAAGCGAAGCATCTCACACGCCGATGAAACCCAAGGGGTCGGCAGATAAATTGCGCTTGTCGACTGTGCCCGCGGCGAGGCGAATGGGGAAGGGCTGAGCGGAGGGATCTTTTCAGCGAGGCCACTCAGATGCCAGAAGAGTGCAAAGCAGGGACAACGGAGCGTGGATTAGTGCGGTGGGCGTGCCCTTCTCTGCCCTTTTCCTCCCTTGCTCTAGTGGCTGCGTTCTACCTACCCAAAGTAGGTCGTGGCCAGCAGCTTGCAGGCGAAGGCAGACATAATTGGAGGATGGTGCCGACGCAAATGCCACGGCTCCACTTCTAAACTTTCCGTTTGGCTATTTTCAACGGGCACGTGACAGTTTGTTTTTCACTGATATGTTCAAGTCAAGCAGCCGCCCGTGAACCAGGGCTCCCTGTGCGCATGCTTTGCCCCCCCAATACTGATGCAAAAGCGGCGTGCAGTGCCTTGATGTTGCTTGACAAGAACAACTTGATCAAGTACGACAAGCGCACGGGCCAGGAGCAGGGCCTCAAATTCTATTCGGCGAGTGGCCGTTTCCCCCTCCCCTGGTGAGCCCGCATGGCGGAATTCACGGCGGGTCCCAAGGGGGGAATTTTCACACAAATATCGCAATCATTTTGCGTTTGGGCGTGTGGCCTCTACACGCGTGTGGCCGAACGGTCGGGCGTGGCTTGGCGTTTGGCGCCGTTTTGAACCCTTCCTGCGGTCTCATAGTCGCTCTTGGAGCTCACATACGGCCTCGAGCGGCCGTATTATTGGTTGTGATATGGATGGCGCGCGCGGCGCGGCAATCTTTGTCGTATGAGAGCGCTGCTCGATCAAACTGCGTAGCTCTAAGACCAAGGGCCCTATTCGAGAATAAACGGCGGCGGCAGGGATACATATAAACAGAGAGAGAGAGAGAGAGCAGCAACGGGAGAGCGGGGAATGGGTGAGAAGGCCAGCGAGCCTTCTGGAGTCACACTCCTGCACGGTGCGAGGGCGCTCGAGGTTGAAGCGTCAGAGCAGCCGGGCATATAAATGCTTGGCTCTTCATTTAGCGGAATGCCAGGCATGCTGGCAGAAGGCGAGCAAATGGCTCGACACGGATTTCAGGGCATTCTTCTCAGCTCTCAGCGCCACCGGCTCTTAATCAAAAAAGGGCAAGGCTAGCAATGGCAGGAGTTCGATCGCTAAGCGACAAAACTCAAAATAGTCATCTGATCGGAATAAGATCTGCATGGGGTTGATCGTCATCAAATATATGACAAAAAACTGTGCACACTGAATGAAGCTTATCTAAATTCGGATTTACTTGTAAATATATAGCCGGGTGTGAAAAATTATCCTGGCGAAGGACCCAACCATATGCAGTTGTGAGTATCGCAATTGGGAGTCTCTTTTTCGGTGGCGCTCCCTATGGGGCCACGAACCGCATGAGGGGTGTGCCGAAATGTGGCGGGGTACACAACGCAAAGGATTACGATTGATCTGATTACGAGAGAAAGAACGCGGGTGAGTCAGAGCGCGAGGGAATCTGAGTATGAATGGGTCTGCGCGCGAGTGAATATATTTGCATGAAATGCGATCATGGAACCGCCTAGTGTAAGTGTCGAGCATGCCTGTCCGAACACACGTGACACTCGGCGTGGCCGCCGCAGGCAGCTTCCGCGGGAACCCCGACGGCAGCGTCCGCACGTCGCGACGCCCATGTCGGCACGCCTCTTGCGAGGATCGCGCCCGCTTTCGGCTCTTCTTTTCCTTCCTCTTTGCCCGCGCACTCCAAAATCCAAGGCTGCGGGCGCAGCGCAGCGCGGAGTCCCCGCGACGCGCGCTGGTCGCCCCGGGCGGGGTCCCAGCGACGCGCGCGGGTCGTCCGCTGCGCGAAGCAGAGAGAGCTGACTAGCTAACTGGCTGGCTGATAGCGGGCAAGTCTCTGACCGCTGGGCAGAGCGACGACGGGCGAACGAGGCGCCGGGCCCCCCGCAGCACGGAGTTCCCGCGACGCGCGCTGGTCGCCCCGAGAGGGTCCCAGCGACGCGCGCGGGTCGTCCGCGGCGCGAGGCCAAACAATTAGTCGGGCAGTCGAGAGAAGGCGCGGCTCGGGGGAGACGCTCCTCAGGTCAGGCCTCGCGGATGAACTCGGTGAAGCCGAGCTCCCTGGCGAGGGCCGTCGCTTCCCTCCTGCACCGCTTCGTGCGCGCCGCAAACTGCTCCAGCTGCTTCCGCAAGCCCTGCGGCGGCCCTGCCAGGAAGAACTCGATGCGCGGCGCCCGCATGAGCAGGAGGTCCTCGTGGCGCGTGGCGCGCGAGAGCAGCACGTAGAGCTCCAGCCACCAGTCGTCGTCCTCCTTCTTGCCGTTCCCTACCTCGTGGCGGCCGCAATCCAGGATCACGCCTGGGCGACGTCGACCGAGGGAGCAGCGCGCCGGGCAGCCGACGGCCCAGGGCGAGAGTCCACAGGACCGAGAGATGGTCTGGCCGCGGACTGCTCGCGCCCCGGAGGTCTGGCCGCCCCCGGAGCGCCGTTCCCCCGCCCCGTCGCCTTCGCGCACGGTGCGCCCCTGGCACGCCACCGTGGTGATGACCCTGCCGTGCGAGAAATGCGGGGGGTGTGCCGAAATGGGTGGGGGTGACGCATGCGGGCGGCGGCACTGAGGCCTTCGGTGGAGCTCCCTATGGAGCCACGAAACGTGTGAGGGGTGTGCCGAAATGGGTGTGGGGGACGCATGCGGCCGCGGGCACTGGGGCCTTCGGTGGAGCTCCCTATGGAGCCACGAAACGTGTGAGGGGTGTGCCGAAATTGGGGGACGCATGCGGCCGCGGGCACTGGGGCCTTCGGTGGAGCTCCCTATGGAGCCACGAAACGTGTGAGGGGTGTGCCGAAATGGGTGTGGGGGACGCATGCGGCCGCGGGCACTGGGGCCTTCGGTGGAGCTCCCTATGGAGCCACGAAACGTGTGAGGGGTGTGCCGAAATGGGTGTGGGGGACGCATGCGGCCGCGGGCACTGGGGCCTTCGGTGGAGCTCCCTATGGAGCCACGAAGCGTGTGAGGGGTGTGCCGAAATGACACCCCCAGTGGGACCTTCGGTGGAGCTCCCCATGGGGCCACGAAACGTTGTCCTGGGTGGGGGAGACGCATGCGAACACCCCTACTGGGACCTTAGGTGGAGCTCCCTATGGGGCCACGAAACGCTGTCCTGGGTGGGGGAGACGCATGCGAACACCCCCACTTGGGCCTTCGGTGGAGCTCCCTATGGGGCCACGAAACGCTGTCCTGGGTGGGGGAGACGCATGCGAACACCCTTATTGGGACCTTCGGTGGAGCTCCCGATGGGGCCACGAAACGCTGTCCTGGGTGGGGGAGACGCATGCGAACACCCCTACTGGGACCTTCGGTGGAGCTCCCTATGGGGCCACGAAACGCTGTCCTGCGTGGGGGAGACGCATGCGAACACCCCTATTGGGACCTTCGGTGGAGCTCCCTACGGGGCCACGAAACAGTGTCCTGGGTGGGGGAGACGCATGCGAACACCCCCACTTGGGCCTTCGGTGGAGCTCCCTATGGGGCCACGAAACGCTGTCCTGGGTGGGGGAGACGCATGCGAACACCCCCAGTGGGACCTTCGGTGGAGCTCCCTATGGGGCCACGAAACGCTGTCCTGGGTGGGGGAGACGCATGCGAACACCCCTACTGGGACCTTCGGTGGAGCTCCCTATGTATGGGGCCACGAAACGCTGTCCTGCGTGGGGGAGACGCATGCGAACACCCCTGTTGGGACCTTCAGTGGAGCTCCCTATGGGGCCACGAAACGCTGTCCTGGGTGGGGGAGACGCATGCGAACGCCCCCAGTGGGACCTTCGGTGGAGCTCCCTATGGGGCCACGAAGCGTGTGAGGGGTGTGACGACATGGGCGGTGGGGACGATGATGAAGACGATGATGAGGATGAGGATGTGGATGAGGATGATGCTGCAGATGACCATTCTGACGGAAGAGAGAAGAGGAGGGGGAGGAGGGAGGAGGGGGAGGAGGAAGGAGGAGAGGAACGCGGGGCACCGTCTCTTCAAAACGAGGACCCAACACCACAGGATGGTTGGGAACAAAACAGCTGTGCGGGCTTACATAAATCTCTAGCCGGGTATGCCAACCTGCCGTCCGGACACCAAGAGGGGATCACCTTTCCTTTTTGGGCTGCGTCGGTTTGTCCGTCATGGCAGGTCCGCGCCAGCATTCTCTGCCGGTGAGCCTCCTCCAATGGCCCATGAGATCATCCGTCACGCCTTCAGGGAAGTTCGTGAAATCGGGACTGCTGTGCCTGTAGAAACGGAGAAGCCAGGACGACTGCTTCTTGCAGGTCTTGCAGGCAATGTAGACGCTATGCGGATTATGCCCGATTCTGAAATCATGGCGAGGGACGGCGGTCACACAGTTGAGCATTTCGTTCGGCGATACCGTCGGCGAGGAACAGTTCCACGAAACCACACTCGCAGATACAGAACTCGATGAACTCGATACGGTAACTATGCTCGGTGAAGTAGGGGCTGAAACCGAACTCTGAGATCTCGCTGACCTCGATCGTGCTGGTGTTGCGGTATGTGGTGCGCTGACAGGTAGTGGTTCTGGCGGCAACAGTGGCGGCGTTGGTGCTGATATCGGCGGCTGCGAGGGGTGGCGTCCGAGAGATACGCCAGATGCCGATGCTGATGAACTCGATTTGTGCACACTGTAATGTCCATCCGACGGATGCATCATGATGTCGCCATCGTAGTCATGGTCATCGGGGATTTTAGCTGGAATGTTACGGCGCCGGCCCAGCACGCGGCCGTCCCAGCCGGGGTGCTCGCCCATTGCCTTCGCCTCGGCGACGTGCTCCTCGGTGGCGAGCAGGCTCTTCTGCCTCATGATCTTCCAGAGCGTCACGAAGATGCCGAAACCTATGGTCATGCCGAGGACTAACGTGAACGTCGTCAGGCATATGTAGAAGCTGTAGTCCGGCACCGTCGGTGTAGGCGTAGGCTGTCCCCTGACCTCGCCGAGGCACGTAAACAGGACTGAGGCGAGCATGGCGGCATGCGGTTGCCGGGTCCCGTAGCTGTGCTTGCGGGCCCCGAAGGATGTCAGCAGGGCGCCGGCTTCCATTGCCTTGGTCAAGGCGTCCGCGACCATGGCCCAGGTCGGGATCCAGCTGAGCTTGAGTGCGCTGTTGGGGTGCACGGCCTCCTTGATCATGGAGACGACGATGCGGAATCGTTCGTCAGTAGAGTGGCCCACATGAGAAGAGATGTGCGTCACGAGACCCTTGCTGTCGCTGTAGATTTCCCCGGGGCGCTTGTCGGCGAGGACGTCGATACGCTTGAGCGCCATCTTGGGGTTATAGGCCTCGGCCAGTAGCTGGCGGAACCAGATGTTGGTTTCCGATCCCTGGCGGGTTGCGTAGCCTTCGGCAGCGAGTGTCGACTTCGCCGACCTTCTGACCGTGCCTGAGTGCCAGGCCACGGGTAGGCAAAGGTCGTAACGCCCGCCGACGACATCGCGCGGGTTGTGAGTGAGCCCCATCACCATGCCCCACTGGCTCTTGACCCCGTCCACGTTGGCGAACGCAGCATCGTTGAAGCACACGGTGGTGGCCGTCATCAGATCGACGAGCCTGCGCTTCAGCACGATCGCGAAGTTCGTGGTCGAGTGCACGTAGGCGACGGTCGTGTTCAGGGTCCTCGCGTCAGCCACTGCGGCGACGCTGGTGCGGCGGGCTGCAAAACTCACCGGGCAGGCGATGCCCACCCGGGTATGTGCTGCTAACCATAGCAGCTGGTCGAGCGTGTGGCGGTAGCTCGTCACTTCAGTGGCGGTGAGCCGATCCTCGGAATTGCGGCCCTTCGGGACCTCCAGTTCGATGTAATCCACCTGCGAGGCGGCGGTGGCCCGGGACACCCGAAACTCGTCGTCGAGCTTAGTGATTTCACGTCCACAGCACTTGATGACCCCGTCGACCTGCTTGAGATGTAGCCTCTTCCCCAGCTAGACAATAGTGGACTTCTACTTGGGGGAGTTGTTGCGCTGGGCGCCCAGGAAGTCATCCACGTGGGAATGGATAGCCGCGGCGAGCCCACCTTCGTCGTAGAAATAGTACAGGCCCTCCTCGAGCTTCCTCTCTACGAGGCCGTGTTCGGCGAAGACCTTCTGGGCGTGGAGGTGCCGCTTCCTCCCGGCGTCGCGCGCCCCGTAGATCGCGCCTGTGGCCATCGAAATCTCGCCAGGCTGCGCCCCCGGCGGCGGGTTCTTGGCCGGCGTGCGCAGGGGCAGCAGCTTCTGTCGATATTCCCCGACTGTAGGCAGGCCGCCATTGCGTCGCAGGACGAGACGCCCCAGTTCTTCTGGGCCGCGGCTGCCAGGGTAAGGTGCAGCGCGCCCTTTGACCCCTTAGGCGCGTCCGCCCTGATTTGTGAGTTGTCCTCCTGGCAGCCCTGCGCGACTAGACGGGCCTTCGCGGCGTCTGGGCCCTTGCTAGTCAGCGCCCAGCGCGCGCCCGCAGGGCCCTTGCCGGGGTTTCGCCGCAGGAGATCCTTCAGCTCCCTGGGCGGGAGCTTCTTGTAGCCACTTGGACCGCTCGGTCTTCATGGCGGCGTCCATTTTCTTCTTCTCGGAGGCGCTCAGGGCGTCGTACTTGAGTTCCTCAGCGGCCGCGCTGCCCGTGAGCAGTGCTTCGCGGAGTCGTGTGCTTGCGTGGAGTTCGTCCTCGTGCTTCTGGAAGTAGTTGTCAAAGTAGAGGTCGACCTTGTTCGTGTCCTTCGGCCACTTGAAGCACTTGGGCAGATCGCCCGATGGGCCCTTGCGCTCGGCTGCGCGCTCGCGCGGGTCGGGCCCGCGGTCGCGTCGAAGAGCACGCGGCATGGACTATTGTTGAACCTGTCGCTGTGCCTTCGTGCCGCGCTGGTTATCGGTATCCAGTGGGCGCCCAGCCACTGTCTCTCGTCGAGACTGATCTTCCGCGACCCTCTGCCATTCACGAATCATCTGCGACCCGGAACTGTCAGATTTCCCGCCGTCCTCGGCGTCGTCGACCGGGCCTTGAGGCGAGAGTTCAGGGCGTTGATCAAGATCTTGGCGGCAGGGGCAGCAGGATGATCAGCGGCGGCAGGGGCGGCAGCAGCGCCTGAGCCCGCGGCGGGCGCCGCAGGGGGCGGCGCCGCCGGCAGCGGCTGCACCGCGTCTCTTCCCGGAGGCGGTGGGGCTGCTCCTCCACTGCCGCTAGCTCCTCCACCGGTTGTGAAATTGACGTCTCCGTGTGCGTGAAATCGACGTCTCCATGTTTGCGTGCCAGCCATTCGGCGCATTGATGGGCGCGCTGGCCCCCTGCGGTGTTTTCGTTTTTCCGAAATTGTGCGCTTGGATGGTCAGCTGCTGAACTGGCGCTGGTAGCGCTGGCGGTGGGGGCTGTTTTTTTCGCTGCGGGGTCGCTTCTGAGGTGCAGGGCCCGAGCGGTCGAGGAAGGTGTCCTCGTCGTCTTGCGGCGGCACAGGGCCTTCGCGTCCTCCATGGCGGCCACGCGGTGGGGGCCCGCCGCCGGCGCCACCTCCGCCTCCTCCAGAGTCAGGGGGAGCTGCGGACCCTGAGGTCCCTGGCAGGGCGCCCGGTGGTGACCCAGGCGGCTGGCTGCCGCGCAGCGCGTTCAGCACTTGTCCCCGCGCCGCGAGCTCCGATTCCGTGGCGCGTCGTAGGTGCCCACGATTTACCTTCGCGGTCGTGGAGCTGCGGCTGGCCCGGACGTTCGAGGCACCCTCGACACCGATGATGACGCCGGGCCCGTGCCACTTCAAAGCCCATTCTCGCTTGGGCTTGCCGCTGCCCCTCCAGTAGTGCACCTTGACGCCAGTCTGATAGACATCGCTGGCGCGCTGAGCGCCATCTGCCCGAGACCGGGCCAGCAGCATTCTCGAGAGGGACTGGTTGAATCTGAGCTGCTGCGCGGAGATCTGCGCGGCCTTCGCGACGGCGATCCTCTCTGAGAAAGGCTTGCCGGACACGATGCGCCCGCGCAGGGAAAGCCTGCCCGCGCTGTCCAGCAAGCAGTAGGGAAGCCGAAGGCCTCGCCCGAGCACCCACTGCGACGGCGAGTAGCCCGTGGAATTGACCTGGCTGTCCATGGCCCAGCGCGCGGAGGCGATCAGCCACTGGGCCTTGTGGCCGATCTCGGGCCGGTCGAACTTGATGCTGAGCTGGTCGATCAGCTTCCTCGCGTGCGCCTTCCAAATTTTCCATGTCGCTCTACGGTGGCATTCTGCTGCGGCGCAGCCGCAGAGGTGGTCGTCAGACGGCGACCCGCGTCCTCCAGCTCCTGGGAGAACTCTCGCTCGAACTCGCCTCCTCCATCAAATATGACGCGCTGAGGCGCGCCGAAAGGCGTGATCCAAATCTGCAACAGCCGAGCGAATGCAGCTGGTGGGTACCTTGAGGCAACCGCGCCGCACATCGTAAAACCCGAGGCCAGGTCGACCGCGCCAGGTCGATCAGCTGGTTGCCCGCGTAGTCGGCCAGGATAAAGAGGTCCACTCCGATGGAGTCGTTGAAATCCCTGTCCAGTCTGATTATGCCAGGCAGGTGTGGGTAGATGTTGGAGCCATCTCCATGGATCTCTGCGATCCGCTTGTCACGCGGATAGCTCGAGCAAGCGACTCGTTGGGCGGATGACCCGTGTTCACGTGGGGTTGCGTCGCGGCGGATCTGAGCGCCCTCCTGCTCGCCTTTCGTGCTGCAGGGTGTGTTTGCCGTGGGGGTCGGCGGCTTGGTCGCTGCAGTTGTTCGGCCAACGCCTTCGCGAGCTTGCGCGTGTAGTCTCACTACTCTTCGCGATCTTGCCGCGATCCTCGGCGCGGGGATGCGACCTATCGCAGAGCCTTCTGAGTGAGTCATCGCGCCCGTTGTGGTCGGCGATGATCCTCGTGAGCCCGATCGTGAGCTTAGACTTGGCCCGAGCCTTTTCTAGCTGCGGGATCTTACTCGGGTCGATCTTCGCGACGAATCGCTGTAGCGCGGCCCGCGGCTGGCAAGGGAATGCGGCGTAATCTCGCGCACTCTTGCCGCTGGCATGATTCGACCTGATCCTTCCCTCCAGCTTGTTGACCACGAACTGTTTGGAGAGGTCGTGGCCTGAAAGACCACATCTGACAGCAGCTCCTCCGTTGTTCCTCCAGGTGGCACTGAGCTGATTGTCCGGGTTGCAGCATTAGTCGTTAAGCACGGTGTTGTTTGCTGTGGAGGTAGAGCTGGATCTGGCAAAAGATTTTGCCGGGTTGGTGACCATGGCCTCACCCTCCTACTCGTTCCCCCTCCCTCCTCTACCCCTCCTCATCCTGCTCCTCCTCCTCCTCCGCCTCATCCTTCTCTTCTCCTCCTCGCCCCCCCTCCTCCCCCCATCCATCCTCTTCCCCCTCCTCCTCCCTCCCTCCTCCTCCTCCTCCTTCTCGCCCTCCTCCAAAGGGGGCTTGGCGGAGTTCGTGCCCCAGGGCGGCTGGTGGAAGGCCGTGGAGGCCCTGCGCGGGGTGAGGGGCGACGCGCTCTTCGGTCTCGATGTGTACGAGCGCGCCGTGCAGAACGTGCTTCTCTCGTGTTCTTCCCCATCCTCCTTCTCCTCCTCCAACTCCTCTTCCTCCTCCTTCCTCCTCCCCCTCTTCCTCCTCCTCCTCCTCCTCCCCCATCCGCCGCGCCCCCCCTCCTCCTCGCCCCTTCCCCCCCCCCCCCCCCCCTTCCCCCTCCCCCATCCCCCCCCCCCCCCCTCCCCCGCCCCCCCCCCCCCCCCCCCCCCCCCCCCCCCCTCCTCCTCGGAACCTTGGAGGATGAGGCGCGCACGTAAGTCGAAGGGGGGCGCGGAGGAGGATGGGGGGGAGGCGGAGGAACGGATCGTGACGAGGACGAGGGCTGAGTATGTTTGATCAGCCTTGTTGGCTGGTCGAAAAACCTTAGCCACGAATGGCCTCGGGCAAGGCTGTGCATATCAAATTCAGCCATTGACGTCTAGCAACATCACGAATTTCAATATGCGGAATGTGTTTTTCCGCAAAAGCAATAATATATTTAAGGGTTCGGATTTGCGTCCAAGGCCTCTGCGCCCTTATCGCGCATCCACGCGATGGAGGTCGACTGTGCATGGTCGAGCACGCAGCCTGTTCGGAACATGCGAATGTCGGATGTTCAACGGTGTCAGTGGTGCCTTGCGTTGTTGGCACGGCGCGTCGGCTAACGCGTGCATCGCTTAATGAGAAGACGACTCATCTCCTGATTCAACGATGCACGCGTTAGCTTTACCCTCCCCGCTCAGTCCACCCATCTGCTCTTCCCGCACCCCCTGCCCCATTCCCCTCAGTTCCCCACTACTGGTTTCCAGCCTGGCGGGTTGAGCCAGGACCCCAGGGGCTGTGTTCGGATTGCCAGGTGTGGCCACGTATGTGACCATGCGCGCGCCAGAAATTAACTTGGCAAGTATGTCGCTAGGTGTTTGGGGCTCGAAGTGCGATTATTTGTGTTCGTTCGAACGGTTTGCAGTTCTCCGCGCATCGTGCGTCACGCCGTCACCCTTCTGTCTTGCGGACGCACACACGCCGCACAAGCCAGCGTGCGATGCTGCTGTTGTTGCTGAGTTTGCATGTGACACGCCAGCTCCTGTTTCGAAGCCCGTCTCCAGTTCGGCATCTCGTAATATCTGGCACACGCCTGGATGGTGCAACCCACTTCGCGAGGATTATGATTACGTTAGTGTTGCGTTTCAATCCAGTCGAGAGCGTCGGGCGAGACCGACGTCCAAGCAACATTTAATAACAATGGTGGCATATTGGCGATAAAAAACAGAGGACTGGTGCATGGCTGCCCCAACTGAAGAAATGGGGCTTGCCACATCACCAACCATTTTGCTGCGTCGGCACTTTCGGACTCCGTTGCTTCGACCATTTTGGACTCTGCGTCGGCATCCTCAGGACCAAGTTGCGTAGATGAAGCCGTGATTTGTGTAGATGAAGTCGTGGTTATGGATTGACAGAGCTGGCTCGGGCTGGCTCGCTTGCGTGACGGTAGGCCCTTCATTCTTTGGTTGAGGGGCCCGAAGTGCAGTTTCAAGGTCCCTGAGTCCAGAGTGAATGATGTGCAGTGTTGTATTTGAGCTTGCTCGATCGAGAATGCTGACTCAAGCTGGCTCGTCGACGCTAGGTCCATCATTCTTTGTTTGAGGGGTTGAAGTGAATTTTCAAAACCCCTGGACGTCATCCAGGGTGAATGATGATGCAGCAGTGTTTGATTTGAGCTTGCTCGATCGAGAATGCTGGCTCAGGCTGGGTCGTTTGCATGACGTTAGGCCCATCATTCTTTGGTTGCGGGGCTGCAGTTTCAAGATCTCTGGACGCCCAGGGTGAATGGTTCAGTTTGATTTGAACTTGCCCGATCGACGGATCGACTCGTGGCCACCGCTTGATGGGGCAAGCGTGCTGAGCTAGCTGACGCAGAAAAACGAAGCCCACCATATTCTTGAGGTCTTGAGGTCTTGAGTCGTGGGTCTTGAGGTCTTGGGGTCTTGGGTCCTGAGGGGGCCTTGAGATCTTGGGTATTGGGAATGATTGGGCCGTGGGGTCTTGAGTTCTTGAGGCCTTGGGGGCGCTCTCTCTGGGGAAACGAAAAAACGCTGCCCAGTGGCCCAGTGGCCCCCGCAACAGGCTCCCCGATGGAGCCCCGCAGGCCCCCGCTGCCGCCCCCCCCCCCCCCCCCCCCCCCCCCCCCCACCCCGCGCACGCACGCGCGCGCGCGCAGACACGCGCGCACGCACGCACGCACGCACACATACACACACACACACACACACACACACACACACACACACACACACACACACGCACACACACACAGACACACACGCACACACACACAGTTGCGTGGCTGCCCATCTGGTGGGTTACACAGGTCATTTCCGACATCTCCTCTTGTCCTAAGCTCCGTCTGGGTCGCCGCGGCTTCGAGCCCCATCGTCGTCATGGTCGTCCTCATCATTCGCACCCATAGTCATAAGAATACGATCAACAGTAGGAATCATAATAGCGGTACAACATTGTTCATGTTCGCACTATTGTGCATTCGTACTTAATGCGTGTATTTATGTGTGTATGTGCCCGCATATTTTTGCAATCAGTATTGCCCCCGTTTCCTCCTCAGCCTCCTCAGTGCAAGTGCTGTTGCTTGCCTCGGTATTCCGAGGCCGCACGTTTAGGTCCTTGCATCCTTGCAAGTCGAGCCCATGCCCAGACAGGCATGATTACATCAGGCCTTGCCTCCAGGGTGCCTGCGGCGTCTTCCGTTCGATGCCATGCCCCCCCGCACCCCACCCCACCACTGACATCGCCCGCGCTTCGGGCACGTCGGTGTCAGAGCTGAGTTGTTCGTGGGGTTTTTCTCGTTGCCGAGATCCGATAGCACGTGAGTGCAACAGTCAACCTGCTCCTCCATTGCATATCTCGCGCCCCCGTGGCCCTCAGCCATTTTGGCTAGAACCCTGCCAGCGGGATGGGCTGGATGGGTAGGCGGTGCCATGCAAAGCAATGGGGCCGTAGTCCGAGATATTGTTCAGTACTGTGAGGAAGCGAAGTTAGTGAGTAAGGTCATCGATGGCTGGCTGCCTGCAGCGAGCGTTTCAGGGATTGCATTGCACATTAATATCTTCGAGGGCGATGCGTTTGCCAGGTCTTCGGTCAAGAACCGCGTGCGCTCGATGATTGACGGCCGTCCAAATGTTGCGCTTGATGAATTACATACCGTCATCAATACGTTGTGGCAGCTCGTTGACACAGTGTGACATAGCCGCGGTGTGGAACGCATTTGATTCTGATTTACCCGCCCGCTCAGCCAAGTCGCTCATGCATGTCGACCCCCCTTCCGTTGCGATCGCCTGTCCACTCAGTTCCGCCAGCTCCACCGACGTAGTCCCGTCAACCGGTGGGCATTCGCAGTGCGATGGTGTCGACCCAGGGTTGCATTGCAGTTTGCTGCTGGCCAGAGATTCAGAGGTTCACCGCTTAAAGAAGGAGCTGCAGGCCGAGACCCGAAGGGCGAGCAAGTTCAAAAACAAAGTCGAGGAGTTAAAGATCGCTCTCGCAGAAAAGAACAAGGAGATTGAGCCATTTGTTGCATCCATCAACTTTAAACCCACAAAACGTAACATATCGCTATATGGTGGGTACTCTGTAGCTTTGGCGCGCAGCTTGGGTAACGCATCCGCGTCGTCGGCTCTTCATATAATGGCTGGTCATTCTGCTCGCGGAGGTTTCGATCAGTCGTCTGGCCCTTTAGTCGTGAAGTACGAGCACAGAGCATATGTCGCCAGCAAACTGTTGTCTAGAGCAAAAATGCATTCGATCCAACATGTTGCCGATGATGATGATGCAGCGCCAGCGCCAGGCCGTGACCATGGCCCTGGTGATGACCTTTGTGACGTCAATTTCATGAGGTGTGTTGAAGTGGCGGGGCACAGGGGAGACGCAACAAACGATGACGTCGTTGACAAATCCAAAGTTCGCACAGGAGAAATGTCTTGCACTTCGTTATCCTATTAGATGCTCGATCGCGCACTTGGCGTGTCGGGCTCAGTTGAGATCGATCGAGTCGTTCTGCCCTTCACGAGAGCACTCGCCGACGTGTGCGAGGTGATGTTTGGCACTGGCGCCGAGTTGCACCACCTTGCATTGGAAGAGTTCCGCAGCGTTGGCGCCAAATCTTGGGTTGAACGGATGTCCGACTACACCGCTTCCGCGGGCCTCAGCGCGTGCATCTTTACATTGGGCAAAGGTCCTGACAACCAGAAGTTGCGCAAGCTGTTGACGGTGATATTGTCTGGAGGGGATGGGGGTTGTTAGCACTGCAGCATCAACATGGGTGTCAGTCGTTGCCTCTCCGCGCTGTAACCGCTACCCAGAACCCCACGGGGCCCCGCGAGCATCCGATGGTGAGGGCCTGGAGGTGAGGAGGAGAGGAATGGGGGGTGGAATGAGAGGCTGCGAGGAAATGAGGCGGAGACATCAGACATAGATAGGCGCACGCGCGCATGTGCATTGCATGCTGCGCGTGCGTGCGTGCGTGCGTGCGCGCGTGCGTGCGTGCGTGCGCGCGCGTGGCCGCCTTGGGCGCCGCTCGGGCTCCTCGCGGGCCCCGGGAGGGCCCCCCCCCCCATCAAAAAAAGAGAGGGGAGAGGGGTCAGGGGGCCCCGACAACTCGGCCCGACAACGCCGACAACCCCACCTCCCTGACCCACTCTGCATGCGCGGCGTTCTTACCCGCGCCGGGCCAAGCCGCGATCCCCGCGGTCGCGCCCCGAGTCTCGGGCAGCTGCGGCCGACAGGGGAGGGGAGATGAGGGAATGGAAGGAGCGGGAGGAGGAGGAGGAGGATGCGGCATGATGTGGGGGAGGAGGAGGACGACGAGGAGGATGAGGGGGAGGAGGAGAGGGAGGAGGAGGAGGGAGGAGGAGGAGAATGAGAAGGAGGAGGGAGCGGAGGAGGTGCCTCGAGAAGCTGGAGGATGAGTAGGGGAGGCAGTCCTCAGTGCATGTGCTGGTTCATCTACTGCTTCATGCACCAATGCCACCTCATCGTGAAGTCCGTCTTGCAGGTGCTTGATGAATTTACCTGGGCAGAGCAAGATTATCAGAATGCATACTTCTGGCTTAGCAACGGTAGCTAACACATGGAGAGGCCCAGGAATACCGAAAAACATGAGTGCTGTGGCTGAGTTGTATAATGACATAACGTCTATGGCGTCGGTTTCCAGGGCCCCAGGGAGGTGCTTGAGGGGTAGATGGGAAGCTGCGACCCAGTCGAAGCAATTGTTGACAGGGCTGGGCACGTTCTGGGGCCTGCATTCACTTTGCTGTTCGGACCTGGGGGGGGGGGGGGGGGGCTGGACAAAGGGGCGAAGCCGCCCTTGTGTGATTCAGGCTTGGGCACCGACGGGGCTGACGAGGCCGGGGAGTTGACGAAAAAGTACAGACAGACCACGGCCGCTCTCACGTCATCTAACATTTTCAGAGCTCTCGTCAAAACGTCGACGATAACAGAGCAGCCCCTCGCCCAGTTCTATGCGTGGTTCTCGAAACGTATGAAACAAAAATCCGGGCACCGACGCGAAGCGGAACGCTCTGATGTCCTGAACAGCCGCCCAACCGCACTGAGTGACATGGTTAATTATAAAGTCGGGGACGTCGCTTTGGATATACATGAGCTTCTCGACCCCGCCAAAGCAGACGACAAGTGGGGGGGGGGGGGGGGGCTGAGCTGGCGGGCGCGCAAAGCAACGCATCATATGAGTTGATTATCCGCCTGGCACTCGTGGAAGCGTGCAGCTGGCATCATCGGTGGACGGGGACAGTCAACAATATGCTTATGCTATGTTTGTAGAGCTGTAGAGAGGGAGGGTAGTCGTTACGCTATGTTTGTAGAGGGGGGGGGGGGGGGGGTCGGTGTGCTATGCTTGTAGATGGGAACTTTTACTTATGCTATGCTTATGCTGTGCGTCTATGCGTTATCGGGGGTAGGGGTAGAGGGAGCGTCGGTGATTCGCTTGGCTCGACCAAGCATTTGCATATAGCTGCAATCGTCCCACCGTCCCACTAGGTTTGTCAAGGTGCTTGAGCAGTTCCCATGCAGATTCTTTAAGGTGCTTCAATTCGACCCTGACGTTGAGTCGCCAGAGAGGGCTCAGATAGCTGCGAGCCTCCTCGGCGCCTGCGAACATTGCATGCGCATGCAAATGCAGAGCAACGGTGACCTCGCACTGAAGGTCAGAGACCTCTTCGGGCCCCAGTGGGGGGAGATGGAGAGGTCCCCAGGGACAATGCGATGTGCGATGGTGATGAGGAGGAGGAGGGGAAAAGGGGTAGAAGGGTAAGGGTATGATGGGGTGGCGGAAGGAAAGGGGGTGCATGAGATGACGGCGAGGTGGAGGGCGGGGGGGAGAAGGGCGAACGGCAGGCACGAGCGCCCAAGGTCTGGCAAGTGCCCCCGCGCATTGCTCCTCTTCCTGGTGATGCTGAGGCCCCAGGCACAGGCAGACACCCAAGAAATCGAGGGCTACAACAGTATTTTGCACAAGATCTCTCACCTGGCACCCAGCGCAGGGCATGCATTAGTCAATACTCGGCTGCATTTAAAGAAGGGTACCAAGATAGATGCTCGGCAGTGCGTGTCGTGCCATCATGACGCTGTGCAGCATTCATCTTCATCAGAATTCGCGTGCCGATTTTTTCCTTTTGGCTCTGCGGAGTGCGCTGCCGTTCCAGAACCGCCAGCTAAGTCGTATTGCCCCGGCCATCAAAGCACCATGCCCATGAGGTACGCTGCATCATTCGCCGCGCAAGCTTATTCGTGGGTCAACACAGGCGCTCGTTATGTGTACGTGCTGCACCGCGCCGCCAAGGGGTGCGATAATATGGAGTCCTGTGTTATAACCCCTTGGTGTTTTTTATCGGACTATGTACTGCGTGCCAGTCAACGCGTTTCGAAGTGGCGATGACGAGGACGTCGTATGCTGCACAACATCCCTACCCCTGAAGATCTCGACTGCGTTAGATTACCTCGCTGCAGCTATCGGGGATGACTTGCCAGAAACTTTGCATATATCATCGTTTCCGGTCAAATGGGTGTCTATTGCATCGGGCGTCGTGGACATGGGCGGGAGAGACGGCCTTCGTATGGGGGCTAAACCAGACAAAACCTCCCCGGCAAAGAAACGCAAGAAAACCATGACTTTAGAGGAGATGCCAGAGGAACTTCTGAGCGGCGAGGGCGCAGGCGAGGACGAGGACGAGGACCGCAACGAGGGCGAGGACACGCATGACGTGGACGAGGAGGCTATGCAGCAAGATGGTGAGGATGAAGGGGATGACCTGAGTGATCATGACAAGCTCGTGCATGTTGGTGAGCTCGAGCAGCTCGGCGGCATTGCAGCGACGCATAGACTCCTGGAGGCGGGGGGGCGCTGATCTAAGTTTGAAGAACGTGGGCGGGCTCAGGTCTAGGTGCAAGGACTCTCGGGTCGAGCTCGAGCGTGCCAGAGCAACTGCTGATGATCATCAGATTGGGCA
>CAUYUJ010016358.1:98845-143103 GCA_963575745.1 Prorocentrum cordatum
ATTATTCTGTATTCTGAAACTCTCCAGGAGCGAGGGCCCCGAGGAGACCCTCGGCGATTCCGATCGGTACACTTTCATGGATGACGTCACCATGTTTGCGGAGCATGTCCGCAAGATCTGCCCTGGGTACGCCTTTGTCGAGCAGCTGAAGCTCATCGCATATTTTGGCACTGTTACAGGTGAGGTATCCGCAGTGATCAACCAGAAAAAGGCTGCCATTTCCACATGGTCTGCGCTTCGCAAGCTTGCGAAGGTCATTCTACATCCATTCATTCAACCTTCCTCCACTTCCCCCGACTACGCCTCTCACGTTCGCCCCCCACGCGTTTCAAGGGGGGCGCCGTGGCCCGCGGCGCCCTCCTTGAGACAGGAGTCCCAGGAGTGAGCCAGGAAAGGGCCTATGAGGGCCACCAGGAATGATCAACCCAAGAACGAGCCAAAAAGAGGCCCTGAGGGGCGCCGCGTGGGACCATGTGAGTTCCAACGTAAGACGCGGCCCTCGAGGGGCCTGGGGGTCCGAGGACGCCCCGGGGGGACGCCGCGACAAAGTATTCGTTCCCTCCTCCGCTCTCGGAGGAGGGGGGGGATGACGCGAGGAGGGGGGGGGGGGCAGCGGAGGAACGAACGCAGGAGGGGGAGGGACGGAGGAGGAGAAGGGGGAGAGAAGGAGGAGGAGGAGGAAGACTTCGTCCTCTTCCGAGGTCCACGTCTACAGGACCGCCAAGCTCGCCCCGAGGAAGTCAGACCCCGACATCACAGAGCAGGACAGGGACACTGCGCAGGGGCATGCGGCAGACGGAGACTGCCAGACTGGCGTGGACCAGATCGTTGCGAGGGAACAGAAATTCGAGATCGCGTCCAGCTCTGCCCCCACTCTCGAGGACATCAAGAATTGCATTCTCTCCGACAGCTGCAAGTCCATGCCGATGTCCAGCCACATCCAGGCCGCACTCATTACCCAAGGAGCAATGATGGTTCCTCTGAAAAAAATGAAGCGGAGGAGGAGGTCGGAGAGGAAGAGGGCGGGCAAGGGGAAGGCGGAATAGGAGGGCGATAGTGAGAGGAGAAGGACCAATATACGCGGGGGGAGGATGAGGGGGGCAAGGAGGAGGACGAGGAGAAGTCGGAGTATAATGAGAGGGATGAGGGAGTGCAGGAGGAGCTTCGAGGATACAGCCTGTCACATGTCCAGACACGTGGAGGAGGCTGGGTCTGCCTGTGCGCGAAGAGAAGGCGGAGGAGGATAGGGGGGGGGGAAGGAGAAGGAAGGGGGGGCCCCCTCGCATGCAGCCCAGGCTTACGCGCCGAAGCTGCAGCAGTCTTCCCTGGCGACTGCCAGGGCCGAGGTGGTGAGCGCATTCCTTTCGCGCATGTCTGAGGCGATGGCGGACGACTGGGACGTTGCCATGGGTGATGGGACGGCGGCGTTCACCTCTTTAAAGGCAGACGGATGCAAAACTATTAACGACCAGATATGTGGTTTTTTTTGTTGGTAATAACATCACTACTGAGGACATCAAAACGATCAGGTTCCAGATGGCGTGATCTCGTCTGAGAACATCGCTCCACGCGCTTTCTGGCATGTCGGTGATCACGTCTGCCGGCCTCACCTCCAAGCCCAAGCTGTTCCCCGATATGTTTGCACATTTGGCCAGGGCTCAGAGGGATGCGATTGACCTGACTGCCCAGGAAGATGGCTCCAAATCTGTGATCGATGTGTGGGCTTCGAGTCATAGTCATGGGGTCGGCCTTGCAGAGTTTTTCGAACACTGGGTGGAACTTGCCATGGACATAGCGCTGACGCTGGAAGCCTGCCCCTGGAAATCAGCCAGCGAGTTCGCCGCCCAGACAAACAGCGCGCTCGACACGCTCAAAAAGATGAACAAGGCCCAGTATACCAAGTGCGTGTCCGAGCACAAGCTGGGCATCGAGGTGCCAAGCAACCTGGATGTCTTCGGCGGCATCCGCGATGCCTTTTGCACCAAGGTGGCCGACGCCGTGCTTGGGGGCCGCACAAAGGACATGCAGTTTGGACTTAATCCTCTCGTCTTCCGCCCCTCAGCCATCTGTTTTCCCCATCGGCTATTCCTACTGCTACTAATGCTACTGAGCCATGCTACGGTGCTACGGCATGCTGCGCCCTGCTGGCGCATGCTAGCTGCTAGCTGCTATGCACTGCGTAGCCCCGCGTAAGCACGCGACATATGCGGCTGTAATGCTCTGCTAGCACCCCCCCAAATTTGGATGTGCGAACGTTGTTAGTGATGTGTTTTCGGCTCAGGAAAAGACCTCACCTCACTAACGCCATGCACGCGCAACAAAACATTCACTAACACCATGAATATGGTTCTCCAATGGGTCGGGATGTGCACTGGGCTCTGCGATGAAGCGTGAAACAATCGCCGGTTCTTTGGTTTTGAAACAGATCCGCCCTCCTGTCCCCCCATGCCTGCCTCATCTCCTCCTCGCGCGTCGTTTCGGGTCAGACCTTGTGGCAAGGCCCCAGACAAATGCCAAAGGCGGGCTCCCCGCGCGATGGTCCAAAGGAAGGCGTTGCCAACGTTGCCAGATGATGGCGGCCCTCGCGCGCATCTGCGCGATGATGGGCCTGATTCCACCCCCTGTGCATTGGGGGCGCCTGGTCAGAGGCGTGCTCACCGTCAGCAAGCTCCGGTCGTTTTGGGGGCAACTCGGCCAGCTTCTCCGAGCTATATCACAGCGAGGGTCAGCTCTGCGTCGAGGAGCCCGTCGACGTGCCCCTGCCACAGGAGAGCTTGCATTTTGAATGCAATTCCCTCGCCCTCGTGTTGTTCCCCTAAATACAGCAATAGTTTAGGGAACGAGTTGTCGAGTCGATTGCTCGCCTGCTCCTGTTACTTCTACTCTGCTCCCTGCCAGTCCTTCTCCGACCTTTTCCTCCGCCCCCCTCCCTGGCCCTCTCTCGGGGGCTGGCGCCCTGCGAGAGGTCGGAGGGCGGGGGTGGAGGCAGAGGGCCTGAGACCCAGACGCAATGGCCTCTGCTCTGCTTGACCTCCCGAGGAAATCCTGCTGCTCGAGCTTGGCGACTCAGGCCGCCTCGAGTACATCCTGAACAAAATGATTTCGAATTTTTGCCCCGACAGCGGCGCGGGCGACGGCCGCGGCGACGACGGCGAGGGGGGCGGCCTTGACGCCGTCACCGCCGCGGTCGTGGAGCAGCTCGCGGCCGCGCCTCAGCAGGGGATGTTCTTTCAGAAGGACGCGCAGGCCAAGGGGGATCGGGATGGGGCAGCAAGATGCCTCTCCTCACTCCTCTTCCTCGTCCACCCTCAACTCTCCAACGCCTCCTCCCTCCTCTCTACCTCTCTTCCTGCCTCCCCCCCCCCCCCCCTTCACATGCTCTTCCGCCCCGCCCTCCCCCCCGCCCCCCTCCTACTCCTCATCTGTGTTCGGCCTGGAAGCCTGGAGATGGCGGATGAGGAGACGAAGGAAGAGGGAGGAGTAGGAGGAGAGGAGAGGAGCGAAGAAGAGGGAAGGTGGTTCGGCGCGTCGAGTATCATCTCGGGTGGCAAGGACGTGTCCGAAGCGAAGTGCCCCAGCCTGTGCGTGGAGGAGGATGGGGAATTTAATGTTGATGTGCGATGGCTGTCTGCCCGCCCAGGCGAACGTCTCGAAGTGGTGGCCCCGCGTCGTGCCCCGGGAGACGCGGGCGCCCGGACATGCTGAAGGGGCCGAGGCTCCACGCCCAGCTCCAGTGACCGTGGTGGAGGGCAAGGAGATCGTTCATGAGATCCAGGGGTTCTTCTTGCCGCCGATCAACGGTGGCATTGCCGAGGGCGTGGGCAGGATCTCTCTCCGCTTCACGGGCAAGGGTTGCGATCTTGCCCAGTCTGGCGCAGGCCCTACGAAGTTCAATTTGCTGGGGCGGGTCGTTGACAGCTCAGTGGTTGCGAGCTTGAACCAGAACACGCTGCTCCCCCTGGGAACCATGCGCGGCCTCGCGCTATTCTTGGACGGCAGCAAGTTCACGAATCATGAGCGCTCGGACTGTTGCCTGGGACCTCATTGAGGGAGAACGGATGGATGAAATGAGGCGCGTCGATATGTATATATATATATATGCGCATGCACATGCAGACGTGACTACATGTTCGTCTGCATACACATATGTAAATATATAGTTGTGCTTGTGCTTGTGTATATGTAATGCATACATACATACACAGCTATGTATGCATGTATGCATGTATGTATGTATGTATGTATGCAATGCATGTATGTATGTGTATGTATGTGTGTATGTATGTGTATACGTATGTACGTTTGTATGTATATATGTATGTATGGACGTATGTATGGAGGTATGTATGATGTATGTATGCATGTATGTATGGGTTTATGCATGCACGTATATATGTATGTATATATATATATGTACATGTATGGCTGTTATCGTTGTTTATGTGCTAGTGTACACATGTATGTTTGTATATATGTGTATGTATATATACTTTTTTGCGCCTCGTGCAGGTGGCGGCCCGATGGGCCCGATGGAGGCCGGAGCGAGGGATGGGGCTTCTTAGGAGGTAGGGTGCTTTTTGGATGCCCTGGGAGGGCCCCGAGGGCTTCTTAGAAGCCCTCCCAGGGTCCTAGGGCTCCTTAGAAATTCGCTGGCACGCTGCCTGCTAAGAAGCCTTGTCCCTCCTCCTGGCCCCCATCGGCGCGCCGCCGATCGCAGGGGCCCAACGGCCCCCCCCTTCGCCTCCTGCGAGGATGGCTGGTCCAGGCCATCGACGAGCAGAAGGAGGAGACCGAGGCCGAGGCTGCCGAGGCCGTGGCCAAGGCCCAGAGCACCCTGAGCTCCGCCGCCTCATCCAGCTCGGGCGGGGGGGCAGCGGCGCCGCCCAGCGCCAAGAAGAGGAGGCGCGCTGAGCCGAGAACAGTGACGCACGAGGTGCATGTCGAGCCGACGACGGCGATGATCAACAACCACACTGTCGTTTTCAACATCCGACGCTCGTTCCAAAGCCTGGTTTACACGATGAGGCCCGCTTGGGGATCCCACTGCGCAGGGACGTGTTCGATTTCACTGGAGCTGGGATCCCTGGGAAAAAAACAGGGGGTGGAGAAAGCGTCGGACTTCGCCCTCAAGTGAGTTAGTGAGTTGAGTCAGTCAGTGAGCGCCCCCGCCTCAGGCGCCGCCTCGCGCCCCGCCCGTGCCAGAGGGGCGCAATAGACAACGGAAGAAGGGAGGGGCTGCCGAGAGAAGAGGGGAAGAGGAAGAGGAGGAGAAGGCAACACTACAAAACAATGCAGCAGCGCAGAACCCTCGGAGCAGTGCGATCTGCGGCGCGCGCTCGACGCTCGGCCAAGATTCGCTGGAGTGCGATGCTGGGCCGATGCCGCGTGATTCGTTTTATCAGTGCCATTCCTGTCCTCTTTCCTCTCCTGGCCCCGTCCTACATCTCGCCCCCCTCGCCCTCCTCCACCCGCCCTTGCCTATCGCCCCGCTCCTTTCTCTTTGGCCAGCGCTCATCGCGCGGAGCACGTCGTCGCTGGAGCGCGAGGAGGGGCCCGTTTTCGCGCCCCGAGCAGTCTAGCGGGGCGTGCCAGAGGGGCGCAGGAGACAGCGGAGGAAGGGAGGGAATGACGGGAGAAGAGGAGGAGGAGGAGGCAACACAACAAAACAATGCAGCAGCCCGGAACCCTCGAAGCACCCGAAGCAATGCCATCTGTGGTGGTCGCTCGAATCGACGCTCGGCCATTCGCTGGAGTGCGATGCTAGTGCTGGGCCATGGGCCCACTGGGCCGATGCCGCGCGATTCGTTTTATCCGTGCCACTCCTATCCTCTTTCCTCTCCTGGCCCCGTCGTACTTCTCGCCCCCCTCGCCCTCCTCCCCCCGCCCTTGCTTTCTCTTTGGCCAGCGCTCATCGCGCGGGGCATGTCGCTGGGGCGCGCGGAGACCCGCCTCCGTGCCCTGAGCAGTCTAGGGGGGATGCGCGAGGTGGAGGAGGGGGAGGGCGAGGAGAAGGAGGAGGAGACGGAGGAGGAGAAAAGGGGGAGAATGATTGGGCCGACGCGGAGGAGGAGGAGGAGGATAAGCAGGAGGAGGCGGAGGAGAGGATGAGGAGGAGGAGCGAGGAGGAGGAGGAGGAGGAGGAGGAGGAGGGCGACGAGGAGGAAGACGAGGAGGAAGAGGGCCGGGGGCGAGGTGGGGGGAGGAGGGGGATCGATGCCCGCCCAGTTTATGCCCAGCGCAGACGGCGTCCACATCTGCGCGGAGGCCAGGAAGGTGCTCATGCTGGTGCGCGGATGGCGCCGCATCATCAGGCGATCGGCCTTCGTCCTGGAAGAGCGGCGCTGGGGGCGGGCTAGGGGTGCGGGGGGAAGATGGAGAGGACAGCGATGAGGAATACTGGTCTTCCTTCGCATCCTCATCGTTGCCCCGCCCATCCCCTCGCCCAATCCCGAACCCGCCCCCAGCGTCTATTTCCTCGGCCGATCGCCTGGTGGCGCGGGGTCATCTGTCCAGGCGCGAGTACGCCGCCCCGAAAGAGCTGAAGAAGGAGATGAGCCGCGTCGAGCCTGGCGGCTTCGACGTCGTGAAGGCCATGCCGAAAGGCAAGGCGAAGCGCGTCGAGCGCTCCACGGCCAGTCTCGACGACGCCCTGCGTCGCGTGTGGAGCGCCTCCGACGCCGAGGACATCTTCTTGCAGGACGAGGAGGAGAGCTCCGACGCAGGTCCGATCCTCCTCCTCCTCCTCCTCCTCTTTCCCCCCTTCATTGCGCATCCTCCTCATCGTCCTCCTCCTTCCTCGTCCTCCTCATCATCTTTCTCCTCCTCCGCCGCCTCCCCCCTCCCTCCTCTCTCTTCCTCCCCCCCCTCCTCCTCCCCCCCCCCCCTCCTCCTCCTCCCTCTCCACATCCGTTTTCCCCTCCTCCTCATCCTCCTCCTCCGTCGTTCCCGCCTTCCGCGTCCTCCTCGTCCTCCTTCTCGATCCTCCTCCTCCTCCTCCTCCCCCTCCCCCCCCTCTTCCTCCTCCTCCCCCCCCCCCTTTCCCCTCGCCCCTCCTGGGCTGGGCGATGAAGGAACCCGTGTTCCTTCGCCCCCCTGCTCTCCCAGGTGCGCCTGGTGCCGGTCTTGCGGCCGCGAGCCGCGCGGTGCCGCAGCCGATCGCGGGCGCAGCCACGGAGAGCGAGAGCGACGACGTCAATTACCGCGACGAGGGCGGCTGGGCCATCCGGCTGGGCGACGGCATTCGCGCGGCCACCTCGTTCGCCAGTAAGAGCGGGCGCGCGGTCTTCGCGCGGGGGGGCGGCGACAGGTGGCTGAGCGGCCTGCTCCGCAGCGAGGTCGTCGATCCGAAGGCCGCGACGACGCAGGGCGCCTCGCCGAAGGAGAGCGCCAGCAAGAAGCAGGGCGCCTCGCCGAGTGAGAGCGCCGGCCAGAAGCAGAACGCCTCGCCGAAGGACGGCGCTGGCAGGAAGCAGGGCGCCTCGCCGACTGGGGGCGCTGGCAAGAAGCAGAACGCCTTGCCGACTGGGGGCGCTGGCAAGAAGCAGGGCGCCTCGCCGACGGACGGCGCCGGCAAGAAGCAGGGCGCCTCGCCGAAGGAGAGCACTGGCCAGAGGCAGGGCGCCTCGCCGAAGGAGAGCGCTGGCGCCGAGCAGGGCGCCTCGCAGACCGAGCAGGACGCCATGGGCGGCGTGGAAGCCGCGGGCAAGGGCAGAGGCAAGGGCAGGGGCAGGGCCAAGGGCAAGGGCAGGGGCAGGGCCAAGGGCAACGAGGCCGTGGCGGAGCCCGAGGCGGCCGAGGCGGCCGCGGCGGCGGTCGACGACGAGTGGAAGGCGACGCTCAAGATCACCCAGGAGGCTCGCTCCTTGCGCGAGCAGAAGGGCTCGCTCAGGGTTGGGATCTCGCCGCGCCCCAAGATCAGCGGCTGGGAGGTCTGGGTCAAGAACGAAGAAGGCCAGAAGTGGACCAAGGCAAGCAACGCGCGCGTCAAATTGCCTCCACGCTCGGCGGGGCCGTCGCCGTCGCGGACGCGGAAATCAATAAGATGTACGAGGCCCGCAGTGCCGCCCGCGCAGCGCTGGGTGCTGCTGATAAGACGCAGCAGGAGGAGGAGGAGAAGAAGGACGATGCCCAGTCCGTGCGCCAGTCCGACAGCGAGCGCGGGACGAACGACCAGGATCAGGAAGCCGAGCCTGCAGTGGTGATCGAGGGCGCCGAGCCTGCCGCGGCGATCCCTGGTGGTGACATTGCTGAGGATGGCGAGCGCGGCGGCCGCAAGGCAGGCGGCGACGCGCAGTCGCCCGGCGCCGCGATGCACGACGCCATGGCCGTCGACGCCCAGCTGCCCAGCACCCAGGTGGAGGTCTCCGACGGCGCCCTGCAGCACGAGCCTGGCGCCTGGAACGAGGCCGACGATCTTTTCGATGGCGAGAGTGGGCCTTCGGAGAAGCGGCGCCGCTTGACAGACAAGACGCCTGAGGGCGAGGCGGTCGGGATCCAGGATCCACTAGTCGCTGGGCCTGCTCGCGTTCTTCGGCATCGGCTTCGCGGTTTCAGCGGCCTGGAGGTGGCCCCCGAGCTGCAGCGCGATGCAGGGGGCGCCGTTGCATGCGCGACGACGCTCTTTTTGAGCGAGAGCCTGGCTGATGCCAAGAATGACGCCTTCCTCCCACCACGAGCTTCTTTTCCTCCTCCTCCTCCTTCTCCTGTGCTAAATCTGTCCGATTGTGATGCGTTGCTGTGTTGGAGCTTGGGGCCGAGTTGCTAAGTTGTTAAGTTCAGGCTGGCCCGAGTTGCTCAGTTGCTAAGTGCGAGAGGTCCGGGTTGCCAAGCTGCTAGGTTGCAAGGCTGGAGCTGGTTGGCCAAGTTGCAGAGTTGCCGAGTTGTCGAGTTGCCGAGCTGCTAAGTTGGAGTTGGGGGCTGAGTTGCTAAGTTGATATGCTCAAGTTGGTCCGAGTTGCTAAGTTGCTCAGTTCTTAAGCTGCTCAGTTGCTAAGCTGCTCAGTTGCTAGATAAACACCTAAAATTTGGATGGGCAATGTTCATTTGAATAGTTCATCCATCAAAGTTGCGAGTGCCATCAGCAGGTGGTTTCATTTCGTGCACTCTGTGCTGTTTGTGTCACTGACAGTTCGCTTTGCCATGGCGCTAGCAACCGCGATGCACACAGAGTTGAACTGATCAGTGCGCTGAGGTCATCCAGAAACGATGCCCCGGGATTTGAACTGATCAGGGAGCCAATGCCATCCAGAAGCGATGCCCAGGGAGTTGGACCTGATCAGCTGGTCGAGGTCATCCAGAAACGATCCCCACGGAGTTGAACATATCAGGGAGTTTATGCCATCCAGAAACGTGGCTGAGGTCACCCAGAAACGACGCCCCCGGAGTTGGACTGATCAGGGGGGCGAGGTCATCCAGGAACGTTGCCCAGGGAGTTGAATTGATCAGGGAGTTGATGCCATCCAGAAAGGATGCCCAGGAAGTTGAACTGGCCAGGGGTTGAGGCCATCCAGAACCGATGCCCAGGGCGCATGCCCACACTCACATTCAATGTCGCATTCAAGAAAGGTGAAAGAGAGTTGAAGCGATCAAGGACTTGAAGCGCACACACGCACATTCACACATCGTTGGGGACTTAGCCCCCTGGTGTCCGCCTCACCTCCTGGGATCCGCGAACAGGGGCCCCCGCGGGCGGGGGCGAAGGTCACGACCCCCCCTCCCCTTCAGCGCCAAGTGCTGGGGGGGCGCGGGGGTCGTGACTGCCCGCCCCAGCCCCCTGTTCGCGGGCGGATGGGGGCTCCCGCGGGCGGGGGCGAAGGTCGCGACCGCCCCTCCCCTACAGTTTTTTATTTTTTGTTGGGGGGGGGGGGGGGGGGGGTCGTGGCTGCCCGTCCTAACCTCCCGTTCGCTATGGATCCCGTTGCGCCTTTCTTGGGTCTGCCTTTGGCTCCTTGGGTGGGTTGGGTCTCTTGGGTGGTCTCGGGGCCTTTCGATTAGTTGGGCACCTTGCGGCCGCAGGTGCATCTTGTGGCCTTGGGCGTCTTGGGGCCTGGGCTGCGTTGGGGCCTTGCGGGGTGCATTGGGGCCTTCTGGGGCCTTAGGGCTGCGTTGGGGCCTTAGGGGCACCTGGGGTCCTTAGGGCTGTGTTGGGGCCTATAGGGTACCTGGGCCCGTGTGGCCTTGTGGCTGTCTTGGGGCCTCAGGGGCACCTTGGGGCCGCAGGGGCATGTTGGGGCATGTCTTGGGGCGTCTCGGGGCATCTGGGGCACGCATGATGCATATACATGCGCACACACATACACATACTGTGAGTTGCTTTGCATATGCAGGTACATACACAGACCTGGAATACGGAAAAACACGCAGAGCTTCCGCCTCCTCCGCCGACCCGAGCAAAGAACCCATAGTGCCCAGGATGGTCCCAAGATGGCCCAGTGGTGTCCAATATGGCAGGAGAGCACCTAGAACGCTCTAGGGGGCCCAACATGGTCCGAACAGGGCCCAGGAGGGTAGGGCCCTTGCAGGCCTGAGGGGCATCTTGGGGCCATCAGGGCATTATGGGGCATGTTTTGGGGCGTCTTGGGGCATATTTGGACACGCACGATACATGTACATACGCACGCACACATGCACATACGTGGAGTTGCGTTGCGTTGTGCGCGTAAACGTATACAGATACATGCGCATGCACTTGTACATGCACTTTCTGGGAACTGAAGTGTTCCGTGTCGCCGCCTCCAGCTATCAATGCGCTTTGCTGTGGCGCTAGCATTTCGCTGCCAATTGATTGTGCTGGAGACCCAAGGCTTCGCCCAACCCGCCAATCTGTAAGACGAAAAGAAAAAAACAACAAACAAAAAAAAAGCAGGGCTTCCGCCCCCTCCGCCAGCCCGAGCAAAGAAAGGACCCAGAGGGCCCAGGCGGGTCCCAAGCTGGCCCAGGGGGGTCCAAGATGGCCCAGGAGGGCCCCTAGAACGCCCTGGGGGGGGGGGGGGGGGGCAGGGTCCGAGCTGGCCCTGGAGGGCTTCAAGAGGGGGGCCCAAGCAAACCCAATAGGGCCAATAAGGTAGAATGAGCCCTTGGGGCATGCCCTTCGGCAAACACGCAAAGACATACAAAGACATCGGCCGACGTGCAAAGACATGCGGAGACACCGACAGACACGCGACGACATACACCGACATCGACCGACGTGCAAATACATGCGAAGACACCGGCAGACACGCGAAGACACACGAAGACACCCACATACATCCACCGACTTGCAAAGACATCGGCAGACACGCGAAAACATGCGAAGACATCCACAGACATCCACCGCCATGCAAAGACATTCTCAGACACGCGAAGACGCACGAAGACATCGACAGACAAGCAACGACAGATGAAGACATATGAAGACACACACAGACAAAGGAACACATATGACGACCCAGGGAGACTCTTGAAGGCTTCGGCAGACTCGCAACGACTTGCGAAGACAACGGCAGACGCACATCGACATGTGAAGACATAGGCCCATGGGGTTCGGAGCCTCTCCCCCCCCCCCTCCCCCCCCCCACCCCTCCCCTCCAAAAAGGGCACATGGGGCCTGCATTGGCTCATGTGGCCGTAAGCATTTTGGGGCCTTGCGGGGATCTTGGGTCGTGTCTTTGGGCGTTAGGGGTCATGGGGTTCGTGCGCATACACATGCCAAAGTACATGCGCATGGACATACACATACTTGGCGGTGTACATCGCCGTCCAGGGTGGATGTCGAGAGTCCACATCTTGCACTCGCAGGATTGTGAACTTGCTCACTTCCAAGCACGATCCCTGATTTTGCTTACTTGCGTCCATACTATTGCTTACGGTTTCTTGTATCACACAATATGGATTACGATTTCTTGTTTCCGTAGGGCTACATCATGGGCTGCGTGAGCATGAACACGGGCACGCGTGGTGATCGTCATAGTTGGGGCAAGTCAGTTCGCAATTGGGAAACATTTTGGCGCGCGGATCGTAGTGATCGAAGCTGGGTTAAATCCGATTGCATCTGTGACAAACAATATTGGCGTGGTCACGACAGCTGGGCCAATCAGATTGGGAGAGCGACAGCTGGAATACAGACAGCCGTGACAATCCATACTGGCGTTGGTTTGCTTGGTTAACATCTACAGTGAGCATTGGGACGATGAAAATTGTACAGTGAACATTGGGACGGATAGTATTCAACCGTACAGATATACACCTACTATCGGGATGGGTAGTGCTCATTTGAAGAGTTCATCAAAGTTGCGGGTGCCATCAGCAGGTGGTTTCATTTCGTGCACTCTGTGCTGTTTGTGTCACTGACAGTTCGCTTTGCCATGGCGCTAGCAAACACGATGCACAGAGAGTTGAACTGATCAGTGCGCCGAGGTCATCCAGACACGATGCCCAGGGAGTTGAACTGATCAGGGGGGCAATGCCATCCAGAAGCGATGCCCAGGGAGTTGAGCCTGATCAGCTGGTTGAGGTCATCCAGAAACGACCCTGCGAAGTTGAACAGATCAGGGCGTTGATGCCATCCAGCAACGATGCCCGCATATTTGAATTGCTCAGGTGGCGGATGTCATCCAGAAGCGATGCCACGGAGTTGAACTGATCAGGGGGGTGAGGTCGTCCAGGAACGTTGCCCAGGGAGTTGAACTGATCGGGGAGTTGATGTCATCCAGAAGCGATGCCCAGGAAGTTGAACTGGCCAGGAGGTTGAGGCCATCCAGAAACGATGCCCATGGCGCATGCCCACACTCACAGTCAATGTCACATTCAAGAGAGCTGAAGTGATCAAGGACTTGATGTGCACACACATTCACGCATCGTTGGAGACTTAGCCCCCTGGCTTCCGCCTCACCGCCTGTGATCCGCGAACAGGGGCCCCCGCGGGCGGGGGCGGAGGTCACGACCCCCCTCTCCTTCAGCGCCAAGTGTTGGGGGGGTGCGGGGGTCGTGACTGCCCGCCCCAGCCCTCTGTTCGCGGGCGGATGGGGGCCCCCGCGGGCGGGGGCGAAGGTCGCGGCCGCCCCTCTCCTCCAGTGTTTTTCGTTGTTGGGGGGGGGGGGGGGGGGGGATGGGGGGGGTCGCGACTGCCCGTCCTAACCTCCCGTTCGCTTTAGATCCCGTTGCGTTTTTCTTGGGTCTGCTTTCGGCCCCATTGGCCGGATTGGGTCTCTTGGGTGGTCTTTGGGCCGTTCGATTATTTGGGCATCTGTGGGCCTTAGGTGCACCGCGTGGCCTTGGGCGTATTGAGGCCTGGGCTGCGTTGGGGCCTTAAGGGGTGCATTGGGGCCTTCTGGGGCCTTCGGGCTGCGTTGGGGCCTTAGGGGTACCTGGGGTCCTTAGGGCTGTGTTGGGGGCCTAAGGGGTACCTGGGCCCGTGTGGCCTTCTGGCTGTCTTGGGGCCTTAGGGGCACCTTGGGGCTGTAGGGGCATGCGGGGCATGTCTTGGGCGTCTTAGGAGCATCCAGGGGCGCGCATGATACATATGCATGCGCACACACATACACATAAGTTGAGTTGCTTTACGTATCCAGATACATGCGCATACACATGCACATACACTCTCTGGGAACTGAAGTGTTCCGTGCCTCCCCCCCCCCCCCCCCCCCCCAGCTATACAGGCACTCTGCTGTGGCGCCAGCATTTCGCTGCCAATTGGCTGGGCTGGAGATCCAGGGCTTGCCCAACCCGCCGACCTGGGAGACGGAAAAACACGCAGGGCCCCGCCCCCTCCGCCGACCCAAGCAAGGACCCAGAGCGCCCAGGAGGTCCCAAGATGGCCCCCAAGATGCCAGGAGAGCACCTAGAACGCCCTAGGGGGCCCAACAGGGTCCGAACAGGGCACAGGAGGGTCCAAAGAGGGATCTGTCCTTGGGCAGGGTGGGGGGGGGGGCGCAGCCCCCCCCCCCCCCCCCCCCGCTTACCTGGAGGTGAGCACGACCTTGCCAGGACACAGTCTCGTCAAATACTGACTCTAGCGGCAATCAGCTGCGACCCCCGAGAACCATTTCCCACCATCCCCGCTGAGGCACCACTCTCCGCAGGGACGGACCAGCGCATTATTGATTCACAAACATCAGCGGCGATCAGTTGCGACCCCGGAGGACCGCGATCGACGCCATGTTCTTGAGCGGCGGTTTGCTGCGATCCTGGAAGGCCCAAGAGAATGACGACCCACCCGCCATTTCATTGTCTTGAGCGGCGATCAGCTGCGACCCCCGAGGAACCATTAACCACTTCTCCTGCCCCACGGGTGCGGGGCCAGGCCGAGGGGGGGGGGCGGTTCCCCCCGCCTCTCCCCTCTGGGGCCTGGCGGGTGTCCCCCGCTCTTGGCCCCAGGGCCCGCCAGACGTACTGTCCGACGTCGGGCGTGGCCCCCCCTCCCTGGGCCGCCCGTGCCCCTCGCTGCGCGTGGTTTGTCTCGACGCTCTCAGCGGCGATCAGCTGCGACCCTGGAGGGCCACGTGGTGTCTGTTGCCGTTCCGGGAGCTTGGGCGGAAGTGCCAGCGGCGGGTTGGGCCTGACTTTGCGCCCGAGGGCCCTCGTGTCCACGGCCGCGCTGCCCCCCCCCAGGCGCGTCGCCCTATGACATCGGCAAGTGCAGCTCCCCAAGGCGCATCGCCGCATCGCCCTATGGCATCGGCGCGCCCCCTCGCACAGGCGCCGCGCGCCCCGGGAGTGCAGCCCGTTCTGTTCTCTTGGGGGTTCGCCTGCTCTGGTATAGTTTCGCCTTCATGGGAACACTGCCATCAGCGCAGCCCCCTCTACTCTTCCCCGCTGGCGATGCTGTCCACGCCAGCTCCCCACGCACACGCGCGCGCTCAGAGGCCTCGCGCCTTGCCGGCACGCACTGCGAGGCTCACAGTCGCTCGGTTCCCCCTTGCGCTGTGGGGTGGTCTGACTGGCGTTGGCTTCGTTACGGAGTGGGTCAGCCTTCCGCAGCAGGTGCAGCATTCCAGGCTCACCTTCAGCTACCAGTTGCGTTGCGCCACGGCTGACGACAGCTCAGCCTTTCTGGCCGGCTCATCGCCCGGGCGTGTGGAGCCTGGCGCCCCACTGGCGACTCACTCCAATGGCCTCCCACTTGCTCCCACTCAGCACGACGGACTTGACCATATTGGTTCACGTTGCTGCTGTGTGGGTCGTGCCTCCACTCAGATTGACGGGTTTGGTTATCCTGGTTCACGCCTCATTCTGCGGCAGGCTCCGGATTCCATGACATTTTGTTTGTGCACGTGCTCGAGCTTGCAGGATACCCCCGCCGTCAGCTCCCCTTCAGCTTCGCGGCTGCTTTGTGAGCGGGCCGGCAGGCCTGTGCCTTCTGTAGCTAATTCGCTTCGCTCGTGTCCCGGACTTTGCTTCTCGCCGCCTGACCTTTGTCTCGTGGCCGCGACCGAAACAAGTAACCCGCCAGCCCGTCGGCGCGTGGACCGCCCGCCCTGCGCGGCTTTCGACTTGCGTCGCGCGCCCGCGCACCAGAACGTAAACCCACCAGCCCATCCAGAAACTATGACCAGACGAATTGCCCTGATCAGGGATGTAGACAAACATGCAATGACATAAAGGTCTGGGAGGATGATGGATGAGGAGTCGTGGGAGAAGCAGGAGAAGGAGGAGGAATAGGCGGATGAGCAAGATGAGGAGGAGGGCGAGCAGAAATGACAGAGGTCTCTCGGATGCCTCTGTCAGTCTTATTCGAGAGCTTCTTGGAGTTCTCATGGGGCGTCTTGGGGGCCCCTTGGCAGTCCCAGGGGGCATCTTGGAGCGTATTGGGTGCCTCTGGGGTGCGAATTGGAGCCTCTTGGGAGTCACTTGGGAGCCTATTGGGGGTACCTTGGGCTCGTCTTGGGGACCTCTTGGGGCTTCCTGGGCACCTTGGGGCCGTCTTGGGGCACCCTTAGGAGCCTCGGGTTTATCTTGGGGTCTCTTAGTGGAGTGGAGCTCGATCGAAAGAGTGACCGTAATACAAGGCCCCCCCCCCCCCCCCCCCCCCAGGAGGCCAAAATGCGGCAACGCAATTTTCCTGGCGAAGGACCCAACCATGAAACTCCTTATGGGGCAACGAAGCGCTGCACTGGGTGGGGGGGCCGCTGCAGTGAGTGGGCGGTGTGCCAAATTGGGCTTCAAGGACGCATGCGGACGGTCCCACTGGGCGCTTCGGTGGAGCTTCCTATGGGGCCACGAAGCGCTGTAATGGGTGGGTGAAAATGTCACACTGAGTTTCGGGGGCGCATGCGGACGGTGGCACTGGGGCCTTCGGTGGAGCTCCCTATGGGGCCACGAAACGTTTACTGGGTGGGAGGAAATGCCAGATTAAGTTTCCGAGGCGCACGCGGACGGTCCCACACGGCGCTTCGGTGGAGCTCCCTACGGAGCCACGAAGCGCTGTATTGGGCTTGTGAAAATGCAACATTGGGCCTTCGGGACGCATGCGGACGGTGGGACTGACGCCCTCGATGGAGCTCTCTATAGGGCCACGAAACGCTGTACTGGGCGAGTGAACCTGCCACATTGGGTGTTTCGGAACGCTTGCAAACAGTCCCACTGGGGCCTGCTGTGGGGCTCCCTATGGGGCCACGAAGCGGTGTACTGGGTGGGCGAAAAATGCCACATTGTGTTTTCGGGGCGCATGCGGACGGCGGCATTGTGGCCTTCGGTGGAGTTCCCTATGGGGCCATGAGACGTTGTATTGGGTCGGCGCAAATGCAAAATTATGTGTTTCGGGGCGCGTGCGGACGGTCCCACTGGCGGTTTCGGTGGAGCTTCCCGTGGGGCCACGAAGCGCTGTAATGGGCATGCGGGGCGCATGCGGGCGGCAGCACTGGGACCTTCGGTGGGGCTCCCTATGGGGCCACGAAAGATTATATTAGGTTGGTGAAGCGCAGGGGGGAGGGGGAGTAGGACCACGAAGCGCTGCACTGGCACTGGGGCCTTCGGTGGGGTCCCCATATGGGGCCACGAAACAATGACTGGGTAGGTGAAACGCAGGGGGCAGGGAGAGGAGGGCCGCGAAAGGCAGTGCTGGGTGGGGGGGGCGCATACAGCGGCAGCACTGAGACCTTTGGTGGGCCCCCCAATGAGGCCACGAAGCGCTGTGCTGGGTGTGTGGGTCGCATGCGGACAGCAGCGCTGGGGCCTTCGGCGGGGCTCCCTATGGGGCCGCGAAGCGCTGTGCTGGGTGGGTGAAACGCAGGGGAAAGGGGGGGGAGGTCCACGAAACGCTGTACTGGGTGTGCTAGACGCGTGCGGCCGGTAACACTGGGAGCTCCGTTGGGGCCCCCTATGGGGCCGCGAAGCGCTGTGCCGGGCGGGCGAAGCGCAGGGGGCAGGGGGAAGAGGGCCGCGAAACGCTGCATTGGGCGGGCGAAACGCAGGGAGGAGGGGGAGGAGGGAGGAGGAGGGGGAGGAGGAGAGGAGGAGGAGGGAGGACGCGGGGCGCTGTCTCTTCACAGCGAGGACCCAACGCCACAGGATGGTTGGGAATAATAGGTTCAATGATTTGGGTTTTCTCGCCGAGGCCCAAAAGAACATTCTAACACTTTGAAGCGGGGGTCCAATGCGAGATGCGAGTGGCGCGCCTGCGTCCGACGCCGCTTCGGTTGAAGCGGCGCCGCTCTATGTGATTGCTTCATAGTTTGGGCATCGCTGCAACTGAATAGCAGACAAAAAAACGCCCACGCGCTTCGGGGATGCACGCTGTACTCCGATGACGTATTCCTCATCTACCCGCTCATGCCTACTGAATGGACGAGACGCGCAGTACGGTCGTACGACTAATACGTAGTACGTGGTACGGCTTACCATGCCCTTTTCGGTTTGGTAGCACAGTTGGTTTCTTTTTCACGTGGCTGGTTCTGACTTCAACGCCGGCGTTCCGCAGCGCAGGTGGAGGTGCATCCTAATGCGCGGGTTTCCCTTCGGGGGTCAGAACCAGAATAGTGGCCGACACGTTGCGACGCAACTGCGCAGTGCCACGCCGGGATGCAAGTGCATGCAACTATTTGAATCCATCCCCCCACAGCGCGGACAGGCGCAATATGCAACGCGAACTTTGCGCCGATCCGAAGGCCGACGGCCGCGTCAGCCCGGAATCAAGACAAATTGACGGACGCGCCAGCCCACAAGTTTGACGACCACGACAGCACCAATACCAATATGACCATGCACTACATCAAGGTCGCCATATTTGGCATCATAAGGGCGCGCCCCGGCATAGCGGTGCGCTGCGTCAGCGGGGAATGGGCGACACACGCGCCAGGTTGTTTGTTTTTGTTTTTCCGGGCCACGCTGGCAACGTGTTCTTCCGAGAATGCGTTTGCGAAGCGCGCGCGAGGCACGCCGTGGCCAGTGGGCCCATCGCTCCACTCCAGCAAGCCGCCGCCTTGCAACGAGTTCTACTTGGTCTGGCCAGGACCCTGGCGATGAGAGCACCATCCTCAATCATCAATTACGGAGCCACCATGCTGGCTCAACGCACCGACGGCGCCAATTTTCGTCGACATGAGGGTCGAACGAATCGAACGCATCGATGCGGCACTGGTCCGATTCGACATGGCATGATTGGAGGTGGAAGCGGCTGGACTCAACATCCTCAACTTACACGTTCAGACGCTCATGTTGTTTCGCGCCCTGGGGAAGGCACCCCCCGACCATCGCAGCTCCCGCGGCCGCCCAATCACCAGATGCTCCGAACCCAGGAACATTGCGAGCAACTGTTGGAACGGACGCGCAGGTACATGCGCCTAGCTGAGTGCGCATTTGGGAACGTCGGTGGGCTATTCCGCGGTCGGGCGGCTGGGGACTCTCGCGTCGAGATCAGCGGCGCACCGGCGGCCCCGTCTGGCAGCGCCTGGAGCGATTTGGAGCTTATCAGAACCGCGACTTTCCTGGGTCAGGAATCGACAATGCGCAATCAGCCGACCCAACTGCTACATGTCGCTGCCGGCTCAGCCAGGGGGCCACCGCCTGCTGAAACCATTCTTTGGGTCAGCAGACCAATGCAACGACTCGCCCTGCGAGTCCGGCACAGACGCGGACATTGCTCCTCTACTGGCGGCGCTGAGATCCACGATCCCGAATTACCGGCCGGCGACGAGCAGGCAGCGCGACGCGCGCGCGTGGGCCATCATCGGGCTACGCGCCGCTGGAGTCGACATATGGAAAAGTGAGGAAGGAAAGTCAGACGGGCAGCGCGACGCGCGTGCCATCGCAAGAACAAGGGTCGTTGTTGCTAAGTTGCACAGAAAGCTTTTGTCAAACCCCTGCGGGCCCCTTGATGTGATTTCCAGCATTTCCACCGCGCCCAGTGCGCACTGTGATTTAAGGGCCAGTAATTTGTAATTTCTGCCAGGGGGGGGCCTGAAGGCGTGCGCCAGGCATTAGAACCATTGTATAAGCCCTCGCATCTGGCTGCTCTAGCTTCGACTGTAGAAGATTTGCGCCCAAACAACAATTAGCCTTCATGAAGCGGCCCTTCCCTTGGATCATAATTTCAACATTCAGGATGCAAGCCATGGGGGCGTTTCTGAGGTGAAACGGATGAGCCAAACGTCCAAGGGTTGCAGGGCGCGCGGGAGTCCAGCATGCGAAGTTCAAGAAGACATTTTCAGCAGAAGCGACCCCCCCCCCCTCTGGCGGAACAACGGGGAGGGCATCCCCCGAGATGGGTGGCCGCGCCCGACGGGGGCGAAAACCAGTTTTTGACGCTGACCTGGGCGGAACAAGCAGCGCATCCACGAGTTGTTGCGACATAACCACCACTGCGCCTCGAAAGCGACGGTGCTCGTCCTGTCTGCAGAAGTGCGCGAGAACAGAGTCGGGTACGAACCCGAGTTCAAGTCCATGTTGTCATAATGGTGGTCGACTGCGATTCGCCACCGACCGTGCAGCAGCGACGAGATCGACAGCGGGTTTACCATAACTGTTCTGCATGGGCCCCGTGTGGTTCGTTTTCCAAAATCTTCGAGATGCGCGACCGGTCTGGCGCTAAGCAAGGGCACCCACAGTTCAAGCGACACGCCATGGGCCTGCGCGCAGATGCCGAAGAGTTAGTGCTCGTCTCGGCGCCTGTCGTCTTACGCGATGGAATGGACGCATGGGGGGGGGGTCGAGAGTGATATAGCGACGACGGCATCGCTGGGCGGACCCCATCAGGGCACTTTATCCCATCAGTGGGCATCTGGAAGCAGCGCGCAAACAAAGTTCGGCAGGTCTCCCAATGAGGTGAGGGCGTTCGTTAAGGAATGCGCCCCGGAGGCTGCAGACCTTGGAGGATTCTTTATTTGGTGAGGGTGGCGGTGATATCCATGGTCAAGCTTCGATTGGAGTTCCACTTGTCTCCAGAACCCGGCTTCCTTATCTAAGGGTTCCTTATCCAATGCCCTCGCCGCGCTTCGGGCCGTGCTTTTCGAAGCCGACTCCATGGGCGGTGACCGACTTATTCTGCGGGTGGACCTCGCCGCAAAGTCAGCGCGCCCTGTGCGAGAGCACCGGGGGGGGGGGCTTCTCGGCGCCGAGACCATCGCGTGCCTGATGACAGACTCGGGGACACTTGCAAGCATACAGGCGCCAAGAAATGCGGTGCCAACGGCTTGGGGTCAGTCTGACTTGGGCTGTGCAGCTTGATTGGTGATGCCGGCGCTGCGCGACGTATCTTCCATGCAATCGGCTACCATCCAGGCCGTGGCGGATGTCACGCGCCAGGGCCCCATGGGCAGCTGCCGCAGGCATGCTAACTGGATGCGCGACGTTGCCACGGCATCGCCGGGACCAGCCACGAGCTTCGGTACGCAGGGGCCTCCAACGCAGCCCGCGTCTTCAGGGTTCGAGCCGCTGCCTTTCGGCCAGGCTCGCTCGGGCGCCTGCGCCGCCCCAGGCTCGGGAACGCCTTGCGTTTCGCAGCCTTCGTCACGGCGCGCGGGATGGCGACTCGACCCAGCGGGCGGCCACCCCGCGGCATCAACCTGAGTTGGCGGCCGCACCGGGGGCTACCACGCCCTTTACAATGCCGCGGCAACGGAGCCAGGCCACTGACAGCCCGACAGGGACACCTACTGCGGCGCCATTGCCACACTATTCTGGCCACAGACTCTCGGTCCAGGAGCAGCAACGCTGTGTGCAACAGCCATTCCAAGCAGCGTTGGCCGAGATGCGCCTCCATGGGGGCCGACGTGACCAGCGTGGCAGGCCGGGGGCCACCGTGGGAGTGGACCCCGGGCGCCAGTCCATCAGCAAAGAATCCGCATCGGATGCGCCCCGTGCCGGCTGGCATTCGCGGAACATTCTAGCTGCATCCCTCTGGGGGCACCAGCGGCGCCGCCCGTGGATCAACCGACGTTCCCAGAATGTTATGCTGAAGCTTCGGGAACGCTAACGACTGGCCTACCTATTCAGAGCAGGGCCACCAGGGAGATGACGGACGAACTATTCCGCGTCTCGGTTGTTCGCGCCCCGCCAGTGGACCCTGAAACAGTGGCGCGGCCAACGGGCGTGGCAGCGCCTGGGTCCATGGGGCAGTTGCCGTCATATTTGCAGGGCGTCCCTCGACTGCAAGCAAGCAGTGTGCAAGCCACCGAGGACGCCCGTCGGGTGGCGCGCCAGCGCACCACGAGGCGCATGCTATAGACAGTGGCACCCCGCGCGGACGCTCGCCGACCCGGGTCCAACATGTCCGACAAGGGACCTCCGCTTCAGGATGGCGGAGCCGTTGAGGCGACCCTCCAGCGGCTAGGGCGGGCCCGCCCGACAGCAGTAGCGCCCGCCATGATCTCCGACGTCGGATTCACATTGTGCGCAGTCTGCTTGGAGTTGTTTTTTCTCCACAGGGGACCTGCTGGCGTCCACGGCGCGGTCGCCAGTTCCACTCTGTCTGGTTTGGACGAGGTGGCGATTGAAGCTTCTGGCGCCTTTTGTCGCGTTGCAGGCAGGGCTGCAGGGTGCTCGACGACGCGCTGGTCAGGATTCAGCAGAACTTGGCCACGAGCACCGAGAGTGCGCAGTTCGCGACCACGTTCGCGCGGGAAGCTTCGCCGACCTCTCCCGCGAGGCCGACGCCAATGCCGCTGCTCCAGGACGCGGGGGCGCCAGCTAGGCCGCTGAACCCAGTCAACAAGTCACAGCTTGACCGCCTGGGGCAACAGTGAGCAGCAGCGGGGGCAAGGCGCTGTCGCCGACCCGGCTCGGTCACGAGCCGCCGTAGCCGAGTGGATTCACCAGTCAGTGCTCGCAGCCGTGACGAAGTGACAATGGAACAGGCATGCCATGCCCAGCGCTGCGGGCCTCAGAGAGGGCCCACCCCGCCCTGCGCAAGTGACGAGCGCATGTCTTGGATGCTGGGTCGCGAGCCGGTCGGCGAATTGGTGCCCGACGACCATGGACCAATTGATGAACACATGGGTGGTTGACGAGAGTTGAGACGATCCAGCTTGCCACGCAATTGGGAAGCCAACGCGTGCATGTCACTGGGGGACTTGCGACGCACATCCCAGGCAAACTACACCTCCTTGTGGACCTCGGCATAAACATTAACATTGCTGGGATGAGCAAGGCGCGGGAGGTCGACCGCGTGGCGAGACCGCGTGGCCAGTCGTCTCGCGCGCTCGACCTCGCCAGACTCTCGTGTGTTTACTGAGGCGGCAGTGTGTCGGCTGCATGCCCCGCGCTGAGTGCGCCCCGCTATGCGCGCAAGTACCACGAGGAAAGGTCAGACACGGCCCATGTACATCGATTCGTCGGCAATATCGCCGAAGTCTCAGGCGGTGATATCCCCGCCATCCTCGGCCTTGCCTCGACGCAGCAGACGAGGGCGATTCTTTGGCTCGAAAAAGGACGCGGACAGATCGGACTTCGCGTCTCCACGGCATACTAGTTGCTCCTGGGCCAGGGGGCTGAGATGATGCGCCTTGAGAAGACGCCAGCAGGCCATTGGGCCACCCCGTGCTCCGAGCGCGGGGAGGCCGTTCCGCGCGCCGCGGAGAGTAAACGACCGGGGTTTGCCGTCACCTACGTGAGAGACGGGCCCGGCCCTCCCCTCGGCATTGAGACAGAGGGCCATGGCGGACAAACAAGCCCAGCCACTGGCGCCCCCCGAGGCCCAGCCTGCAAAGCAGTCCACGCCAGAATACAGGTCATTGGGCCATTTCGAACGCCCGTTGGCGCCAGTACCTCGACGCAGCTGCTGACGATGATGTCAGCGTTCTGTTCAGCACAAGAATGAATCTATGGCGCCGTCCGGACCGCCCCGCCTTTGGTCGCGAGATTGCGCGTGCTCTGCCAGCTGGCATCCGTCACGAAGCGAAGGCTAAAGCAAAACGGTGTGAGCCAGACGAGGTAGAGAAGTGCGGTCAGACCTTGTAGAAGATGCCCCCTTCCAAAAAAGTTGACGACATCCGTGCGCAGAGTTTGCGATCCAAGCTCCTCGTCACACCGCGCTGCCGCGCAGGGCGGCGAGGGGGCCGCGTGCTACGCAGCCAGTCAGTCCTTGCATTCAGAAGCTCAATCCATTAACGGTATTAGAGCGGCAACCGCCGAACTCCGCCATCGCGGCTACCTGCGCGATCGCAGCTTTCACCGCGAGGTGATATTTTTCTGGTACACAATGTTTGGGCAGTGTTGGCGGGTGGCTACATGCTACTGCGGGCGGCTATTCCCGCGGACTGGCGCGCCCGACTACCAGGCGAGCGGGCGGGGCCACGCTATGAGAGGATACGTGACCTATTATCGTCACCGCTTACTATCTGGATACAGGTTGTTGCGACTGGTCCTCCATCACATGCTAGGAAACTAGCACCAATGAAAGTGGCGCTCGGGGATCTATATCTTCGAGCTATCCGGGTGCGTCTCTGCCATGCCGGCATAATATCTGATCTTTGTAGCAGGATTCCGAGCTGCTTGTATATCCAGATATGCGCCGCATACCTTGCGATTCCGGCTAGCTGATGGCGGTGCGCGTGCGCGCGCGGTACTGACAGCGACTTGGACTGGCAATTAGGGGCACGAGCAACAACGCGCCGAATTGCGAGCTTGGGCGCGCGTGCAGTCACCTACAGACAGACCTGACTGGAACGAGGTCGCCCGCCGGTCTGCCTTGGATCTCGACGCCCAAAGGTGATTCAAGACATGCGCGCCAAGGGCCAACCGACAGGATGCGGCTGAATCGCACCTTTGCGACCAGGCACCAGGTGTCCGAAATGTGTGCGCACGATTGCGATGGGGGCCCGCGGCCCAGGCCATCCTCGGCCACGGGCAACGTGCGCGGCCACTCTCAAGGAGACGAGTCACCGCCATCATTAATTGCCGATCGTCGCTCTCGACTTATGGGCTCGGCCACGAGCTTGGCAGCGAGAAGTTACCGCCGATTCCGAGGTGCCCCGCGCTGCTGGCGGACGCGCGCATCTTCTTCCCCGGAGATGCCCGGTCGAAACAGAAAGAGACACCCAGTGCTGACAGAAAAGCCAGCATCAAGCCAAATAAGATACGCCCAAAGGCGGGCGGCGTCACCGACGCGCACGGAGATGACCTCGAAGGTCTCAGCCGCGACGCGCTCTCCACCGACGTCGCGCTTCACCTCGGGAGCCAACGTCGACAAACTGGCGAACGTCGACTCTGGGGGCCCGAGGGTGCACCGCGCCGCGGTACATTACGTAAGTACGCGTAATTTTGTCGCGATGGTAGTATTGCGCCCCCATTGCAGGACCGCGGGCCTGCCGCCCCTCTTAAACGCGAGTGTGAGCCACAATGCTTGGCGCCAGCGCCACAAAGCGGACCCCCCCCCGGCCTTCTGCTGCGAGGTCACCGTCGTGCAAGACAGCCAGCGCCATCTCTTCCTATTGGAACAACCCATGGTCGCGCGGGTAGACGAGATTGCCCCATGGTCAACAGGATTAAGGGACTCCAGCAGTAGTCACCCGCAAACCCAGGGAGATAATAGCTCAACACAAGCTGTATTCAAACCTTTCGAACATTTGGGATGCAGAGGCCACGATGAGCATACCCAGACATGCAACAGGGAGCTGGCGCGGGCGGCCCAACACACAAATACCACATACGCAGTCCCTAATCGTAGACGCGGTCTTGACCGCGCGGAAGGTTCCTGCGTTTGGCCGCGGTTCTTCTGAAGGACGAACGTGGGCGCATAGTTTCGTGGTCAACAATTCCGGCTTCGACGTGGACGATCAACTTGCGCCGCGATCGATCAATGTTTACCGGGCTTGGATGCCCAGCGCGAGTCGACAACGCGCAGATGAACGCGCCAAGACAGCACCGCAACCCACGACAGTGTCGGAGGCTTTGATACGCAACCGTATTTTTGGGGATGCCCAAGCTGCGAGAAGGACTACGGAAGCAACCAGGAGGGCCACCTTCTAATACCGGGCAAGTGCCGATGTCGCAATTATGCAACAATTTTGGTCAGGGCCCACCGGTTGCGCCAGCGCTGGCGCCAGCTGCGTTGGCAGCAGGGCCCGCGCAACCACTTGCGCGGCCACGTGCGCTTTTACTTGCGCGTGCAACTTCGGCGCTGATCCAACAGCAGGGGCCAGTTGCTGCGACATGACTAGAGGAGCTGCAGAGGCGCGATAGCATTTGGGTGTCCCATAGACTATTGCACGAGGGTTTGTTCGTTGGCAATGGGTCTACATACTGCAACGGCGTGGCCCTCGTGTCTGGCAACCGGCTTGCTTCCCAGATCTGCCAGTCGTAAACCACGAGCAAGGGGCAGGAAAGTCCGACCACAGTCGTGCACAAAATATCAGCAAGCGACTATTGGAGCCATCTCGCTTGCCAAGGCAGTAGCCAAGGCCAACCGAGCTCTGCGCACCAGAGCGACTCCAGCTGGGCAGTGCATTTATCAACCAGGTGATCTTTTGGACTACCACCGACCTACCGCCAGACATTGTGGTAGTTGGAATGGGCCATGCTTAGTCATGCGCATGGTTCCAGACCGAGGTCAGACAGCAGTCAAGGTCTTTCGACGAGACGTTCTTGCACAATACAGACTTACGTCATATCCCATACGTAGAAGCAGCCATCTTTCGCGATATTGGCCCCGGTGCGAAGTCCATGAGAAGAGTCTTGGCCTTCGTGGCAAGCCTATTTGAGGGGGAACTTGCGGTGGTGTTCGGCTACTTGCCCACCAAGCAGGAGTTCGCGCGGATGGCCACGGCGAGCAGACTCTCGCCAAAGGTACATGTAGCCTTGCAGTCTCACAGCAGGAATCATGTCCGCATCGAGAACGTAGTGGTCGTACGCGTGGCTGAACGCACCCGCGGGCGACTCGCGGCGCCGTTCGCCGATCGTCGCGCGCGTGCGCATTGCGATATCAAAGCCGCTCGAGGGTTCCGCTAGAACGAATCCTCCTGGCACAGCGTTGAGCAAACAAGCCATCGCTTGATCAACCGACGCACGAGGCATCCAATGTTAGGCTTTTGCGAAGACCAATCCAGGTTTGAAGACCTGGCGGGCGCGCCGCCGTCGGGCGGCCATGCTCAATGGGAACAGGCGCGAGCACCTCATCCCGCTGACGGCGGTCGGCGCCCGACAATCCCTGGGTGGCCAGAGGCAGGTCTCGCCGCGCACATCGCGGAAACATGACGCACCGAACCCGTGGGAGAAAATGCATTGGAGGATGCCCCAGTGGAATCCCTGTATCCACACTGGCATGCCCATTAAAAGCAGCGTGCCAGTGACGGCGCCCAGCGACGGGCATGGGAACTTGCAGGGACAAGTTGTTGCCAGGACGACGCCGAGGAGATGTTCTTCGCCCTGTATTCACGTCAGAGCACGACGAGTCCCATAGTTTGGACCTGGGCGAACACGGCAAGTACGAAGAGCTCCGTTGCACGACCGACATGTCCAAAGTTGTTTTGACGCAGCAGCAGCGTAAGTCTCTCAATGGCTGCGGTTGCCAGATGATATCCATTCGTTTGCGCGCCGGCTGCGTCCACAAGAGCTGTTGTCGCCGACGAGTTACAATACTTCTGCGACGTCTGAAATACAGGCGGGGTCCTGCTCGGATCCCTTGAGATCTGCGAACGGAGCTGATGATATGGTTCGGCAACACTTGCTACAATGCGCTGGAAATCAGAAGCGCGTCGAACACCATGACATCTCGATGCGCGCGCATGGGAACTCTTGAGGCGGAAAGAAAAAGGCGAGATTGGCCGCGCCATCAGGTCACGCCTGGTCCTTCGCGACTTCATCGGCGTCGAGGCCTTCGACGCGGCGATCTTCTCAGGAACAGCTCGGCTCGCTTGGCAACGACCGCTCGCGCGCGGCCGCGCGCGAGAGGTCTCGGACAATTGCTCCCGCGGGCATGGGCAAAGCGTTTCGAGGGGCCTGGCTGGCTGAAGCCACTGGAGAAAAGGAGCGTGCGGTGCGTTGTGCGCTGCCTCCTGGCTCATCCGCAGCGCTGCGAACGCTTCTCGGCTGTGCATCTCGCGATGAGCCCCGCCATTGACTACAATGCTTAAGGCTGGGATCGGGCGCCGCAGATGCCCCTGGGGCATTCTCGCTGAAACCCAGGTCCTCTTCGGGAGGCTTCGGGTTCAAACCGACGCCATGCAGCGCAGAATCTGAGACGAGCTCGAACCTCCCCCGCGGCTAAGCACATCAACGACATACGGCAGGGGGCGAGGGCGCGATTGGCACGCACTGCAAGCGCGTGGAACGCACGTTCGGCGCATGCAAGCTCAACATGCACAGTCGCACTAACTGCGCCGCGCGCCACACCGAGACTGGGGGCGGCCACGTCCAGTTCGACCAAGATGCGTAGATCAAACAATATCGCCCCGTTGAGCACCCATAAGTAACTGGGGATGCAGCAGAAGAGAAGGTGACGAAAACTGCGTCAGTCATGTGCATCACCTCCGGCGGCGTGTTAGCATGCGCTTTAATCGCTGAAATTCGGCGAATGGAGCGCGCGCTCTCTCGGCAACGCGCCCAAACGCCGACAGACGCACAAGCGCGACGGCCCAGCGCCGCAGCGCGCAAATTGCAGCAGCGCCCGAAGAACACGACATGCCAGATGATGGCTCTGGTAGGATACGTTGACCCACGCAGCGACTCAGGTCATCGTCGCCTAGAGGCGGGGCCGACGACGAAGTTGAGGTGCGCGGCGTTCTGGGCGCCGGCTTCCTACTGCGCGGTCACGCGGCTAGCGGAAAGGTTGTCGTGTATTTGATAGATGCGCGCTTCCAAACATATAGACTGCAAGTGCGATCCAGCTACCCCGCTGAAGCTCGAGCGGCAGATCACAATTTGGAAGACTGCGACCCAGCCATCTGCGCTACGCGAGCTGCGAACTGCATCATGTATTGTGACAGATCTTAAGAACCTGTTAACATTAGGTGCTCTGTGACGCATCGTCGATGACGAGTTGGCCCCCAGGTCCTCTTCTGGCATGGACCTCAATGGGCCCAGTGAGCGCGCCCAACTGGGCCGCGTCAGTTGGATTCGGTTGGTGATGGGAGGAGGCATCGTACAAAGCGCTCAAAGAAGCGACGCACGTGACCTGACGGCCGTTGGACACACCAAGGCTGCATCGACCGTGGAATATGTTTTACAAGTGAGGGCGCGCATTATTCAAGTATGCGGTGAAACGGTACACTCCGAATAGCAGATGCACCGGGCAACATTATCTGAGCCTGGCCCGCGTCGGGCTGGCGGATAAGGCGCGAGCGCAGGCATGGACGCATGGTTGCTGCTGCCCCGTCGCGGGCTATGCGCTTGTTGCCTCGTCGCGGGTTTCCCCGTTTTAACTTTGCGAGAATTGGCGTCCGAAGGTCTCTCCAGATACCCGCCGGTACTTCGATTTAGGTGGCTCACCGTTCAGTTGGAGCGGTGGGCGAAGTTTCCAGTAGCTGGATCTCTTAGCGGCAGTGAGTATTGAAGTTTTTGGGTCGCTCTCTTGCCGCCGCAAAAGGATCGCCCGATACATTGTCGTTAACTTGTTGCTATTCCATCACACCTGAAATATAGGATGCATCTTGACGCGGCAGGTCGTTGGACTCTCCACGTCGTGACTTTGAACGGCGAGATTCGAGCGACAGCGCGTGCGTCCGACGTCGGCCGGGCTCCAGCGGTGCAGCCCATATTTGGATCAACGCTGCATCCGTCGACACAACGAACGTTTCCACATTTTTGTCGGCGACGCACCCTATATTGTCATGTCCTATCTCTCATCTACCCGCTCGTGCCTACCGCGCGGACACTCCATGGGATACGATCGTATGACTAGGCATAGTTCTTGGTACGGCTTGCCGTGCCCTTTGCGACTTTAATTTCCCCGCGACCTTCCTTTTCCACACCCAAGGGAAGGGGAGGGGGAGGGGCAAATCCTGAGGGGCAAGCGCTTCACCGAAAGGGAACATGGAAGATGAAAGAGGAATTTCGCTGAACCAGTCGCGCCCAGAACGCTGGTGGGTTTAGTGGGCAGGCTTGAGGAGGATGGATGGATGGATGGGTGGACGATGGTGTGTTAAGGACATGGGAGATGGATGTTAGGGAGGAAGGAAGAGAAATGGGGGTCAATAGCGAGAAGGGAGGGAGAAACATGAGGAGGTAGACGATGCAAAGGGCCATGCTCAGACATTTCGGCCCCGAGGTGCAGGTCACGGCACTGGGCCGTGTGGCCAGCCACTATTACATCCGTCACCCGTCCATCGCGACATTCAACGACCACCTCAGGCCTCCGCTCCCCTTCCCCCTTCCATCGGCTGCAGTATTTGTTCCGCGCGGTGGGGCCACGTCGCCCGGTACCCTCTGCTACTTTACCCTCTTTGCGCAGCGCCAAGTCATTCCATAAGCCATGGTGCAGCCGAGTCCGCTCCCATCCCCATTTCCCTATTTTGCCCTCCCCCCTCTTACCCCTTTCCCGCCGCGCCCTCCCCCCCCCCGCGTTGCGTCAGTCAGTTGCTTGTGACGCTGCTCTGGCATTTGCTGCTCCTCCTGCTACCCGCTGCTGTTTGCACCGCCCCTCCCCCTGATCCCCGCTGCTGCTTGCACGTGCGCGCCGCGGTTCTGATCCGTGGTCGGATGTGATCTTGGCCATGGGACATTTCCCAGCAACATCTCCACGCCAACAGGGGCCCAGGAGCGCGGTCGTTCCCCCGCACTCTGCGCGCGCGTGCCCTATCGTCCCACTTCCTTGTGCCTCCTCGTCCGTCCCTCGCGTGCGGGGACCCGTGGTCAATTCCCTCCCTCGTTCTGCGCTCCTTCTTGACCCGCGGCTAGGCGTTAGCGTGGCGCCGGCGCACATCGCCCGGGGCTCTCGGGGGGACGCGGGCCGCTCCTGGCCGGGGACCTCCAGAATGGGCCCTCCACTCTTCGGCAGCACTGGCTGACTTCACGGCCCAGTGCTGGCCCGCATCCTGGGTGGCATCGGATACCGGTCAGGCCAGGAGGCCGTGTCCGCCAAGAGTTGGGCCCGAAGGTCAGCCTCCCCCTCCCTATCTCTTTCCGCTGGCCCCTGTGATCCACTTTGTCCAGAATCCCACACGCCAGTCCCAGGGCGGATGGATTTCTCATGCGCTTCGCCAAGGCATGGCTTGACCCCTCGGGACAGGTGGCCCTCTCTTTCATCTCTGCCTGAGAACACCTTGTCCTGCCGCCTCTCGCGTGCTGTGCTGCTTCTTGCTCCAGCGCTGTGCTTTGCTGGAAATACTTGATCCCCTGGTCGACAGTAGCTTCGCTCGTCTTGAGGAGGAGGACGAGGAGTAGGAGGAGGAGGAGGAGGAGGAGGAGGAGGCAGGGAATGGAAGTGCTTCCCCTGGGAGGGTGGCAGAGTGAGGGTCGATCAGTATGTCTGGTGACCTTGGATCCGTTCCGCCACCGTGCTGAAAGTGGGGACAAAAAAAGCCTCTTTTGAGGCCGCTGTGGGTCTCTAAGATGGACTCCTGGCGTCCCTTTGGAGGCCTGAAGGCCCTTGGGGGCTCTTGGGGGCCTCATTTGGTTTTTTAGTGGACCTCTTGAAGATCTCTCGGGGCCTCCGGGCCTCCGAGAGGCCTCTTGGGCGCCTGTTGGGGGTCCTGGAGCAGAGCTCAACACGTCAGTTCGAGTTCCCCGTCTGGGCTCATCCCTTGGGGCGATCTCGGGGGCCTCTTGTTCAGTCGGTACGAAGATTTCCCACCGATCGACCCTTCCCCTGGCATGGGACTGGACGGCACCTACGAAAGATGCCGATGCAGCAAGTGGCATAAGTGGTGCTGGTGGTGGCACGAGTCGTATCACCTCTCAGCTTGTCTTGGACGTTGTTTTCTGTTCAAAAAAATGTTCAGAAAGAGTTGTCGGATCCACGGGATTCCAAAGAGTTTGACCTTGGGGCCGGCCCCAGGGCCTCGAAGACGGTCCTAGAGGCCCCCAAGAGGGCTCCAGGATTGACCCTTGGGACCATCTTAGGGCGTAGGGCATGTTGGGGGTTAGGACGCCCAACCACGCCTCCAGGGTCTCAGCAAAGTCACGCGGGGAACCCCAAACGCGCCCCGGGGTGCCGGTGAGCTAGGGCCTAGTGTCTCGGGTCCTTAGAGCGTCGTCAACAACCCTACTGGTTGAGGACTCTCAAGGGCCTCAGGACGCTCCACTCAGTGCCTCGCGGCAGGGTAGCGGTGGAGATTTGGAGGAGGTCATGTGGAGTGGGAGGATGGGAAGGAGAAAGGTCGTCTGACTGCCTGCTGGCAGAGGGGCCTGGCGGCGGTTCTTCGCCCGTTCACCTCGAAGGGCGACGAAGCCAGCGGCCGCGCCTCTGGGTCCCGAGCCGCCTGGTCGAGCGCCCCTGCCCTCCTACTGCCTCTCCTCCATCCCCCACCTCCCTCGCCTCCCTCCCCAGTCGTGCCTCTTGTCTTCTGCCAGGAGCGGCGGCGCGGATATGAAGTCTGCAGCCTTGAGCCTAGGAGTCGTCCACGTGGGCTCGGCAGGCGCTTCAAGCTGGCGAAGTCGGGGCAAAACACAGCGACCTTCCAGATGAGGTTCAGTCACCATGCTGTCCAATTGGGTGTCAGGCCGCGGAAGTGTATGTTGAATTTCGGTCATAAGTATCACGCCCCCCACCGCTCGGGCTCGCACCCTTGTCGTGATCGTTGCCAGCGGCTTGGCATGCTGGCCAAATGAGTTGTACTTTGTGTTAAAGTGTTTCGGTGATTCTGACACCCTCCTCCGTGTACCCATTTTGGCTCAAGATGAAAAGAGATCTTGTTGCTAATCAACACATTATCTCATCATGGTAGCGTGAGCTGGCCACTCACTGCTGCGACCCACCAGGGCCTCGCGGCGCGCGCGGCGCCACGGCGAGCTGGCAGGGCGCGTGGCCCGAGGCGAGAGGCTGGAAGAGAGCGGCATCAGCCGCACCGAGCACAGCAGAGGCCGGACCACCGGCAGAGGTTGAGAGGAAACCACCGAAGAGCGGCCGCAGGCGCGGCAAGAGGAGTGACGCAGCTGTTGAGAATCGAAGACGACAGTTGCAGTTCAAACACGGCCTGAAGGACACGGGCAACAAGTTGCACGACCTCGCGTACATCGAGGACCATCCCTCGGAGAACTCGTCAGGAGCAATCGAGGAGGCGAAGAAGGAGGTCTTAGATCAGATCATAGACCTCGAGCGTACGAGGCAGGAGATCTCAGAACGCAAGGAGGAGCTCGCCAGGAAGCACGCAATTAAACATGGACGAGCAAGTTCGGCAGCAGTTCGACTTACTGAGGCAGGAGTTCGCAGCCCGCATGAGTCAGACCGTCGACGAGATGAGGAGGCTCGAGAACGAGAATCAGCGGCTTCAGCAACAAGTAGCCGGAGGCCTCGCGGCGATTCCGCAGGCGATCGAGCGCATGGGCGAGCAGATCCGAGGAGCTACGCACGCGGGAGGAGCCGCACCAGGTCTCGTCGACACGAAGGGGATCGGCAAGCCCACGACGCTAGGCGACGATCAGGAGAAGTTCGGAGCTTGGAACCGCAAGATGGAGAACTACGTGATAGGCGTGTACGGAGAGAGCTTCCGTCCTGTTCTCCGGTGGGCGGCAGAAGCCGAACGCCCCGTGACGATCGAAGGGGCACAGGAGGCGCACGGAGGAGTACCAGAGCTGGTGACCAAGATCAACCAGCTGTACGCGGCGCTGATCAGCACGACGGCGGACGGCAGCGAGAGCAACGACCTCGTGACGGGCGCGCCAGACGGGAACGGTCTCGAGGCCTGGCGGAAACTTCACCGCAGGTGGGACCCGACGACAGGTCCGAGGAAGAGGCTGATCCTGAGATCGATCATCTCGCCTCCGAAGTGCAACGCGGAAGAGCTGGGGTCCGCCTTAGAGAAATGGATCCAGCAGATAGGCAAGTACGAACGCCGCCAAGGAGAGGACGGACTGGCCGAGCTGCCGGAGGATATCAAGATGGCGGCCCTCGAGATGCTCGTGCCTCAGGACATCGAGAACCACCTCGTACTCAACAAGCATCGGCTCGTAACGTTCCAGGACAGTCTGAACGAGGTGATGACGATCGTGGAGGCTCGGACGGGCGTGAAGATCAAGGAGCCATCGATCCGCGCACGGGCGCACCATCCGGACGACATGGACGTCGGATCGTTCGGAGCCCCGAAAGGAAAAGGCAAAGGCAAGGGCAAGGACGGCAAGAGCAAAGGGAAAGGCAAGGCCCAGGAGACGAAGGGGAAGAGCAAATCGACGAGCGGATCATACTCAGGCTCCCGCACATCCCCGACGGGTTCGGGCCGTGGTTCCGGGCACACGGCACCCCGAAGCACCGGCGTGCGCTTCGACGGCTACTGTCGGAACTGCGAGAGATGGGGCCACAAGGCATCCGAATGCTGGAGGAAAGAGCAGGGATCGAGTACGAGGGCTGGAACTGGATCCGCAACGGGGGCAAGCGCTGGTGGTAAAGGTGGTGGCCGCGGCGGCAAGGCCGGCGGCAAGGCTGCAGGCAGCCTGGAGGAGGAGCCTGAAGCGGAGGTCGCCGCCCTGGATATGGGCAGCTTGGATTGCCTGGAGCTCGCCGGCGGCAGCGGCCGCGGCGTAGCAGCGGTCGACCTCTCTCCCTTCGCGCAGGACGACTGGATGAAGTTCAACTGGGACAGCGGTGCAGCGGTCTCAGCATTCCCTCGGAGCTTCGCGCCGCCGACGGGATTGAAGGGCAACGGCAGCACGTATCGCACGGCCAGTGGTGAGCTTGTCCCGGACGAGGGCAGCTTGCAGCTCAAGGCGGAGGATGAGTACGGAGTGCTACGAGCGCTCAAGGGACGCGTGACGAACGTGCACAAGCCGTTGATCTCGGTGGGGCAGGCAGCAGGAGCTGGACAGTGTTCATTCCTAGGCCGCAATGGCGGCTGGATATTCCACGAGAAGAGCCCAATCGGCAAGCGTGTAGTAGGCATGCTGGAGAAGGAGGCGAAGACGGCGAAGCACCAGATGCTGCCGGTCTATCGTGAGCAGGGCGTTTACAACTTCTACCTCAAGAAGGGCCAACATGGCTCGGTTGCTCCTCTCGAGGAGGGATTTTCGGCGAAGTCGAAGTCCGAGCTGGTGGAGCTACTCAGCGGCAAGTCGAAGGAGGAGCTGCTGGAGATCCTCGAGAGGACAGTCCCCAGGAGGCAGCCCTCGGCGTAAGTCCACTGGAAGACTCAATACAGCAGTCCCCTGCGGCATCGGCTGCAGGGGCAGCAGCGGCGGGGTCGGGACCTTCCGACATGAGACCGCCGGGTTTTCAGCCAGCAGCAGCTGCGGCGGCTGACGCTTTGCCAGCTGCTCCTGATGGACAGCAGGCCGACGAGGGCGAGGAGGAGGCTCGCCCGAGGGTGCTGAAGGCACCTCATGAGCCCTCTCAGAAGGAGATCGCCGAGCACGAGGCGATGGGACACGCGACTTACCGCAGCTGGTGTCGCGTGTGTATTGCGGCAAAGGGCCAAGGCCAGCCGCATCTCCGCGCACCGGAGGACGACGAGACGGCGGTGCCGGTGGTCTCGTCCGATTACGCCTTCATGGGCCAGGACGACGCGGACACCATGCCGATGCTGGTCCTTCGGGATCGACGTTCGAAGATGATGGCAGCGACATTCGTGGAGAAGAAGGGCGACGACGCCTACGCCATCAAGTTCTTCGCACGCTTCTTACGGATCCTGGGCTACAGGAAGATCGTCAACAAGTCCGACGGCGAGCCAGCGATCCTGCTGGTCAAGAGGCGCGCGGTGGAGGAGGTTCCTGGCCTCGAGGCCATTCCCCAGGAGTCGGCACCGGCCGACCATCAGGCCAATGGGGAGATCGAGGTCACGGTGCGCGAGATCAAGAAGCAGGTGCGAGCGCTCAAGATGGACCTGGAGTCCAAGCTGGGCGTCAAGGTGGAGGACAAGCACCCAGTGCTAGCGCACCTGCCGGAGCACGCCGCATCGGTGATCAACCGATACAGGCGCGGCCAGGACGGCAAGACCGCTCTTCAGCGGCTCACGGGACGGCAGTGGAGGAAGCCGGTCCCGCTCTTCGGCGAGCGCCTGATGGTGCGGTTCGCCGGGGAGCGTACGAGGAAGAACGCGCTGGAGGAACAGATGGTGGAGGCCCGCTACATTGGCCACCACCCGCGCGACGGCTCGATGATGGTCATCACGAGCGACGGCGTGAAGAAGGCGGTCGGCTTTCGCAGCCTGCCGCAGAGCGAGAAGTGGATCACGGCGGGCTGGGACAGCCTGAAGGGCCTGCCGTGGGACGTGGCTCCGCGTGCGGCCAGTGCGCCGCGAGCCATCGTCGGACCGGGAGAGGCCGGTCCGCCACCGATTGTGGTGGTGCCGCCGCAGCCGCAGGCGCCGAGGAGGATGTACGTTCTCAAGGCGGACGTCGAGCGGCTGGGCGCAACGCCGGGATGCCCAGGGTGCGTCTCGATCGCCAAGCACGGCAAGGTGCTGGCTGGCCATGCGCACAACGCGGTGTGCAGCAAGAGAATCTTCGAAGCGCTGGGCGCTGAGGAGGCAGGCCGGGAGAGGACCGGCCAGTATCGAGAGCGGAGGCAGGGCCAAGAGGCCAGAGTCCGCCCGGCGGCAGCGGCCGCGGCAGGGACCCCTCCGCCGAAGACGGCTCGGAGGATCACCGAGCCAGTGGCAGCGGCGGCGTCGGCGCCGGCCGCGAGCCGATCAGCAGCAGCGCCAGCAGCAGCGGCGCGCATGCGAGAGAGCCAGCCGGGAGCATCAGGCTCCGGCGCGGCGGCTCCTTCAGGAGGAGCGAGCTCCAGTTCGGGAGCAGTGAGAGCGGCAGAGGCCGCCGAGGATGTCGACATGACCGCGACCAGGTCGCGGCTGAAGCGCTTGGTGGAGGTGGCCCCGGATGACGTGCCGGAGGCCCTCGAGCGCGGTGATCCACAGCCGGCAGACGTGCCGGTACCAGTGGACATGGAGGACCTCGCGGCGCAGCCGGCGCCAGCGGAAGGACCTCAGCTGCCAGCTGGAGTGGCAGTCGTGTGGAACGCCAGCGAGGGGAGACACATGCGGGTGCTCGCTCTCGACGTGGCGTCAATCGAGCTGGTCGAGCTCGGAGTGCTGACGAGAGCGAAGGCGGAGTTGCTTCCGCTCGTTCGTGAACAGGTCAGCGGCCACTGGGCCAGTGTCGGCGTGGACATCGCCGACGAGGAGGTGGACAGCATCGCCTTATCGGCGTTGCAGCTGGGCGCCGTGGACGTGGCAGAGGTGTACTCGCCGCATCGGTTCTCGGCGCGAGCGGCGGAGTTCCAGCTGCGCCCGGGCTTCGCGGCGGACCTGGAGGAACTCAAGGAGGACGGGGCGCCGTGGGACTTGCGGCGACCCGAGGACATCAAGGAGCTCGAGGAGCTGCAGGAGCGGATGGATCCCATCCTGCTTACGGGGTCCCCTCCATGCGAGAAGTTCAGCTTGCTGAGGGGCCTGAGCGCCAAGTTCAGGACCGATGAGCAGGAGGCGGCTGAGATGGAGGAGGCCAGACACCACCTGAAGGTGGCAGTCGACGCCTACTGGCGTCAGCTCAGGAAACCAGGCAGGTACTTCCTGCATGAGCATCCCTGGAGCGCGCGATCGTGGGATGAGGACATCGTCAAGGAGCTGGTCGCGCATCCAGGAGTCTTCACGGTCAAAGGCCCCATGTGTCGGTGGGGCATGAAGCTCACGAACCCACGCAGTGGCCAGGAGGAGTTCGTGCGCAAGGAGACCGGGTGGGTCACCAACCACCCAGGCTTGGCTCGGAGACTGCAGGGCACTTGCAGCAATGTGGACGGACGCGCGGAGTGGCATCGCCACATCACGCTCGTGGGCGGCATCGCGCGGTTCGCGAAGGTCTATCCACCGAAGTTGGTGGAGGCGGTGCTGGAGGAGCTCAAGGACACGCTGAACGACGTGGGGGAGCTCAGCACCGCCCAGGTGCAGCAGTCGGGCCCAGTCCCGGTGGACGCGGCGGTGCCGCCCGGGGACTGGACGAGCTACTGGGACGACGTCAACGGCGGCTACCTGGAGGCAGGCCTTGTGGCCCAGGCTCGCGCGGTCGAGCGCGAGTGGGTCAAGAAGCAGGAGCTGATCGAGATCGTCCCGAGGTCTCAGGCTTTCGCTGAGACTGGGCGTCCGCCCATCCCACTCAAGTGGGTCGACACGAACAAGGGCGACGCGGAGAGGCCCAACTACAGGAGCAGGCTCGTCGTGAAGGAGATCAAGGCGAAGAAGCGTCCGGACGAGCAGCTGGAGGCGTCCGAGGTCTTCTCGGCAATGCCTCCTCTGGAGGCCATGCGGTCGCTGGTCTCGCTGATGGTCACGTGGACGCGGGAAGCACCGCTCCACATTCAGGAGTCGCTTCGCAAGAAGGGCAGGAAGCCGGGCAACTTCAATATCGGCTTCTTCGACATCAGCAGGGCGCACTTCTACGGGAAGGCGCAGCGAAGGATCTTCGTGGAGCTGGAGGAGGAGAGTCGCAAGGAGTACGGCGAGGACAAGTGTGGCTTACTCCTCAAGTCCTGGTACGGCACGCAGGACGCCAGCAAGATCTGGCAGGGCGACTACACGGAGCTGTTGGAGGAACGCGGCTACAAGGCGGGCATGTCATGCCCAGCGGTCTTCTACAAGGAGGTGGACGAGACAAGGCTGCTGGGGCACGGCGACGACTTCGCGGTGCTGGCTCAGCAGCAGGACATCGACAGCTTCGAAGCCACGTTGGGCAAGAAGTACGAGTTCAAGAAGACTGCGAACCTCGGCTTCGACGAGGGCGATGACAAGCAGGCGGTCTTCCTGAATCGGGTCATCGAAGTCAGTGCGGGAGTTCCGCCTGGCGGTGGCCGTCCCTGCCGGCATGCGATGATTGAGCCGGACAAGCGGCACGCAGAGATCGTGATCGACGAGCTGGGTCTCAGCAAGGCCAACGGCGTGGACACGCCGATGGAGAAGCGCAGCGCCGACAAGCAGATGATGGACGCGAAGTCAGCGGCGCTGGGAGCGGCGGAAGCTTCGCGCTTCCGATCCCTCACCATGAGGGTAGCCTACCTGTCTCAGGACAGGCTGGACTTGGCAGAGGCATCGAAGACGCTCGCCAGGTCTATGCAGACGCCGACGGAGGCGAGTTGGCTCATGCTCAAGAGGGTTGGCCGCTACCTCAAGCGGCATCCCAGTACGGTGACGGTCTTCACGGAGCAGAAGATGTTCGACAAGATCCGGGTGTACGTGGACTCCGATCATGCGGGCTGTGCAGTCACTCGGAAAAGTACGGGAGGCTTCGTGGCGATGCTGGGGCATCACGTCATCAAGCACGGCAGCAATTTGCAGTCGACGGTCTCTCTGAGCAGTGGGGAGAGCGAGTACTACGCCCTGGTCAAGGGCGGGAGCGTGGGCCTGGGTCTACACAGCCTCTTCGCAGACTGGGGGCTGGACCTGAAGGTGGAGCTCGCCTCAGACTCATCGGCGGCCCGGGGCCACGTCCAACGGCGAGGTCTCGGGAAGATGCGACATGTTCAGTCACGATACCTGTGGATCCAGGAGCGTGTAGGCAAGGGCGACCTTTCGATCGCCGCAGTTCCTGGTAAGAACAACGTCGCGGACGTGCTGACTAAGAGCGTGGGTGGATCTCTCTTGAGGAGACATATGGCGACGCTCAACATCTGGGATCGGGCACCGAGTTCGACCCAGAAGGACATCAAGTGAAGGAGTGGATCGAATCCATGCTCCGCTACCTGTGGGGCTGGATGAGTTTCCGCCGGTGGCGGTAGGATCGCACCGGACGGGTGAAGTGAGGGGCTCGCGGCATGGCCGCAGCCCGGCTGATGAAATGGGCGCGTCGGCTTGGACGCGCCCGCGTGTGACGAGATGGGCGCGTCGGCTGGGACGCGCCCGCGCGTGACGTTGAGAAGGGCGTGTCGGCTTGGACGCGCCCGCGTACGACGCATGTCGTGCCTGGCCGGGTTGGCGGCCAGGCCCGAGGAGGAGTGATTCTGACACCCTCCTCCGTGTACCCATTTTGGCTCAAGATGAAAAGAGATCTTGTTGCTAATCAACACATTATCTCATCATTCGGCGTAATTGTTTACCGCCTTCATTTGCCCATGTCCCCATAATTCAACTTCGACACCTGCGCCATGATGCCGCAACATTGTTTCGATAGAAGCTCGGCTCGGGGTTGGGTTGGGAGTTGCTACCGCCAATTTATATTCGATCCTAATGTCGGGCAGGACTTCTCGATGTGCGTCGTTCCGCCTCAAGGTATCAGCTACCAATTACAGCACAACATTGGCTCGTTGACAATGCAGCCGTCTTCTTGACGGCCATGTGCACTTTAGAATGTAGAAGGGGAGGCCGAGCAGGCGGATGATGACAATGATGTGAAGGAGGCATGGAAGGATAATTATCGGTAAGCCTTTTTTTGTCAGGCCTATGATGTCCGACATCGAGTTGCTTCGCCTGTTCTCCCTGTCGAACGAGTTCAAGTACATACCCGTCCGCGAGGAGGAGAAGGTCGAGATGGCCCGCCTAGTGGAGAAGGTCCTGCCGACCCGGGAACGCGCTTGGTCACGAGAGTTGGCCTCGGGGGCCCACGTGGACGCGGAGCCCAGACCACAGCGTGCAATCAGATCTGGGTGTCGCGAGGAAAATGCGACGAGCGTTTTCGGCCTAATTCGTGCCTGGGGGTCCTCGCGTATCAACTTGGCTCGAGAAGTGCTTCACAAAGATAGGGTCGAGGGCTCCAATCGTGATCGTTCGTGACGTTGCGTTTGTGCTCACAGCGTCGAATGTCAGGGCACGTCGCGTCGTGTCGTCTCCCCGGGCTGCCTGACCAGAGGGGGGGAACGGGCTCAGAGGGGGGGACGTCGCATCCTACCAATCATCTCCGATAGTGGTGCGGTTAGCCCGCTGTGCCCAGGAACCTGCTGCCTCGATCGGGGACCTGTCGCCGACCGGTTGGATGTGCCTTGCAGATTCCGTTCCAACGCTTTTCCCCCTGAGCCAGTCCCCCCGCCTTGGGCTCCCGTCACCCCTCCAGCGGGGGTGCGCCCCGACGTGCGCCCTACCGGGCGCGAGACGCTCCCAGGCGGCCTCGGGCCAGCAGGGCACCCCTGCTGCGGCGACGAGCACTCCCCTCCCACTGGAGTCCCCCCCCCCTCCCTGGCGTCCCCTCCCGGGAGCCCCAAAAGATGCAAGAATGCCCCCCCCCCCCCCCCACGTTTTCCTCCCCCCTCCCCCCTTCACACAGTGAAGTGGTACTCCTGTTTCTCCCTTAGGTGCCGGTCCCCGTCAAGGGAGGCACCGACGAGCCGTCCTCCAAGGTGAATGTGCTGCTCCAGGCTCGCGGCCTCGGGGATTTCCCTTCCGACGATGCGCTCCGAGTGGATCGCGGCTGTCGTTCTTCAGCGAGCGTCAAGTCGACAACGACGACCCGTGGCCATGGCCACGGCCACGATCACGATGCCTTTTTACCACGACCACGACCAAGACTACGATGACCTAAGATCTTCGCCTCCTCCCCTCGTAGCTAGCGCCGACGCTGGTGGTACTGACCCATCCAAAGATGTTGGCGGAGCATGACATGAAATGTTGCTGCAGTGGAAAAATAAGAAGGCTAATACTAATAATAATAATAGTAATGGCAAGAGTACTATTCGTACAAGAGTAATTTATATATACATATATATAGTAGTCGAATAGTAACAACCATGAGGAAACGAACATTAATAACAATACTTATAGCAATAATGATGTAATAATAGCAATAGTAATACTAAGAATCATAAAGAACCCGAAAAAGAAAGAACACGCCCTCCAGGGGGCGGGATAGGCCCCGACGGTCTCCGGAGGGGAGGGAAGGGAGATGCAACGGGACTTCGGGGACGACATATCACGAGGATGGAGGCAGGCGGGGCTGTAAGCCTCACCCTCGCTAGGGGGATGGATGAGGGAAGAGGAAGGGGCCCACCTCGACGCGTCCTCTCCTGGAGTCGGGAACCCAACCATCCCGTCGAAATCCTGAGGCACAGAGGCAGCGGGAGAGGCCTCCTCGGTATTGCGAGCGTCGGCGCAGGCGTACCACGCGGCAGGTACTGCGTGGCAAGTGTTGGACAAGTGTATCAGACAGCTTGGCAGGCGTGGGAAAAGTGTGCAAGGTGCGAGCAGATGTTGCTGCAACGCGGCGAGGTGACGAGTACGGAAAAAGGTGGTGAAAAACGTGTAGTGGAGCTCGAACATGCCCCCCGCCCATCGAACGGGAGGCTGGTGTCATCTCAGCCTGTTTGCTTGCGGCAGCTCGCTCTTGGTCCACGGCTGTCCTCGGCGTGTGCAGAAGGAAGCCGTGCCGTGGCGTCCACGTGCCCATCCCCACCCTTCCATCCCATTGTAGCGAGGGGAAGTGCCCTGCCCCTCGTCCCATTCCTCCCTCGTCCTCGTACCTCTCCCTCACTCTGTCTTCTCCTCCTCCTCCTCCTCCTCCTCCTCCTCCTCCTCCTCCTCCTCCTCCTCCTCTCCCTCTCTCTTGCTCCCCCCTCTCCCATCCAACGGACCACTGGCGCCAGAGTTGGCCCACGGGATCCGTGGGTGCACGGGGGTCGGCAAGACGGCAGCATGACATGCGACGCCGTTCAAGTCCGGGGCCCGCGCGCCTTCCCAGGGATGCACGCAGGGGGGGGGGGGGCTGCCAGCCACAGCAGCTGCAGAGGGGAGGAAAGAGGCGGCTGCAGGGGGAGGTGGCATTAGCGTTGGGCAGGGCGGCAGGGCGCAGGGAGAGGGAGAGGTGGCGAGACAAAACGAAGGTCATTCGTGGCCAGTTGTCAGCCAAGAGGCGTCACGGCGAGCACCGAGCGTCTGGTTAGGTGGGGGGTCGTTGGCTGTCTCGGTCGCAGTGGTTGTGGGCCGTGGTCGTGGTGGTGGTCGTGGTCACAGTAATCGGCTCCCGGGCGATAGCGCGCCCGGGCTGAGGGGGGCGCTGGGGGGGGGCGGGGGCGCGGCCCATGGACATCCTCGAGCAGGTGGGCCCTCTCATCAGGCACGTTGAGAAGGAGAGCATGGAGGGGCGCGATCCCAGAGGGCAGCTCGGCGGCGACAGAGGCGCGGAGGAGCGCGCGCATGGAGATCAGGATGGTGGACCGGATGCTCGCGGAGGGCGGGGCCAGGGGGGCGGCTTGCGAGGCAGGCGGCCTTTGGTGGCGGCGACTGCGCGGGGAGGTTCAGGGCCGCCCGCGCGGCGGGTCACCGTCCAAGGCGGAGCAGGAATGGGGGCGGCGAGGGCAGCGCGATGAGGGCGAGCAATACGGGCGGCGGTGGCAGAGAGGAGAGGTTGGGAGCGGCCTGCGAGGCAGGTCGCCCTCAGCGGGGGACGGGGAAAGGCGGCGGCGAGGGCGCCGCGCGGAGTGCGCGCAAAGCGGGTTTATCGGGCAAGGGGGGGCATTGGAAGCGGTCGACGGCAAGATGGCGGCGGAGGGCGAGGAGGCTCTGGGGAGGAGCGAAGACGGGCAGCGCGCGCCGGTCGAGGCCCATGGCGGGCCCAGTGGGCATACGGCGATGGGGGGGGGGGTCGCCGGCGCAGCGGGGGGCGCCGCCGCGGGGCCTGACCAGGGCGAAAAGGCCGCTGAGAACCGAGGGGCAGGACCAGAGGTCAGGTGCCAGGGGAAGGGCCGAGGCGCAGAGACCAAGAGGTCGCAGTCGAGGCGGCGAACACCAACGGTTGGAGCAACCAGGGTGCTGGGGGAGGCGCGGCGCGAGAGCTCGAGGGTGCCAGAGTGCGCACTGGCGCAAGAGCACCGAGGCAAGACCAACCTGGCACTTTGGGCGAGCACCTCGGCACGCGGGCGAGCGTGGAAGGCGGCCATGGGAATGGCAGAGTCAACGGGGGCAGGCGCCCTGGAGACCAGTGGTGACACGGCGGCGCCCATCCACAGGTGGGTCGCAGCGGAGGGGGGCCTGGGCCTGCAGGTGGAATTGCTCATGGCGTCGGTGCAACCCCAGCGCGGCGTCTGCTTGGAGGGCAGGTCCGAGGCCAGAGGCGGCCTTGGATTCTGGAAGGCGACTGGAACATTGGCCCCCGCCCCCCCCCCCAGGAGTGGGCTCGCAGGAACACGGGCGCGCTCGTCAACTGCGGGAGGGGGGCGATGGGGGGTGAGGAGTTCGACTACTTCATCGTGTCTGACGCGATGGCTGATGAAGGAGGGGAGAGCGGTCGCGGGGGTGGCGCGCAGCCCCCGCAGATTGGCAGCGCTCACCCCACAAGGCAAGGGGCGCCGCAGGGCCCAGGTGCAGGCCTTCTGCGAGCCGTGGAAGCCAGAGGGGCCACGAAGTGGTAGTAATCGAAATCGTTGTCGTAGTAGCAGTGGTAGTAATAGTAGCAGTAGCAGTAGTAGTCGTGGTGTCAGTAGTAGTAGTAGTAGTAGTAGTAGTAGTAGTAGTAGTAGTAGTAGTAGTAGTAGTAGTAGTAGTAGTAGTAGTAGTAGTCGTAGTCGTAGTCGTAGCCGTAGCCGTAGCCGTAGCCGTTGTCGTTGTAGTAGTAGTAGTAGTAGTAGTAGTAGTAGTAGTAGTAGTAGTAGTAGTAGTAGTAGTAGTAGTAGTAGTAGTAGTAGTAGTAGTAGTAGTAGTAGTATGTAGTAGTAGTAGTAGTAGTAGTAGTAGTAGTAGTAGTAGTAGTAGTAGTAGTAGTAGTAGTAGTAGTAGTAGTAGTAGTAGTAGTAGTAGTAGTAGTAGTCGTTAGTAGTAGTAGTAGTAGTAGTAGTAGTAGTAGTAGTAGTAGTAGTAGTAGTAATCGTAGTAGTAGTGTAGTAGTATAGTAGTTAGTCAGTAGTTAGTAGAGTGTAG
>CAUYUJ010016358.1:145703-170703 GCA_963575745.1 Prorocentrum cordatum
TCTTCGTCGTCGTCGTTGGCGTCGGCGTCGTCGTCGCCATCGTCGTCGTCGACGTCGGCGGCGTCGTCGTCGCTTTCGTCGTCGTCATCGTCGGCGTCGTTGACGTCGTCGTCGTCGTCGGTGTCGTCGTTGCCGTCGTCGTCGGCGTCGTCGTCGTTGTCGTCGTCGTCGGCGGCGTCGTAGTCGTCGTCGTCGGTGTCGTTGTCGTTGTCGGCGTCGTCGAAGTCGTTGGAGACGCCGTCGGTGTCGTCGCAGTCGTCTTCGGCGGCGTCGTCGTCGTCGTTGTCGCCGTCGTCGTCGGCGTCGCTGTCTGCGCCGAGTGCCATCTGGCACCCGCCGCCACGGTCTCAAGTGATTTCGAAAACCAAATTGCGGGCGGGCGGGTGGGATGTTTACGCGAGCAGTGGGGCGGGCGACTCACTGCGAACGGAAATTGACATCTTCCGTCGCGCCCCCCCCCCCCCCCCCCGCGCGCGCCGCCGCCCGCCCCGCCCCGCCCTTCCCCGCGACAAAACTGAACATCCCGCCCCCCCCCCCGAGGCGTGGCATTTTTCGGGGAACGATGCCGACCCTCGTTCGCCGCTCGAGGGCGGCGCGACACGTCGCTGGGGGGCGCTTCGTCGTTGCGCGCAAAGCACGCAAGCAAACAAACGCACAGACAACATGCGCGCATATATGATGCAGATTCGGCGTCGGCTGTTCGAGCCCACGGGGCCCAGATGTGCTTCCACGCATACTTGCTATGCACGATGAGAAGCATCATCGAGCTACCGTGGCCTACATGTTGCTACATCCCGGCGCAGTGGACAACATATCGAGTGCTATGCTATCAACGTAGCGAGCAACATATCGGTCACTGTGTTGCCAGGTCTGCAATGTGTGTGTGCACTGGGCAACAGATCCAGCATGCTTTGTTTGGTGATGTCTTGGTGTGTTGCTCACTTCTTGGCATCGAGCCATGACTTCCTGTGACGTCTTGGTTTTTTCCCAGCCATCCTGCGGCGGTGTGTCCTCGTTTTGAACAGGCAGCGCCCGCGTCCTCCCGCCCCCCCCCCTCCCCCATCATCAGCATCGCCGTCGCCATCATCATCGCCATCATCATCATCACCACCATCATCATCAGTTCGTCACACCCCTCGCACGGTTCGCGGCCCCATAGGGAGCTCCACCGAAGGCCCCAGCGGCTGCGTCCTCATGCGCCGCCGCACCCCATTACGGGACACCCCTCACGCGGTTCGTGGCCACATAGGAAGTTCCACCGAAGGCCCCAGTGGCTGCGTCCTCGCGCGTCATCGCCACCCATAGCGGCACGCCCCTCAACCGGCTCGCGGCCCCATAGGGAGCTCCACCGAAAGGCCCCAATGGCTGCGTTCGCATGCGCCACCGCCACCCGAGTCGGCGCGCCCCTCACGCGGTTCGTGGCCGCATAGGAAGTTCCACCGAAGGCCCCGGCGGCTGCGTCCTCATGCGTCACCGCCACCCATTACGGGGCACTTCTCACACGGTTCGTGGCCCCACAGGGAGCCCCACCGAAGGCCCCGGCGGTTCAGTCCTCGTGCGTCACCGCCACTCATTACGGCACACTTCTCACACGGTTCGCGGCCCCATCGGCAGCTCCATCGAAGGCCCCAATGGCTGCGTCCTCATGCGTCGCCGCCGCCCAATACGGCACGCCCGTCACACGGTTCGCGCCCCCATGGGGGGCCCCGCCGAAGGCCCCAGTGGCTGCGTCCTCACGCGCCACCGCCACGCAAGTCGGTGCACCCCTCGCACGGCCCGTGACCCCATAGGGAGCTCCACCGAAGGCCCCAGTGGTTGCATGCGCCACCGCCACCCATTACGGCACGCCCCTCACACGGTTCGCTGCCCCATAGGGAGCTTCACCGAAAGCCCCACTGGCTGCGTCCGCCGTCCGCATGCGTCACCGCCACCCATTACGGCACACCTCTCGCACGGCTCGTGGCCCCATAGGGAGGTCCACCGAAGGCCCCAGTGGACGCGTCCGGATGCGTCGCCGCCAGCCATTGCGGCACACCCCTCACGCGGTTCGTGGCCCCAGAGGAAGCTTCACCGAAGGCCCCAGTTGCTGCGTCCTCATGCGTCTCCGCCACCCATTCCCGCACACCCCGCACATGGTTCGTGGCCCCATAGGGAGCTCCACCGAAGGCCTCAGTGGCTGCGTTCGCATGCCGCGCTCAGTCTCCTGTAGTTCGACTTATCGTCTTCGTTCGTATTGTGCGCCCCGCCGCGCAATCCGGCGCGCCCCCCATGCGGTTCGCGGCCCCAGAGGGACGCGCCACCGAAGAAGATGCTCGCACTTGCGGTGCCCACAACTGCAACGGTTGGGTCCTTCGCCAGGATAATTTCACGACGCCCGGATGCGTGGGGGGGAGGCCCGCGCGGAGGTCACACTGCCGCAGCCGGAGCCCAAGCGGGACTTGAGGGGCCGGGAGAACGGCTCGGCGCCGGGCGGCCGGGGGGGCGATTGCGGCAAGTCCTCGCCCATCCGGGCCGACGTGCTGCAGGCGATCCTCGACCAGGCTGGCGATCCAGAGAAGGTTTGGGGGGCTGGGCGCGAGATGGAGTGCCGCTGGGGGTCTCGCGGGCGACGCCCACCCGCGGCATTTTCCCATGGGCGCGCCCGGACTTCGAGGGCCCGCTGGCAGGTCCGCCGCTCGACGCGTTGTTGGCCAGGGGCTGCGTTGACAATTCCTCGGCGCTGGGCGACCCAGCCGACGCGCGGATCGAGGTCGAGCGCCTCCTCAAGGAACAGTTCGGCGTCGTCGCCAGGAAGCGCGATGCCCTGCGCATCGGCATGCTGGAGGGGTCGCTCGCCAAGATGGCCATCATCATCAAGGACTGTGTAAGTCCATGTCGGCCATTATGGTGATTCCGCTCCTTGCGAACGGGTTTTTTTTTCGACTCCCCAAAAAAGGCCCCGCGAGACCACCCCGCGGCCGCCAGCGGCCATTTTTTGGATTAGCAAACACGGCAATTGTTCATAAAACGAAGCACCGAAAACAGCATTCGTGCGTGTTGCATACACGCGAAAACCATTACCGAGCCAACCAAACACGCCCAAATCGTACGTCCAGTAAGCAGAGAATCGGCTTCCTGGTGCATCGCATGTGTCCATTCCACAAAAAGATGCATACGAAATTGTGCTCTCGCCCCAGCGCCGCGCCGATCCGATCAGAGAATGGGAAGGGACAACGAACCAAAAACACAAACACAACCGTAAAACCGCACTGGCCCAAATCGGTTTGGGTTTCGGCCTGTCGGCTGGGGCGCGTGCGGCCCTCGAGCCCATGCCGTGCTGGCGGTGCGGCCGGTGGGCTCAGCAGCCCCGGTGGGTGCCCTGCTGCGCGGCGCCGGCGAGGCTCTCGGAGCCCCTCGGCGTCCGCGTCGTCGAAGGCGTCGCGCTGGTGCCGTTCTGCCAGACGTGCTGGTGCCCCTCCTCCTCATCTTCTCCCTTCCTCCTCTCCTGCCTCCACCCCCATGCGGCCCAGGTTGCTGGACCAGCTCTTCCACTTCCTGGTGCACGTGCGGGGGCACCCAGGTGCTCCCAGGAGGGAGAATGGGTCTGGTTTGGGGAGTGTTTCGGGGAGCTCTGAGCTCTGGTTTGCTCTGAGCTCTGAGCTCAGAGCAAACCAGAGCAAACACATATTGGATATGAAATCTAGGGACTGTGTTTGGGATTGTTTTGGGGGGAACTCGCACGGTCCTGAGGGAAACTGGTCCTAGAGGTTTTTCCTCGTCTTCGGCCTCCAGGGGCCCTCGGCGGGCCCTGGGGCCGCTAAACATCGATGCAGGGCGACAGGGGGGGGCGAGGAGTCACGAGGAGGAGCCGCGCTCCCGCCCAAGGTGCGGCGGAGGGCGCCCTCGCGGAGGAGGCGCTGGCCGCGCTCGTGCTGCAGCCGCAGCGGCAGGACGACGGGGAAGAAGAGGATGAGGAGATGAGGACGAGGGGGAGCAGCAGGAGAAGGGAGTAGAAGGAATAGGAGGAGGAGCAGCAGCAGCAGCAGCAGCAGCAGCAGCATCAGCAGACGTAATCCTCCCAGCTGCTCCTCCACCCTCCTCCTGCTCGGTTGCCCTCCTTTCCTCCTACTCGGTCACCCTCCACTTCCACTTCCCGCCCCCTGCTCTTCTTCGCCCCTCCTCCTCGCCCCTCCTTCTCCTCCTCATCCTCCTCTTCCTCCTCTGGTCCCTCCTCTTCGTCCTACACGGCTCGTGGATTCCTGGACTCCTGGGCTCCTGGACTCCTCCTTCTCCTCCTCCTCCCCCTCCTCCTCCTCCTCCCTGGGCTCCTGGGCCCAGGACTCCAGGACGTTCCGAAGGCCTTTTTAGCCAATTGTTGTCGTTGCCTGTCTGCCCCAAGGGTACCTGGGCGGTGGCGCCGCGGCAGCTACCATGGCCGCGCCGGCGGCTGCTGGCGGCCCGGGCCCGGACCCACTGGGCCCATGGAGCCGTTGTTCCCCCCGCGGGGCTCCAGGGGGATGTCGTAGAACTGGCAGTCGGCACATCTAGTTATCTAAGAGTCTAAAAATCTAAGACATCCCCCTGGAGTGCTCGTGCATGCGCATGCGATGCGTTGCTTCTCCCAGGACAGGAAGAGACTCAGGTCGTCGGCCGACGTCGCAGACCTCATGACTCCACTGGACTTTCGCCGCTTACAGCTGGCGGTCGCGCGGTCAGGAGTGCATGAGCAGACGATGACGCCCGTTCAATTGGAAAGGTTGCTCGAAATATTTGTTGAGGATGATGGTAACTTTGATCGGCATGCTTCTAGAATCCGTCAGAAGCTGCGGACGTGCTTACGCCAGCATGCATACCAACGGTTTCGGCAGCTTCGCAATGGCAACGAAGTATGGCATATAGACGTCGTTCCTGGGCTTCTGTGTCAAGTCTGCCAGTTGCGAGCGCCGCTGGACGAGTGGCGGGCCTTCACGTCTTCAGGGCTCGACGTGGCCGCTCCACCCACGCAAGCTGGCGTCGGCGGAGGCGCGCAGGCGGCGGCTCCAGCGCTGGCGGCGTTGCCACTGCCAGTCGGCGACGATGCCATAGTTGTTGCTGATGCTGCTGAGCCTGGCCCAGCGCAGGCAGAGGCAGCCATCGCCCCGACTCTTCGACTGCCACGGTCCGAAGCGCAGGCTCGGAGCGACTACGAGAAGCTACTGCCAAATCAGCTAGTCGACCTTCTCATCTCCAGGGACGCCGTTGTCATGGATCTGAGAAATGAGCTCAAAAAACGAACTTGTGCTGTTAGTCGGAAGTGCGATCAGCTTGTGGTAGCAATGCAGAAGTGTGCCACCCCTTCAGAGAATATCATGTTCGAGCTCGAGAAGTGCCGCAAGGGCAAAGGCGCGCGGCTCACTGGACAGGGCTCACTCGCTATTGCACTCCGATCAATACTTTCAAGCGCGGCAGCTGGAAATATCGGTGCGGGGCTGCTGAAGGACATCAGCCACCAGACGGTGAATCGCAACATACTATTGCTCGCTGCGTGCCTGCAGCAACGGTGCCGGGCATACCACTCCGAGATCTATGCGCTGATGGAGTCCAGAGTGAATGCTGCTAAGCTCGCAGGCCGGCTATGCACGCAGATGTCGTCGATAGCTTTCAGCAGCGACGCCACCGACGCGTCCGTGTGGCGCAAGAGCAAGGTCCACAGCACAGAAGTTTACTCGAGGCACATCGTGGACGTCGACAGCGACATCGGCAGCTATTTCAGCGGCTGTTCTGGTGGCGGCCCCGACCAAGAGTGCAGCCGCCAGCGACGCATCCTGTGCGACCTGCAGCGGGTTCTCAGCGGCGCGACGGAGGCCACGCACGCGCTGCTGAGGAAACAGGTGTAGAGCCTGGGGTGCCAGCTGTGGCCAGGGGACGTTGTGGCGGGCCTGCGTGAAAAGCAAACACTATGCCAGCACTCTGGGGTCTTTGTCATGCGCCTCGTTGGGCCATGGGATTTGTTCTGGGTTGGGGTCAGGGCCCCTTTAGGCCCATAGAGTCCAGGAGTTCGGAGTCCAGGGAGTCCAGGGCCATGGCTTGGAGTGGAAGGGTCCAGGGCTCGAGGCTGGGCTCGAGTCCAGTGCTGGCCAGTGCTCGTTCTTCGCGTTGGTCTTCCCACTCCGCCCCACTCCGGATAGGATCCTCCGCGCAACCTAGCTGATGTGGTCGACGTGCCAGCCAGCTGGGACCGCCAAGTCGAAGATGCCAGAGCTGCCGGCCGCCTTCACGTGAAGCTCTGGTGCTACACGGCAGATGGAGGTTCTGATCAAAAGAGGTTCAAGCGTGTGATGACAACCCTGTGTGCGAAAGATGCATGCACATTATTTGTTGAGCTCCCATGTGTTTTGCACGCAGGCGCCCTCGCTTCCAAAGGGGCCCTGATGATGGTCGACTCCTGGCTCGTGCACAACAACATACCGTGGAAGTTCTTTGCGAGCATCGCCAAGATCACCTATGTATAGCGAGATAACATGGCAATCATCCTCCAGCAGTGGTGCCGACGGTATGGGGCTGAACGGGCCCTGCAGCATGCGAAGTCTCTGCCGCCAGTGCCGATATCTGGGAGGTGGGGTAGCATTTCGGCGTCATTGGGCAGGTTGGCCCCCTGCCGCCATCAGCTCAGCATAGTGATGCATGATGTTCTAGCAGGGCCAGCTCCAGCTGGAGAGCATGAGGCCGTGGGACTGGAACTGTTCTCAAACGTCAGGGCGGGATTGTCCCCCTCGCCTATCCTCCTTCATCCTTACTCTCCTCCTCCATCTTCCTAATCCTGGTGTCCCTGTGTCCCTGGGCGGCCCCCTGTTCCTGCGGTCAACTCCTCATCCTCGCCCCTGCCAACCACCCCCCTCCGGAGGCCCCAAAGAGGAGCGCGCTAAAATCGCAGAGGCATGGAGATGAGGAGAGAGGGAGGGAGAGAAAGGGGAGGATATCAGATCAATAACAACAGGGGAGGGTGGGAGGGGAGAAGGGGAGGGAATGAAGCGAGGCGCGAGAGTGAGCTCGCTAGGAGTGCAGGGTCGACGGTCTCAGGGAACAAAGGAGCGAAGATAGGAGGAGGAGGAGGAGGAGGAGGAGGAAGAGGAAAGGAGGAGGAGGAGGGGGAGAGAAGGAGGAGGAGGAGGACGAGAAGGAGGAGGAGGACGAGGAGCAGGAGGAGGAGGCTTTTATGTCGCCTTGCTGCCCAGGCAATCGAGGACGGTGCTGCTGCTGGCGCTGCTGATGTCGCAGTCCCGGCGGCAGCGCGCGGCGATCTTGCGATGGCTGATCCACGGTCGGAGTCTCAGCAAGAGCACAGCATCAGAATGGGGCGCTGGAGAAAGGAGGCGCTCAGCACTGTCAAGGACAACGTCTTCGGTACGGTCATGAGAGTGTTTCAGATAGCGCACGGCGAGATGGATCACCGCCGCAATTTCACCCAGAAGATTCCGACAGCTGCTGAAATCCAAGAGTACGGTGGTAAAGCGTGCCAGTTGGTTTGGTGAGGCCTCGGAGATCGGCAGCCGATTCTCACAAGCACTCGTTCGCACCAGGTGGGCGGAATTCCTCGACAACGTCAGCATCCTGCTCGTAGACGGGGTCATGTTCTTGATCGTCTCGCTTCACCTGCATTTGAGCTCAGCTTACTTCCGTAGGACCGAAGGGTTTATCTTGAAGTGATGCGTAGTTTCCAGGGTTTCAGGTTCCAGGATTTTAGGGCCCAGGGTGTCAGTGTCCAAGACCGCGCGCGGTTTCAAGTCAAGGGTCTCAGGGTCTCAGGGTCCAGGGTCTCAGGGCCCAGGGCCGCGCGCGGTTCCAGGTCCAGGGAGTCCAGGGAGTCCAGGGTCCAAGGGTCCAGGGATCCCAGAGGCTGAGGCTTCTTTCAAGACAGCACAGGGCTTGCAACGGTCTGCTCAGGATTACATCGCTCCTGGTCAAGCTGCCGTACACGTTGTGCATATTGGCAGCTCGGCCGCGCGATGTGGCCTGCCCCAGGCGGCAGGCGCTGGCTCGGGAGATCTTGGCGCATGATCGGGGTAGCATTGAGATGAACACCAGGAAACTATTGGCAATGCATCTTGATGGGTTCGTTGAGGCTGGAGAGTTTGGTACAATCACACCAGGGCTCTGGTGCATCTGCCGGTGCCTGAGGGACGACATGATCGCCGATGTCCAAAGAAATGAAGGCGTGAACAGCAGTGCCAAAAGCATATGCGGGCGGAACAGGATATAGGACTGCCGTTGCTCAGCGCCCGCATCGGCATTCGGTCAGCATTGGGAGCCGACGGGCAGAACACGAGATTCTCACGCATACGGGGAGCTGCTGCAGGCATGTTGACTGGCGCCCATGAGCACTTGGACGAGGCTAAGAAGCTTGTGAGCTTCAAAGACCGATGGGCGACGCCAGGCGCTGAGACACTACCTCCTAAGCACATCACCGATGCATGCTACACTTTGGGATGTCCGTCCGAGAACCCCACGTCGCCTGAGTGGCAATGGGCTTGTGGGCAGTCGCTGGGTATTGGCAGATATTGCAAGGAGATCTCGGCACGATGCTGTTTGGCCCTTGGGCCTGGCCCCCTCGTGACGGGCGCGCCAGTGCAGTTCGTTTGCGACAAGAACTACAGCGTTCGATTCTTGACTGAGTGGCGGATTCAAGAAGATGCCACGCCAGATAAGCAGTGGTGCAGAGCTCAACTGGTCACACCATTTATACACATCGACTCTGTCACTTGGCTCGCTGGGATATTTCGCGACCGATTCGTGCCGGCAGGAGATGAGGAGCTCACCGTGGACGTGCGTAAGCACAGAGTACTGAAATGCTGGCAGGATGCGGATGGCTCCATCAATGCCAGGATCGAGTGCGAGCCGAATCTCCTGAACACGCTGACCCGCAAGCTACCCAAAGCCGCGCAGCGTGTCCTCGACAAGAAGAAGAAGGGGATGGATATAGCAGCCGCCATCGAGGCAGCTTTTGGAGCAGAGGCAGATGCAGACACACACGCAGCTGGCGCAGGAGGCCCCGCGGGCGGCGGCGCTGCTGGACCAGGCGCAGCCCCGGCAGGTCACGCCCACGACGACGAGTACGACTGCGTTACGGACGAGGAGGGGCTGATGGCGGAGCTCGGGATGGCCCTATATGGCATGGCCGCGGGGAACGACGACGAGATGGAGATGCAATATGCCGAGATCCTCGCGAAGGACGTGGCCGACCTTGAGGAGGACGTGGTGCGCGAGCACGAAGACGATGTCATAGCAAAACACCTGAACGCCAAGTCGGAGCTGGAGGACAAGAGCGACCTTGAGTTCCAGGACGCCGTCGCGGAGATGGCAGAGGACAAGAGGGAGGAGGTGCTTACTGCTGCTCTTGGTGCTGCGGCTGATGATGAGGCGCAAATGGGATTGCCTTGCAACGTCCTGAGATCAGACTGTTTCGGACCACCTCCCCTGCCATCAAGATTTCCACCCAGGTCAGGACTGGGCAGTCTAGAGTAATCTGGGCTGTTTCTGCGGTCGGGACCCAGGGCCAAGGTTGAATGTTGTGAATCGATCTCAGGGCAGCGCGAGCATTCCCACTTGCCTTAGGCGCCAGCTGCAAAGGGCAAGATCGACATCCCTGCCGAAGTGCTTGACAGATGGCTCGAACACGCAGAACACAACATGAACATCTTCCTAGATGACAAGCTGGGCTTCCCGGATGGAGGCCGCCGCCACAAGGCGCCCTGGGAGCTCTCGCTGGTGATTGACCATGTCCGCGACACAGACAAGAGCACCGAGCCTGGCTCCAAGGATGACGACTTGAGAATATTCTACATTTCCTGGTCGGACCCGCGAGCTCGCAAAGGCAGGGTCTGCGTCGTCGGGAAGTCGATGGTGATTTACTCAGCGACCTTGCACATGATCCACGAATGGAGAAGCGCGACCATCCTGCGCCCGGCAGTGGGAGAGACCATGGAGAAGTCGAAGCTCATGCGGCCCACGTTGTCGGCCGACGTCATCCTGCTGCAGTCGGTGCTGGAGGCCGTGCACGCTGTCAACATCGAGGGGACGGCGCCTGGTTTCGGCTGGGGTCGGAGCGCGCTCGGCGAAGCGCAGGGCCCGTGCCTTTGCTGGATAAGAGGGATAGGAGAGGAGGAGGGGGGAGGAGAGGGAGGAAAGGAGGGAGGGAGGAGGAGAAAAGGAAAGGAAGGATGAGAGGAGGGAGGGAGGGAGAGAGGGAGGAAAGGAGGGAGGAAAGGAAGGTATCATAATCAGGAAGACTTCCAACCTTGAGTCGAGAGTCGGCCCCGCTTGAGCCGATTTGGCTACGGCTGGTAGCAGCGACACTCTGAACCTTGATCCTCCTACTGCTGTTGCTGCTCCTCGTTTTCCTCCTCCTCAACTTCTTAACCTCCTCAACTCTCTTGCTCCTCAACTCTTTGGTGCTACTGCTACTGCTGACTGCTGACGCTCCATCGCCTCGCCGGCCCACCCCGTCCCCCGCAGAGGACTGCGCGTGCTGCCCTGGGCGACCGCCGCTCGACGACGGCATCGACCAGACGGCGAGCTGCGCGCTGTGCCGTTTGTCGTGGCACTCGAGCTGTTGCGCCCGGGCCGCCGAGCAGGCGGCGGAGCGCGCGCGGGCGTCCGTCCTCGCTCGCGGCCCCGGCAGGGCCCATCATGCTCGGGCAATGTTTGCCCGGGTTTGTTTCAACAAGGCCCCCGAGGCCTCTGCGCTGAGGGCCATGTGCCCCCCTTGCGCCCTTCTGTTTCAGGAGGTGGATGCGCCCCGTGAGGCGCCTCCGCCGGCCGAGGCAATCCAGCCCATCAGAGGACTTGGGTCGCCTGGGCCTGAAGCAACACCTCTCCTGGTCCCCTCTTACCGTCCTTATACGTGGCCCCTGGGCCCCTGCCTCACCTACAACTCTGGGGTCGCCCCGAGGTCCCTGAGGTCTCTCTGAGGTGGGCTTCTCCCTGGACTCTTTCTTCACCTGCTCTCAGGACTGGGCTCCTCCGTGGATGCGTCTCTCACGTCCTCGACCAACTCGCCCGTCTCCTCCTCCTTCGCCTTCCCCTCACCTCCCTCCTCCACCTCCCCGCCATCATCCCAGCTGGTTCGGCGAGACAGGAGGCCTGAGGTGGCCCAGAGTCTGAGCGGCGAATCGAGGCGTCGAAGCAGGTGTAGTAGGAGGGGGAACACGAGGACGAGGACCACACAATGGGAGAGGATGGGGGAACGATGCTGACGTTTGATGCTGCTAGGCGTGCCCCATGGGATACCCCAGCCACGACCGCGCTGGCAACTCGTCACCCTAATCGACCCACGCATGGCAACCACGTCCCCCAAAGTATCCTCCTTTTGGCAACTGGCCGCCTTCCCACCCTTGGCAACTGGTCCCCTCGACAACTCCAGTTTTGGCAACTGGTTCCCAAAACCATGCCTTTTTGGCAACTGGTTTCCAACATCAAGCATTTTTGGCAATTGGTTTCCAAAACCAGTCATGTTTGGCAACTAGTTCCCAAAACCACCCCATTTTTGGCAACTGGTTCCCAAAACCACCCCCATTTTGGCAACTGGTTCCCAAAAACAACCCCTGGTTGGGCACCACGCGCCCACGCCCATTTTTGGCAACTGGTTTCCAAAATCAAGCATTTTTGGCAACTGGTTTCCAAAACCAGTCATTTTTGGCAACTAGTTCCCAAAACCACACATTTTTGGGAACTGGTTTCCAAAAACCACACCTTTTTGGCAACTGGTTCCCAAAACGCCCCATGTTTAGCAACTGGTTCCCAAAACCACCCAAAATTGGCAATGAGTCTCCAAAAAGGGTGTCAAGTTGTGAGAGGATGTACCAGGCGAAGCAAGCGGGTGCAACGTGTCCATACCATCCTGTCCCGCTCCAAGCACTGCGTTCTCTCCGCCACCCTCCGCCCAACCGGTGCTCTCGACCGCAGCCTTTGAGCTTGGTGACTGGATTTGCACGTCCTGTTGACAGCGTTTACTGCAGGTAAGTTTGTGGCGCAATGGCATCGGCAGCCGCAGTGGCAGGCGTGGGGACGGTGCGAATCTTGAAGATCCAGAGTCCGTTCCTAGAGCGTTTCGACCCTGATGGGCCTGCCAAGTGCTATGAGGTTCGGAAGAGTGACAGCGCTATCCTCGGGGAACTGTACTTGGCCTCATGCGGTGGCAAGCTCTCGGAGCCCGTGGACATCGCATGGAAAGCCAACCTCGTGGCGGTCGTTCAGAAGGACCGCCGCAGCCTGACGCCTGAGGACTTTCAGAAGATGCAGTTGTCTCAATCGGAGCTCGACGCGTACCTGGGGCCACTTCAGAACTTCTACTGTTGGGAGATGGCAGACGTCCAACCGATGTGGGGCAGCGTGCCTAATTGCAGAGGATGGCAGCAGTTCAAAAAGTACAGCAGCAACTTGCTGACCATCAACCCTGGCCGCCTCATCGGGCCGCCAGCCAGCCAGGCACACGCGGCTGGTGGCCTTCCTGGCGTTCTGCCTGGTCAGTCGCGCCTGGACTACTTCCTCAGTGCTGCTGCGGGCCATCTACCTGCGCATGAGTCAGCCCTGGCGCTCGAGGATGACGCGGCCAGCTCCGCGGCCGCGCCGTCGCGGCCGCGCTCCAGGACGCCGGCGCGTCGCCTCAGGCTGGCTGAGACGACTTCGGCGCCCCCGACGAGTTCAGCCTCGGCCGCGACGCCGCCTCAGCAGTTGCCTGCGCCAGCGCTGGCAACCACGCCAGCTCCGGCGTCACCGCCACCAACGCCGCTTCTCACGCCATCAGGGGAGATCATCCGCGAGGGCCTCGAGCACACTCACCAGTGGCCGAAGAGGGACCTCAATCTGCTCACGCAGCACAGGGGCACAGGCGCCACCAGGCTCTTCCTCAAGAACTGGCTCGTCAGTAATTACTCGACCGCATGCTCAGGGATAGACGCCCCTGGCAGCGCCCTCGCGATGATCCGTGCACAGTTGTCGGAGGAGCTCGGCTTCGCTGTGCCAGGGGTCGAGCACATCCACGCCGCAGAGTGCGATGAGGAATGCCAGAAGGAGTTGATGATCCACCCCAATGCTCCGAAGTGCATCTTCACCGACTTGAGCGACGCTTGGGAACCTAGCGTGGCTCAGAGGATATGCTCCTTGCTGTCGGCAGGCTTCGGCATCCCCTACGCCCAGCTCAAGCCGCTCATCATGTCCAAGAAGGCAGTCCGCAAGTTCATGCATTGCAAAGTTCACAACAAGCGGTGCGAGATGAAGCCGAGCATGGTCCACATTGCGGGCCTGCCCTGTGTGGATTGGACGCCGAATGGTTTGGGCAAGAAGGAGAACGGTCCAACCGCCGTTCTTATGGCTGCGTGGGTAGCTCTCCGTCTCATCCTGCAGGGGCCTTTCATCATCAACGAGAATGCGAAGACGTTTGACCGAAACATCCTGGACAGTATCTTCAGCGCATATTACGTGGTGGAATCCATGGTGGTTGACGCCGCGGAGAGAGGGTTGCCGCAATCGAGGGAAAGGAGGTGGACCGTGATGGTTCACAGGTCCCTGGTGCTCCAGAGGGCTTCTTCGCTCGACAACGTGGTGAGGCTGTTCGCAATGCCGGAGGCTTGCTCGTGGCAGGTTTTCCTCGCGGCGTCCGACGACGAGAAGCTCCACGAACTCAAGTGGGCGGCCAGAGAGACGAATCCAAAGCGTGCGAGCTCCAGGTGGCCCACTGGGGTCAAAGTAGGCGTCGACGTCGATGATGCGTTCGTGCAGTCTCTCTCGCAGTGGGAGCTCGACAACTGGAAGGAGTACCAGCACAACAGCGGCATGACGGGGCACCTGCTGGCCTTCCTCCCCCACCAGAACCCCAACAAGCACTCTCACAAGAGCAATCCGAACGCGCTGTGTACCCTCATCAAGAACTCTGGCCTTCTCATGTCCACGCCCCACCGGAGATGGTTCACCGCGAGCGAGTGCTTGAACGCGCAGGGCTTCCCGACCGACGACGTCTTGAGGATCATCGATGATGGTATCATGGTGCGTGGGCGCCAGCACTGCTCCTTCAACCGCGCTCGCTTGGCCAGGCAGAGTCATCGCGCGAAGGAGCAGGCTGGCAATTCGATGCCGCTGTCTGTCATTGGGCTGATGTTTACATACGTTTTTGGGTATCACACCCACTTGGGCGCTTGAACGGTTAGGCAGTGCTTGGACTCAGCCGCTCCAGCGAGCAGCGACGAGTCGCATGGGCATTTCAATGTCTCGATTCTTGGATCCAGGAGTCCAAGGGCGAGGCTGTCCCTGGGCAGTTCACCGGATCAGCCAGCAGCAGCGTATCTTTTCAAGCTCAGGCCTCTCTCGGGCATTTGGGAGTGTCCGTCTGTCCGTCTGACTTGGCGATCTGTGCGGGGAAGGTTGAAGGTATTGAGGAGAAGTGGAGGATGGGGTCACTGGTCACATATTGAGGGTTTCAACTCGTTCGCTTTGGATCTGAGGCTAATCGAGAACACTGCTGCTAAGGTCCTTGCCAAGTTTTCAATATGATTTTGGACCTCCGTGCAAGACGCGGGATTTGCTGCGCAAGAAGCTGCTCCCGGGGGAGCTAAGTTTTCCAATGGCCGTCCAGCGTATGTTCCAGTCCAGTGCCAGACCCATTGATATGCCGAGGCTGTCACCGATTGGCACACGCGACTTCGCTGTTCGCCAGGCCAGACATTACAGAGGGATGAGATGTGCAATGCGTCAGGTCATTGTACGAGCGTGCGATCACCACGCGTGCTCCTCCTGGTCCCGCTGCCCCTCCTCCTCCTTCCTATCCCCCTCCCTCCAGGCTAATCTTGGGAACGTCTCGGAGGCCGAGCCCTTCGAGATCTCTGGGGCCTCAGGGGCCCTCAGGGGACTTCTTGGAGCTCCATGGGGCCCTGGGATCTCGGGCTGGGCTACTTGGAGAAAGCTCGTGTCGAAGGCCCCGTAGCTTGAACTCGATGGAGGATCACGGGAGTTAGAAATTGGACGAGAAGGGCAATATGAGGACCCTAAGGACTTAAGGACCCTAAGGAAAAGAAAGGATCCTAAGGACCCTAAAGAAGGCACGGAGAGGGCCTTGAGGACCCTAAGAAAAGAGACGGGCCCTCCTAAAGAAGGCACGGGAATAACCATAAGGAACCTAAACACCCTGAGAAAAAAATCGTAAGGACCCCATGGAAAATACAGAACGGACCCTAAGGACCCTAAGGAAGGTACGGAAAGGACCCTAAAGGCCCTAAGGACCATAAGGAAAGTGAATGATTCTAAGGACCCTAAGGAAGGTTCGGACATGACCCTTAAGGCCCTAAGGAGCCGAAGGACCCCAAGGACCGACCTTAGCCATTTTGGCTCCAGCATCGTGCGTTCAGCTCAGCATAGCCTTTCGTCCTGACTCTCACCTGCAACGTGCTTCGAACCAGTTTCAGCAGAGACCGCAGGCATGACGGGACAATCAAAAGTGCCAAAGAAACATCTGAGCGACCCTCAGTCGCCGTCATCTGCCAAGCGGCAGCGCATCTCTGGCAAGCGCTCCGATGACGAGAAGCATTACGATGCTCTCTACGGGCCTCGTGATAACATTCGGTTGCGTTTCCCTGGGCTCTCTGGATTGCGGCTCTTGAACAAGGTGAACCTTTGGTATCGCGTGAGGACAGACGCAGTGTTACCGTTCTTCCACGCAGTGGACAAGTCAAAACAGTTGGTTATGTTCGAGGACAATTATCGTGATCAAGAAGCTGTAGAAGAAGATTATACATTGAAAGTGCTCAGCTTGGGAAACGTTCCAGGAGTTCGTGGAGAACCGTGGGCGATCCTGAGTCCAGATGGAGATGCAGAATCAGATGGCACCTTACCTTATCGCATGCTCACCTTCGGCACGCTCACGCGTGCAATATACAACGCAATAGAGAGGGAGCCAGAGAACGAGCAGGCGATTGCCACTGTACAACAGGGTTTGCGTACTGCGCAAGTCTACACCGCCCGTGCCCCCAAGGACGCGCGCGAGCTCCTGATAAATTTCCACAACGAGTTCCACAAGGGCAGCGGCTACACCTTGATCCAGTATTACAGCCTCACGGACACGAGCGTGGCGCAATGGAAAGCGCACGCGCACTCCAAGGGACTGGACGTATCAAACCAGTCGGATAGGCAGAAGTGGTTGCAGGAGAACTACCCGGACAACTTCCCGAGCCCCAACGTCTTCAACGAGGCGAAAGCCGGCCTCAACGCTATCGGGCGCCTCAAGATGAGACAAGCGTTCATGGCGCCGTTCGGATCGGTCTGTGACTTTCCTCAGATGAAGAACGAGTTCGGCGTGATGGCAGTGCGCAAGATTGCTGTTATCCTGGAGACCAAGTGCAAGGGCACGATGGACGAGTCCACGCTGAGGACCGTCGGGGCGGAGATGGTGAAGTTCATGATCCCGACGGTGACGCGCCCGAACTTCGACAGCAAAGACGACTCCGCCAACAAGGTGGTTTCCAAGAACAAGGCATTTCTCCGCACGTTCGTCAGCTCTCGGGAGGCGCCCTGGATCCTCAACACTCGCGAGCTCGTGGAGGAGGGACCAGGGATCGAATGTTTCATAGGCTCAGTCTGCCGACCTGCCGACCCATTCAAGAGGGCGGAACTCAGGAGGACGAGTGGGAAGTGAGGAGGGGAGTAGGGGGAAGGCGGAGGAGTGAGGAGGCGGGATGGAGGGGCACTGATGGATGGACCCTGAGGCTCCTGAGGGACCCCGAGGAGCCTGAGGAGGGACACTGTCGCGTTTAGCAATGTGGGGGACCCCGGGGCCCCAGGAGAAGCCCAAATTTTTGACCACGAAGATGGAGGGCTCCACCACCCAGAGAAAGCTGGAGAACAACCTCAAGAAAACGCCGAAGAAGCTCAAGGCCAACAGCACCATTACCACTGAGGCCGTTGCCAACCTCCTGCTCCTCAATATCTTGAGACCTCCTCCTATCACCTCTCACCTCCCACACGTCCTCCAGGCTTCTTCTCCTCCTCAGCCTCCGAGGTCCTCTCCTCGTCCTCGGCTCCTCCTCCTCCGAGGTCCTTTCCTCCTCCTTGGCTCTCCCTCCTCTTCCTCCTCCTCCTCCGAGGCCCTCTCCTCGTCGTCGGCTTCTCCTCCTCCGAGGTCCTCTGTTCCTCCTTGGCTCTTCCTCCTCATCCGAGGCCCTCTTGTTTCGTGTCTCGGCTGCATCGCCCGTCCTTCGGTTCGGCCAGCCCAGGCCAAGGAGCCCGCTGAACTGAACATCAAGATGGGGCCCGCCGACGCGGGGAGCAAAACCAAGTGCAAGATTCGGGAGAAGACCTGGCTGGACGATGTCATCGCCTGCTTGAGCTGGGGCCGCTCGCAGCTTCCAGCGGAGCCGCCAGAAACAGATTGGACACAGTGCAAAGGATTTCCGATCTCGATGGCCCTCGAGTTCTGCTTCTGCGGCAAGCTGACGATCGGAAGTGAGACTTTCTGCCAGTGGTCCCTGCTGCGGCCAAAGCTGCAGGACAGCGTCAAGCAGATCATGTCTACGAAGTGCTCGTCATCATCTTCAGATGCTGCATCGCATATTCAGGATAGCCTCATGGGCGCCCTGACCGACACGCCGCCGCCCTCTGACACTTCGCCTTCCCCGTGCAAGAGCCCATGTGACGACAGGACGGAGACCAAGGAGTCGCGTGTCAAACACTTCGTGAACGATGAGGGCCGGCTGCAAACGATCCGTGCGTTTGTTGATGGTGAGGTACACGTGGGCAAGCCGCTCCGAACGCAGGCGCCCCTGTTTCAATTTCGGAGCTCGGTCCTGAATGAGCTGATGACGCTGAAGAGTTCAGAGGAGTTCGCCGAGTTCGCCACAAAATTCGCCACTGCTGTGACTGCGAAGCTCGAGGAGGTTTTCCCTGGCGACTGGTGGCTGTGCATGGCCGCTCTCGTGGACTGCGTAGATTCTGGTAAGCTCCCAGAGTGGATCAATAACGCGATGAATCCGGCCAGCATTTCACATTACCTGATGCTTCGGGAGAACTACATCGTGGAGACCCTCAAGGACATGATCACTGATGACGACATCTCCATTCCGGATGGGCACAAGTCGGCTCTGTCCAAGCTGGTCAAGGCTATCAAGCGCCCAGATCCATCCAAGAGCGGCGTGCAAGACGTCTTCAGCACCATGAGCGGGACCTCAGCGCGCATGCAGGTCACGGGGGGGATGCACAGCCACCTCTTGGTTTCCGCGCAGCGCGCTGGCCTCTCCGAGGACAGCACGCCCGACGAGCTGGGCAACTTCAAGGCGCAGATGCTGAAGGATCTCGGCGCGACCGCGACCACTGGCGAGGAGCGATGATGGGAAGCAAATCGGATGCTGGACATTGGGGCTGGCGTTCAGAGCAGGCGGGATTATTTTCCTAGTCCTGCCGTCTTTGAGCGCCAGACGCCAAAGTCTGGTCTGTTTTGCGGCCGGTTCAGGACCTTGCGAACGCAGATGGCGCGCAAGGCACTGGCGCTGGGCAGGAGGTCCACGTGAACCCCTGGGTCGTCATGGCCGACGTCGTGTCATTCAACGACTACGAGAAGCTCGACCTGATCAGTAAGAAGCCGAACTCTTGGACGCCGCTCGCAGACCCAGACCCCGTCGCACTCTTCATTGAGACCTTGCCCAGCTACACCGTGAACCTGCGCGACGAGAAGACGAGGAACCTGTTCAACATGGACTGGGTCTTCCGGCTCATGAGCTTCATCGAGTTCAAGCTCGAGGAGGAGCGCGCCGACATCAAGGAGCAGTCGGCCAACATCGTCATCAATACGTCCGAGAGGACAGTTGTGCCCGCCGACTCTAGCACCGCACCGGACGCAGCCAAGGCGAAGGCGAACGCCAAAGCCAAGGCTTCGGCTAGGCCCGCCGACGCCGCCGACGCTGCATCCAACATGGCCTGCACCTTGGAGAAACACCGCCTCCAGGACTGCAAGCTTCCGTTCTCAGGCAAGATCACCTGCCGCAGGACTCCTTCATGCACGCAGATTGGGAAGCTTATCGTCACTACTGATGAGTTCGACGAGTCGATGTTGGCGAACTGCGAAGGCACGAAGATTGATGTCATGCCGAACGTCTTCACTTTGGTCGTGCCTATCTACATGAGCGGCCATGGATGCAATAACATATTTGGCCAACGTATCGTTCCAGCCTGGTGCGTGAAGCCGAAAGACGACAACTACACCATGGACATCGTGCCGACGAAAGTGAAGCTGGATATTCCCGAGAGCCTCCGTCTCGGACCTACGGCGGCGAAGCATGTCGATGTGTCCGTCAGTCTTCTTCGCGGTCTGCCCGAGAAGGATCTGCCCCAGGGGCAGCTCACGCCGCAGGGCATCCTGCTGACCCGTCCCAGCTTCGCCGACGAGGTTCTGAAGTCGGAGAAGAAGTCGAACGCCAAGGCCATCGAGAAGCTGACCGATGAATTCTTGAGCTTCATGGGGGTCGGGGCCGCAGCGGACCAGATGAACCGCAAGTCGAAGGCGAGTGCTGCGAAGGCAGCGCGCGGCTCCGGCGACGCCAGTGGCGATGAGGAGGATGAGGGCGAGGAAGTCGAGAGCTCCGCAGCAGCAAAGACTGCAGTCAAGCATCTCACGCGCTAGTGCGCACGTTTTTTTTTCAGTTTTCGTTTGTTCATCGAGTTGAAATGTGTTTGGCATTTTGCCCACCTTGTCGGCCTGCCACTGGCCTGACACTGAAGGATCCGAGGATCCAAAGGAAAGGGGCGAGGAGGAGAAGGAGTCAAGGAGGAAAGAGGGCCCAAGGAGGTAAGGAGGATGTTTGAAGGACCCGTGCTCTTGCTCTCGGGCTCGAGAGGCCGAGTCTTGGGCCGAGGGATGGCGCGTTCTGCGCACATGCATGGCCGAGGCCAGACAATTTTGTTGGGTTTGCTGCTGCTGTGGTTTATGAGTTCGTTTCGTGGCCAGTCCTTTGACATGCTCGGGGAGCCGAATCTGGGGATTGTAGTGCTTCCTGGGCCGACGGGCTCCATCCCGTCGTCAGCAGCAGCAGCTTGAGTACTCCGCCGAGGCAAGGGTGCTCGATCCATGTCTTTCTGTTTCGCGTCCGTGTCTCTCTGGGCGCACCGGCGGTGCACCACGGCGCATGCAATGCAATCGCTTGTTTCAATGCCGCTGGTGCGAGTGCGCAGGGCCCATGACGTGTCAGCCCGCGTGGGCGCGTTGATTGCGTTTACTGAGCCGTTTACTGGCATTTTGTTCTCGGGGCAATCTCGGGAATGATGAAAGAAAAGAAAATGCAAGCACCTCCAGGTCTCCAGAGCCCTGCCGGGCAATGCCGCCAATTCCCATCCTCCCTCCCTCGCCTTCCCTCTCTCCTCGTCCTTCCTTCTCTCTTCCTCTCGGCTCTTCGCTCCTTTTCCTCCTCCTCATCTTTTCCTCCCCCTCCTCGCTCTCCTCCCCTCCCCTTCCCCCCCCTCCTCAGCCCTCCTCATCCTTCGTGCGGGCGCATCCGCAGGGTCCCGTGCCTAGGAAGCTTGCTCCCACATGAGGCTCCATCCTTTGTGTTTCACGGATGTTCCTATCGATTGGCTTCGAATCTATCCCAGCAGCGGTTCCGCTCGAGACTTCCTCGCAACTTAGCACCACAGAAGCGCCCCAGGGGCCGTTTCGCCTGAGACTTGGAGGGAGGGCCATAGAGGGGCCCTGAAGGCTCTGGAAGCTATGTTTGGAAACTCCTGGGGGGCTCCCGCCGCGCCGTTCGCAAGAAGCGGAATCACTTGAGCAATGGAAATGGACATGCACAATCAAGGACAAATCCGACGGCATCTCCAAGCGCAGGGCCATCGTGGACTGGGGGAGGTCTCGGACCAATAGCCGCGCCAGTCCTGCCCAGGGCGTCGGACGCCGCCGAATCAATCCTCCGCGCGTTGGGTCGCCAGGCTGTCGAGCGCGCCATGGGGGGGGTTCCGCGGGGGCGGCGGCGCGGGGCTTTTCAGCGCGATTTTCTTTGATGCATCTGCGCGTTCGCCCCGAGGAGTGCCCGCGCTGCCTGCCCCCGAACCCGCTCGGCAGCGATGGCGCCATTCTTTGGGCCAGGATCAGGCGGGGGGGGGCCCGTTCGTCTGGGGCCGCTTTGCCGCTGCATTCGGGCGCGCGCTTCAAGCGCTCCTCAGACCGGGCGCAGGTCGAGTGGGGCGGCGCCCTCTACCTCATCACCCCCCCGCCCGCCCTCGCCTTCGCGCCCCCAGAGAAGTTCGCGGCGGAGGATGTCTTGGACTTGGAGGAGCTGGCCCATGTGAAGAGCCACGCAGTTGTCTCCTGGAAGCGCCCGAGGTCCTCTCCGGGCCGGCTGTCGCGGGCGGCGGGCGCCCTCGCCCGCCTCCGCTGGGCCGCGCGCATCTTCGACGCGGTCGTGGCCGACGCGGGGCGCAGCGCGAAGGCCGCCCCAGATTAGCCGCCGAAGAAGCGCAAGAAGGGCGAGGACGACAGGGACAAGAGGCGCTCAGTTCATTCCTCGAGGGCTGCGCGACCCGCCTCTTGGTTGGCGGGGCTCCTGAGCAGGGTCGGGGGGCAGGTCGCGAGGCCCCGCGCGGTGGGCGCGGCCCCGAAGCTCACGCTCGCCATCGACGCTTCGCCGCGGGGCGCGGGCGGTTTCCTGTTCGACGTGGTGGCCCGGGGACCGAGGGCGACGTTTGCTCTGCCGCTCTCGATCGGAGGGCGACGCGGTCGACCTGGGCCTGGCCGCGGGGGGGCACAGCGCGCAGGGCGCGGCAGAAGCTCTCGCCCCCCTCGCGGGCGTCCGCCTCTTCAGCGAGGCCCTGAAGGACAGGCGTGCCAGCTTGTTAGTGCGCTGGGGCTCCATGGTGGCGCTGGCTTCGGGTGGGAAGTTGGCGAGCGGGGCCCCGGCGCTCAATTTCATCGCGGCGGAGCTGGCCTTGGAGCTGGAGGCGGTCGGCGCTAATGGCATGGCCCTCGCGCGCACGCAGGGGCGCGGAACGCGCTGGCCGACCGGCCGCCTTGTGAGGCGGCGCGCCCCAGGTCGCGATAGGGAAGCGCCTTTTCCAGGTCCGTTGGGTCTTGCCATGATGAAGTCTGCCCCGGAGCGCGACGTGGCGCGGCGCCGCCTGCCTCCGCCGGCGCGGTCTCCGGCGCTCTGGGGCGCCCGGGGAGGTAGTCTTCATGGCGTTTTGCGGGGCGCCGTGCGCGGAGTCCAGTGGTGGCCGATGTGCGTTGAAAAGGTCTGACGTCGCGCGCGCCCCTCGCGTGGCGCGGCGGTTGAGGCGTTTCGCGCGCCTGGCCGCTGACGCCGAAGGCGCATGCTGCGCGTCGCCGCCGCCCCTGTGATCGCTGTCGCCACGGCCCCGTTTCCTCGCGCGACGCTGCGGCTGACTCGTTCCGTGCGCGCGGCCGCAGACGTCGAGAGAGCATGTCTTGTTGTTTGTTCCCCTTCTGGTGTCCTGGAAGGGCTTCCGGGAAGCTCGGAAGGGCGGTGGGTGGGCGAAGCGACGGTGTAAGGCAATTGTGACGTCGCCCAGAGTCCGTCGCGCGCAGAGCGCCTGCAACGTCGCCCCCCCCCGCCCCGCCCGGGCGCGCCGCGGACTCTTGAGCCGACGGGGGCCTCTGCGAGAGACATCTTAATCTCTGTATTCCTCAATCGCGTTGCTGGCCCACCCTTCTTGCTGCCGTTGATTCCAGCCGCGGGGCGAGCGGGGCCCCTCCCGTGCTCGACGCCGCTGCGAACCGCAGTGCTAGCGATGGCTTCGCGCAGGCAGCGCGGCCGCGCGCCGGCCTCGGCGCCGCTGCATGCCCCGCCCGCCGGCCGCGCCGCTCGCGACCAGGCGGCGCGCGTTGGCTGCGCAGGTGGCAGTGGCAGCCGCGGCGGCTTCAACGTCGCCTTCGCCGCCGCTTGCAGCAGCATCGGCGCCGCCGCCCTCGGCGGCGCTGGCGGGGGCAACGGGGCGCCGGAGGTCGAGGGGTCGCTCGCGTCGGCCTCCTCGACGCGACCTGCCAGTCCAGCCGAGGCCTGCCGTCGCGTCGTGGTCCGCCGCGCCGCAGGTCGCCTCTGCCCCCGAGCTGCCGGAGACCGCTGTGCTGGAACTTCGCCACGACTATTGCACGAACTCCAACCGCGGCGTCGTTTCGTCGAGGCGGGCGAGGGCCCTCCAGCTCGCGCAGGCGGTCGCGAAGTCCAACGCCATCTTCCCGCTGCGCTTGGAGATCGTGGAAGGGGTCGCGGCCGCGCTACAGGCCGCCCGTTGCAAGTCGGGCGCGCCGTGCCTCGGGGAGCTCCGCCTCGCGCGCGTCGAGAGAGGGCTCGAGGTGCAGGCCCAGCTGTCCCGGGCGCTCTTCCAGGCGAAGCTTTCCCTGGAGCGGGGGGTCGGTCCCGAGGTCGAGGCGCCCGAGCTCGAGCTGGTCGATGTGGTCTTCCCGAGCGTGGCGGCTCCGCCTTCGGGTTCCTCTTCTTCCTCCTCGTCTTCGCCGGCCGCGCCCGCGGCGCCGGCCTCCTCCTGCGCCTTTGCGTTCCGCTTCCTCCTGCGTGAGATCGAGCTGGCCGCGCTCGCCTGGGGGGCGCTGGATCAGGAGCGAAAGAAGGACGTACATGCACATGAATCCACGTTAGTTTCGAGAGCACGCGCTGCGCAGATGTTCGTGTAACGCGGCCCGTCTCGCAGATCGAGGGGCCGTGTTCATGTGCATAGCTGGGCGCGTGCGTCTTTTGTGGGCTCCCTGCTGGAGTCTGGGGCGGGGGCGGCCTTGGGGCGATCGCCGTGGGCCTGCCTGTTTCGAAGACAGACGCGGGCGGCTGCGGCGCCAGACGCACCCTGGCCTGCGCGAGTGACCTTGGCCAGCTGGGCGCAGCCGAGCGCCCCGCCCACATCGCGCGCGGCCGCGCGTAGCATAATTATATGCATGCTTGTAAGTCCGGCAAGCGCAGTTGCAACTCTGGCAAGCGCACTCATAAACCGAGCAGCTGGGGCGGAAACAGTCATGCGTTAATTTCGAACCAATTGAATCGATGTCATTACCAGGCTTGCGATCCGAGTAAATTGCTGGCGCGCCTGATTTTATCCAGTTGTTAACCACATAGCGCGGCGTAGGGTTCAATTCGGTTTGGTTAATCATTTCGGCTCTGGTTTCTTGTCAGCACTTAGCCTTATTAGATAGCTTCACTTAGATTTAGATGACTTCGCGGTTGCTCTCAATTCGCATTGCGCGGGTTCCCCGCCGTAGCGGCGAGCCCCTGGGATCAGGGGCGGGGCGGGGGGGGGGGGGGGCGCGCGGGCGGGCAAGACGGCTGCGACGGGGGCAGGGGCGGCTGCAACGGGACAGGGAAAGGTGGTGGTGGGGGGGGGGGGATAGGGAGAAATCTGGCATGCCGGGCGTTCTTCCAACGCCCTCGGTTAGATCCGCGCCGCGGCCTTCGTCGGAAACCTGGGCCCAAAAAGCGGCGAGCGGTTTATTTAGCGCGGGGGGGGGGGGCGATAGACGAGCGATAGAGGAACGATAGAGGAGCGATAGAGGAGCGATCGACCGCCCTGGTCTATCGCTCGTCTATCGCTCGCCTATCGCTCGTCTATCGCTCGTCTGTCGCTCGCCCGTCGCTCGTCCACGGGCGCACCTCGCGACGCCTTGCCCCCGCGAAGACTAGACCGCGGGGGAAAGGGAGGGGGGGGCGCGGGGGGCATGGGCGGCTGCAACGGGGGCAGGGGGGGGGGGGGGGGGGGGGGAACGCGGGGGGCATGGGCGGCTGCAACGGGGGCAGGGAAAGGGGGAAGGGAGGGGGGGGGGGCGACCCAAGACATGTCCACGACGGCTCCCGGAGATGGCCCCATGAAGGGTCGCATCGGTTCAAGACGTCGGCGCAGCGCCGCCGACGCGAAGGGTTAACATTCACTTAGGTTTGGTCAGCTTCCACTTAGGTCTGGTTAGCTTCAGTCAGATTCACTTGTGTTGTCGGCCAGGAAAGTGATCTTGCAGTTGCGTTCAGTTGCGCTGACTTAACCAAGCGGTTGTGAATTAATTAGCCGA
>CAUYUJ010016358.1:178203-188203 GCA_963575745.1 Prorocentrum cordatum
TCTCCAGGGGGTCCATCTGCGGCAAGTGGGATATCCAGGAACCGCGGGCGCCACCACGACAGCTCTGACACCAAAGGCAGTCATCGTGGAACACGACTACAGCCGGCCCGGATTAGTAGATCGACCTTGCCAAATCAAGGGTACCTTTGTGTCCTGTGCTTCGCGACCCGTGCCTCCTGCATTCCTACGGCAATGTGGCCCTCGGAAGGGTTTTGTGTCCTCTCGCGAGTCCTGCCAATGAAGTCCGACTGTACGAGGGCACCATCTCAGGAGCACGGTACGTATCCTGCAATGCGTGGGCCAGTTTTTCCGAACACCGACGTTGGTTGGACTGCCAACCTCGCCGCTCACACGCAGGCCACGGCAGCGCTACACCGTCTTGTTGATTTACAGGTGCCCCAGGAGGACGTTGCGGCTACGCTGCAAACCACATGCTGCACACCACGTTGGAACACTTGCTCAAGGCGGCGACGTGCAGCATCCGCACGCACATCCGGACGAACGACTTCGGTCAGATGACGCAGGGAATCGCAACGCCGACGCTCGAGCTCGAGAGCGGCGTGCTCGCGTCTCCGGGCTTTAGGACCGCTGGCCCAGGCGAACCCACGGAAGTCAGGACGCGACAAGTGGGGCCCTCGCAGGAGGGGTGGTCGGGCGACCTCAAGGGAGGGGTGGTCGATGCCCCCACCATTCGTGTGGGGGTGGCCAACGCCGTCATGCTGGCAAGTAACGGGGCCTTCCGAGGAGGGGTGACCGACGCCCCTGCTCACCAGAGGTGCGGGATCCTCGCAAGAGGCGCGGCCGATGCCCCCGCACAGGCTGGCAACGGCGCCGCAGAGCTTCCAGCCGACGCCACGGATTTCGAGTACTTCCAGGCACAGGAAACATCACAGGAACTGATCGGCACGATGGCTCGACTTCCGGGCACAGGGGACTTTGCTGCTCTAGAAAAGCTACGGGGACGCCTTCAGTGTGAGGAGGACTGCGTCGCGTTCGTGCGCAACGCCTTGTTCGCCGACCAGCGCGCGCGGCTGAACGCCCTCCCCGACGCGGCGTTGCTCCCCAGCAGGTTCGAGCACGACGAGCTGGAGCGGATTGCCCGAAATTCATGCTCGTGCACGGTGCCAGTCGTTTAATTGACGCGGTGTCTTCAGGCCGCTGATCCAGCGGCTGGAGGGGCGGGCGCACGGGGCAGAGCTCGCCAGGCAGATGACGCATGTCCGCATCGCCAGATCATGCGTGGTCGGCCGCGACGGGCGCATCGCATCGCATCGCGGCCCAGCCACTTGCGACCGAGTTTTGGCAGGGACACGCAAGTGCCCCCGCGGCAGGCGAGGCATGTCTCGGGGCCCACGTCGCCCTGAGGGCGACCCGCGCGAGGCAGATGACCGCCCGCGCCCGCGTTCGAGCCCCTCTGGGGGCGCGCAGCTCCCCCGCCCCGCGCCCCGCGACGAGACGGACCTGGCGGGCGACTGGCGATGCGACATCACGCAGCAGGAGGACTGCCCCCATCCTTCGCGCCGACAGCAGGAGTTGGGAACGCGGCGCAGGAGAGCGCCCAGCCGAGCGAACAAAAAAACAAAACAACTGCGAACCAAGCGGCCCGAAGGAGTTGGCTCTGCGCCCCGCCACGGTCGGCTCGGCTGATACCAGGGGGAACTTGGCGGTCCGTGAATGCGCTGCCCGAGCGGCTAGCAAGGGCCCAGCGCCTGCGCGGCGGCGAGGAGGGCGAGCCCACGGCGCCGCCGAAGGCTCCTCTGGAAGGCGCGCCGCCCGCCGTGGCCGCGGCGTCGGGGCGGAACTTAGCAGCGCGCGCGACTCTCAGGGTCATCGATGTCGCCGTGCCCGACCATGTCGAGATGAGCGATGAATGACGACTCTGGGCCATCCCGCGCCGCGCCACCATCTCCCAGAGCAGCGATCGCCGCGGGTCCCTAGCCATTTGCGAGGCTGGCCTCCAGGATTGGGGTCGCCGGGCGAGGGGCAATGATGTGGCGACGCAGTGGGGGGCGTTGGCGGAGTCCATGGCGCCGATTGCAGCGGCGCCCCAGGGCCGCGCGCGAGGCGGCGTCCCTGGGCCGCGCGGCGATTGCGAAGGCTGGGCGGGGGCCATCGAGATGCGCGGGACAAGGCCCAAGTGGGCGCCGGGAGCGGCGCCCCGCGGGCCACCGCCCCACGCGGCTGCCTTGTTGGCCGGCGCCAGCAGCGCGAGCAGCGCGGCGGCAGCGGCGCCGCAGCGCCGGCAGGGGGGGCGACGCCAGCGCTGCGACGCGCGCAGGATTACGCGCGGCAGGCCTGATTGCAGCGACCAGCTTCGGCGCGGGCATGAGCGGGCCCGACGGGCCAGGCCCCGCCGGCCCGGCCCGGCGAGGGCGGGCGCCGGCAGGCGATCGCAGGATCGGGAGAGCCGGGATCACGGAGTCAATGGGGGCCGTCAGGAGCGGGGCGGCCGACGCCCCCAGTTAAGTCGGCGGCTGGGCCCTCCGAGGAGCTAGCGGTCGGTTCCCGCGCGCTGACGGCGGTGGCAGCGTTGGGGCGCAAAGTCCACGGGGGCGCCTCTGGCCCAAATACCGCGGCCACCCCGACGGTGGACGTCGCAGGCTCGAAGCGCCAAGTTGAGCCTGGGAAGGCAGGCGCCGATATGGTTGAGGCGGGTAACTCCACGGCGGCATGGGGCCGCCATGAAACCTTGCCGTCCCCGGGGGGCTGCGATCTGCGAAACTGCCGCCACTTTCGGTGGCTCCTGGGATGTCTAGCGCGCAGACGGCCGCAGAACAAATCGCGCCCTCGGAGGAGGGGCTGTCGACGCCCCCGCGGCAGCGGGGCGCGGTGCCTTCGTGGGGTGGGGTGGGTGGGGGGGGGGGGGGCGGCCGATGCCCCCGCTGGCTCTCCTGGGCCGCGGCGGGCCAAGGCGGGGCCCTCGACGGGGGGTCTGGTCAAGGCCCCCGCGGCATGGCTGCGGTGCCCTCCAGAGAGGGGCGGTCGACGCCCCCGCGGGCCAGCGCGACGGGGCCTTCGGTCGCGCGGCGGCCAATGCCAACGGGCCGCGTGCCAAGGGGGCGAGGATGGGCAACAGCGCGGGGGGGCCGCTGGCAGCCCCCGCGCTCGGCCCAGCCCTGGCCCTTGCAGCGGCGACTGCTGCCGCGCGGCCTCGCGGGGGCGATGCCCGCGGAAAGCCGCGGGCGACGCTGCGCATCCACCCGCGCCCGAGGCGGCGGCGCGGGGGCTCGCGGCGCGGCTGCCAGAGGGGGCGGGGGCCGCGCCGGGCCGCCTGGCGAGGGGGCGAGCGCGCCGGATGCAGCGCGAGGTGGCGACCCGCAGGCTGGCTGACCACGCGGCGCTGCCCGGCGCCGCGACGACGCACGGCGAGGGGGCGGGCTGGTTGGAGGCCGCGACGCCTGCGCTGAGCGCGGCCGAGCCTGCGGCCCCAGTGCCGCCGCATGCCGCCCGATGATGCTGTCGTGGGTGGTGTGCGTCGCGTGTGTGTGTGTGTGTGTGTGTGTGTGGTGTGTGTGTGTGTGTGTGTGTGGTGTGTGTGGTGTGTGTGTGGTGTGTGTGTGTGTGTATGTGTGCGTGCGTGTGTGTGTATGTGTGCGTGTGTGTGTTTGTGTGTGTGGGTGCGTCTGTGTGTGAGAGTCTGCGAGAGTGAGTGAGTGAGTGTGTGCGTGCGTGCGTGTGTGTGCGTGTGCGTCTGTGTGTGTGTGTGCGTGTGCGTGTGCGTGTGTGCGTGTGTGTGTTTGTGTGTTTGCGTGTGTGCGTGTGTGTGTCTGTGTGTGCGCGCGTGCGTGCGTGTGTGCGTGCGTGTTTATATGTATAAAAAATTACAGATTTATTTAAGGCTCGCTGCGCTTCGCCTTCTCATCTTGGCCCTTGCATCTGGAAGGGAGTTTTCCTCTTCCTCGTCTACTCCTTCTTTTCTCGCATTTTCTCCCGCCCCACCCTCCTCCTCTTGTCTCTTGCGGCGCTGCCGTCGACCGGGCCAGGCGCGGCAGGGCATTGGGCCCCCGCCAGCAACGGCGGCACCAAAGGATAAACGACAACCACAACCACGACCGCGACCACGAGCGCGACGACGACGACTACGACGTCGACGGCGGGGGCGACGACGACGGCGACGACGACGATGGCGACTCCTCTGCGGGGGCGGTGTTTCTCGTTGGTTTTCTCTGTCCGCCCCCGCAGGGGCTGCTGGGCAGTTTTTCTGTAAAAATTGGCCCGGAGGCCCCTCTAGCCGCGCTCTCGGGGCGGCCCGGCGTCGGGATCGGGGGGGGGGGGGGGGGGCGAGGAAGCGAAGGGGGGCGAGGGCGACGACGAGGGCGAAAAAGGGGGGGGGTGCTGGAGAATCCGTTTATTTTCATTATAAAAACCAGGCCGGGGCCCCCGTCCGGCGGCGCCCTTGGGGCCGCGCGGCGTCGGGGCCGGGCGCTGGCGGAGCAGATAGGCGTCGGAGCTCCATGGCGTAGTCGTCGTGAGGCAGGATGAGTGCCTCGAGGCACCGCGCAACTTTGGCGTCTACTTGCTGCGCTGCAGCGGTTGCGCCGCGCTCCTCTGGGTCGACTGCGATGTAACGCAAGGGAGTTGCTTCGGTGCAGTCCCAGATGCGCCGATGCATTGCTCCGTGAATGCGGATGTTTGATGGTTGGAGCTCGCCCCCGAAGCGCAGCTCCCGTTCTGGCGTAGCGCTATGCATCTCATGTACAGCGGAAGAGAATATGCGATTGCAGCGTCGGGCAATTGCAGGGGAACCCGTTATCCGCGGCGCGTTGGTAGCAGCGCCGCGCACTGGACGTTCCGACGCGTCCTTGCGCAGCCAAGCGGTGCGGAAATTGTCCATCAGAGCGACCCCAGGTGGCTTGTATTACTCAGTGAAGTCCACATCATGTTTGCCAGCCCCGCAACAGAACCCATCTCCTGCGCGCTGGGGTAACATGGCTGAACAATGTGCGCATTGGTGCGTCATGGGTCCCAGGTCGATGCGGGCCACGACGTCGGCCGGGCGTCCTGGTCGGCAACGCTGTCGACATGCCTCGCGATTGCGGTCGAGGCGGCCGGGGGCCAAGTCCTCTAGCGGCAAGGTCTTGCCGCAGACAGTGAGCGCGAAGAAAAGATTTGGCTGCGACGCGCAGGGCGCGCATATTCTGTCGCCGCGGTGCCGGTTGCGCGGAGCGAGCTTCCGGCTGGAGTTGTTCGTGGCGCCACGCGCGCGGCAGAGTCGCGGCAGGCCGGTTTTTCTGGCGCGCACAATCTTTGCACGCCTTGATTGCCTCGTTGAACTGGTCCGCTCGAGAGGACTCGCGGGGCAATGTGGCGTTGCAGACCGAACAAACAATCGAGTTCAACATTGGGCCCGTGGCGCGCAGTGGCGGGCGGCTGCAGGGCGCGCTATGGAGCCGCCCGATGGGGGAGTGGTGATGGGGCCAAAGCGTCGACGCACGGAGAGAAGGTGGCATGGGCAGAAGCATGCAATGAGGTGGTCGCGTCTTCGTTCATAATTCGACAGAGCGCTTCTGGTTTGCATGTCTGTGGCGTGGACAGTGGCTTGGATCTCGTGCGTGCCATGACTTGTTTTGATTCTGAATTGCCGTAGTGGCGACCGTGGTGCAAACCATTGTGCGTGGCGACACCTGTGTCAATGCGTCTCGCGTTCGACTGGTAGTTTTTTATTTATTCTAGAAGCTTTGGTGAGGGCATATGTATATCATGGTGTGCCTTCGTTTCGGTTTGAGGTCCGACTGGGAGGTGCCGTCCTGCTTCCCTGTGGATTGATGTTGTTGGAGCCTCTGGGGGGCCCCCTTGGAGGCTGTTTTTTGACCTCTAAGGGGCCCCGCGTGCCAAAGGGCCCTACGGCTTTTTTTCCGCGACAGAACTAACAGTGGATCTTTTTGGTGGCCTTTGGCGACTCGCTGGCGGCAGCGATGGTAACTCCGTCGTTCGGTCTGCGTTCCCGTTGTTTAAGTTTGCAGGTGCATGGTTGTGAGGCGCGAGTACGGCGCGCTCTGGCAATGTTTGTCGCGCTTCGTCCTGCACGCCTTGCGCGGGCAAGCGCGCGTTGACGTTGTCGTTCGCGCGGGGAGGCGTGGTGTAGAATATGTATGACGATAGCGCTGATAAGCTTGGAATGTCGTGGTAAGTCTCTCGGAGGTGTCGTCTTGTGGTCCAGCATGGAGCTTCTTGGGTGCCCTTTTGGAAGTTGTTCTGGGATCTCTAGGGGGCCTCGGGGCGCTTCTTGAGGGCTTGTCATGTGGGCCTGGGCTTGTTCTGTAATTGAATGGTTGGAGTGGCTGCGTTCTGTTTTGAAGTGTGTCTGTAAGGTGCCGTTCTGTATTCCTGTTGTTTGGTTGCGCATGTGAGTGGATCTCAGGCGCAGTGCTTCGTGCTACTGCGGCTAGTCGAGGGTTATTCGGGGGTGTTTTGGAAGCAGTGTGAGGCGTCTTCTGATTTTGGTTGGGGGCTTCTCGGGGGTCTTCTGGAGGGAATCCTCGGGGGGCCTGTGGGGCCCTTGTAGGGCCTCTTAGGGGTTTCCAATGACTGCCCAGGTCCGTTTTGTATCTCGCATTTAGGTGCTTGTTTTGCGCGCGACCGCTTGTCCTGGCCGTGTCTCGGCGAAGGGCCCCCCGAGGTCTGCGGCCCCCCTGGGGGTTCGCCCCTGGTCGATTCCCGGCGGTGCCGGGCCCCCCTGAAGCCCCCTGGAGCTCGGGGGGATATGCGGGCCCAGGGGGGGGCGCGTTGAGAAATGCACTACGTCGCACGCCTGGGAAGCCACGCTGACTGAACTCGGCCATTGACGCAGGGAAGGAGAAAGCAAGGGGGAAGGGGAGAGCAAGGCCACTTGCGACGACAATGTGGCGCATCGGGAACTGAACGCAGTACGCGTTATGTTGGTCACCACATCTGCCCCTCGAAGGCCCCCGGAGCCCGGGGGGCAGTCGGGGTCTCGGGGGGGTTCGGGGGAGCCCGCATTGCATGAGGGAAAGACTACATCGCATGTTTGGGAAACGGCGCTGACTGAACCCGGCCATGGATGCAGCGCAGGAGAAAGCAAGGGGGAGGGGGTGATAACAGGGCCACTTGTGACGACAGTGTGGCGCCAGGGGAAATGAATGTCGGGTTGGCCACCGCATTTGAGTGGCGCCGTTGGCCGCCCGCGATGGCCGCAGCCTTGGGCGACGCAGCTGCAGCGGTATTCTACCTTGGCGTGAGAACAGGACACCTCGTGGATGCGTGTTACTGGATGGTCGAATGGACAGGCGCGTTGCACCCTGCGATTGCGGCGAGGATCGAGGGGGCGGTGGGGCGGGGGCGATGCGCGGCGCTCGGCACCTTGTCGCCTCGCGACCCCGCGCGTCCAATCAGCTCTGGGAACTCGAACCCTACGCGACCTATAGGCCCTGGGGGCCCGTGCGCAGACATGATGGAGTCGTAAGAATTGCACAGCGGGAAGCTCGTCAGCGCTCGCGGCCATTGGGGCGTGGCTTCTTTGGAGCTTCCGGGGAGGAATGCGCGACGAGAGGCTCGTCGGCGTTCGTGGCTTCGGGGGCGTTTGGGGTGGGGCCTCTTGGGGGCCTTCGGGAGATTTGCGGGGGCCTCTCGGGGGCCTCTTGGGACGCCGAGTGCAAGAAAAGGGGCGGGATTCTGGCGGAAAAGAATCCGCAGACGGGGGGCCGCTGGAGGATGGGCTCCAGCTGCCTGTACGGCGTGGATGAGTACTACGGGATCCATGAGAAGATATGCGTCTTGCCTGTTGGCGGGATCCGCTACAGGCATGGGGGAGTAAATAATAATCATAGTAAGAATAATTTGAGGGAGTTTCTGTGGAACTCACGTCATCCTCACCCCCGGCGCGAAGAGCACGAGTCCAGAGCGGCCTCCGGCACCGTTTCCGGACGGATCCGGACGGATCCGCTGGATCCGGGGACGAATCCCAAACCGGCGCCCTCGCCTGAGACATCCCCGCAAAACCGGCCCCGGGGGAGGTGCCCAGAGGAGCCCAGAGCGGCCTCTGGCACCGTTTCCGGACGGATCCGGACGGATCCGCTGGATCCGGGGACGAATCCCAAACCGGCGCCCTCGCCTGAGACATCCCCGCAAAACCGGCCCCGGGGGAGGTGCCCAGAGAAGCCCAGAGCGGCCTCCGGCACCGTTTCCGGACGGATCCGGACGGATCCGCTGGATCCGGGGACGAATCCCAAACCGGCGCCCTCGCCTCAGACATCCCCAAAACCGGCCCCGGGGGAGGTGCCCAGAGGAGCCCAGAGCGGCCTCCGGCACCGTTTCCGGACGGATCCGGACGGATCCGCTGGATCCGGGGACGAATCCCAAACCGGCGCCCTCGCCTGAGACATCCCCGCAAAACCGGCCCCGGGGGAGGTGCCCAGAGGAGCCCAGAGCGGCCTCCGGCACCGTTTCCGGACGGATCCGGACGGATCCGCTGGATCCGGGGACGAATCCCAAACCGGCGCCCTCGCCTGAGACATCCCCGCAAAACCGGCCCCGGGGGAGGTGCCCAGAGGAGCCCAGAGCGGCCTCCTGGCACCGTTTCCGGACGGATCCGGACGGATCCGCTGGATCCGGGGACGAATCCCAAACCGGCGCCCTCGCCTGAGACATCCCCGCAAAACCGGCCCCGGGGGAGGTGCCCAGAGGAGCCCAGAGCGGCCTCCGGCACCGTTTCCGGACGGATCCGGACGGATCCGCTGGATCCGATCCGGGACGAATCCCAAACCGGCGCCCTCGCCTGAGACATCCCCAAAACCGGCCCCGGGGGAGGTGCCCAGAGGAGCCCAGAGCGGCCTCCGGCACCGTTTCCGGACGGATCCGGACGGATCCGCTGGATCCGGGGACGAATCCCAAACCGGCGCCCTCGCCTGAGACATCCCCGCAAAACCGGCCCCGGGGGAGGTGCCCACAGGAGCCCAGAGCGGCCTCCGGCACCGTTTCCGGACGGATCCGGACGGATCCGCTGGATCCGGGGACGAATCCCAAACCGGCGCCCTCGCCTGAGACATCCCCGCAAATCCGGCCCCGGGGGAGGTGGCCAGAGAAGCCCAGAGCGGCTTCCGGCACCGTTTCCGGACGGATCCGGACGGATCCGCTGGATCCGGGGGCGAATCCCAAACCGGCGCCCTCGCCTGAGACATCCCCGCAAAACCGGCCCCGGGGGAGGTGCCCACAGGAGCCCAGAGCGGCCTCCGGCACCGTTTCCGGACGGATCCGGACGGATCCGCTGGATCCGGGGACGAATCCCAAACCGGCGCCCTCGCTTGAGACATCCTCACAAAACCGGCCCCGGGGGAGGTGCCCAGAGGAGCCCAGAGCGGCCTCCGGCACCGTTTCCGGACAGATCCGGACAGATCCGGTGGATCCGCGCCCCGGGGGAGGTGCCCAGAGGAGGAATGAGGAGGAGGAGGAGGAGGAGGAGGAGGAGGAGGAGGAGGAGGAGGAGGAGGAGGAGGAGAAGATGATGGAGCTGCGGGGTGGAGGAGGACAGACGGAGGCAAGAGAAGGATGGAGGAGGAGGAGGAGGAGGAGGAGGAGGAGGAGGAGGAGGAGGAACCTCATCCTCACCCTCGCCAACAAGCGCACGCACCTTCTTCTATATACAGAAACTCCCGATCAACCGCAGAGCGGCCGGCTAGTAATAATGATTATATATATATATATAAACAAAAACCCTGGGGCATCTCTTGGCTTCCCGAAGGCTTCTTGGAAGTTTTCGGGGGCCCCTGGGGGCGTCTTGGAGACGAAGGCTTGGAGTTGTCAGGTCGGGAACTCTCTCTTGGCCCTCCTCTCGTGGACATCCCAGGGCTTTCTTGGGCCGTCTTGGGGGATTCTTGGGTTGTCTCAAGGCCTTCCCTGGACGTATTGAGGTCCTCTTGGGGGCTTCTTGAGCTGTCCTGGGGTGATCTGGGGTGGTTATCGCGCCCTCTTGGACGCAGTGAGAGCCCAAGAAGCAAAGACACATATGTGTTTTCCCACAGGAGTGGCGATTTTCTCTTTCTCG
>CAUYUJ010016358.1:193203-273203 GCA_963575745.1 Prorocentrum cordatum
TGCACCTCCCGAGTCACTATAGCATGGCCTGGAGGGATGACTTCTACAGCTCCGGAGCCCAGCATGGCTTCCCACTCTTTTTGATCTGACAGCTCGAAATTAATCCGATCACTGGGCGAGAGACGTCCCAGTGGTACCTCCCCGCCTTTGCTAGCAGCGAAAGGTCCCAGGAGCCGTCACCATCATTCTGCCATGTACCCCGACGGACCCGATCATCTCCTGCTGCTTCACCGCTTGCCTGGCCTCGGTCGTCACGTGCCATGCTTCCAGGGATCGTCGTTGGTCTCCCAAACATCGTCGTCATGGCCCCTGGCGGCCGGGGAGGAGCCCCTGGACCCGATAGTCTCGCAGACTATGTTGCGCATCATCTCTCTCGGCTCCTCCGCCGCCGTGCAAGAGGTTGCAGCTGCCAGGCCAGGAAGCGTCGCCGCTGCGCCAGCCGTGGCTGCCGCTGCCGCGTCGCCGCCTGGGGTCTCGGCCGGGCCTGCTGCTGTGCCGCTCGCTGGAGCAGCACCTCGAGCGGCCGCCAAGCCAGCCCCTGGGGTCGCAGCTGTGTCGTCGCCTCCATCGGCGTACATGCCCGTCTCTGCTGTCTTCGCCTCCGCAGGCATGACAGTTACCATGGATCCAACGCCGGCCTTGTGGTGTCGGGTGGGGCTCGCCAGAGGCGCGCAAGCGCGAGACACCGCCGCCTCTGCCGGCGCCAGCGCCCATTGCCACCTGGCAATCCCCGCTCCGCTACTAACTGTGGCAGCCAGCATATGTTTTTTGCCTTGAGCCAGAGTGCAAAACGGACATGCACTCTGTGCCGAATGTTTCTGATTGCTAAACCTACGGAACGAAAACGGGAGTGCTGCAACAGCATCCGCGACAACCCACGAGCAGAGGAGATAACAGTCTCGCGAACTCCCGCAGCCCCGCAAGTGGAACAGTCACCCACCGCCGAGCGAGAGCTAGGCGGTAGGGAAGGCGAAGAGACATATGATGGAGGCCCGAAGAGGTCAGAGCGCGTCCTGGGGGTGGACATTACGGGGGCCCTGGGGTTGCAACGACATCGCGCCCAGGAGCTACAGTAGGAAACGGAGGCCTCGGCAGAGATAGTGGGCCGCCCAGAGGGGCGGGTGTGGGTGCCTAAATGACGCCCATGGGCCAAGCCAATGAAACACAGGAAGGGTAAGGAGAAGGGGCTCACCGCCTTACTAGTGCCGACGGCTGGTCGAGCGGCCTCCGCGGTCAGCGAAGTAGAGGGGGAGTCGGGGGAGACCGGGGGAGTGGCCGACGTGCCGAGAGGAGGCTCGCTGTGAGGCGAGCGAGAAGGCGCGCATGGTCTTGCAGCGGGCCTGGGCGCGCCTGAGGACGGCGGCTCCACTGGCCCTGGCGCCTTAATCGGTACGCCGCCGCTTAGCGGCGGGTTGCTCCGAGCCGTCGCAGGGGAGCCCTGCTCGTTTAGGATGAGCGTGGGGATTCTTGACGCATGCCAGGTCGTTGCCGTTGTTCAGGAGGCATTTCTATAGGATGGCGATCCAAACACCATGGCGAGTCTGCATCTCCTCCTGTGTCCAGTCCCGCACGCGCGCGAGGAGGGCCGCGTGCTGGTCAGGGCTTGCGCCATTGGGACCTTGTGGGTAGTCGCCCAGACCCTGCGCGAGGAGCCTGAGCCCAGTCGCTGCGTTCATCGAGTGACGGGCGCCAAACGGACCCAGCCTCGCCAGTGGCTCAACTAGCCGAAAGGTCCTCTTCTGACCACTGCCGGCCCTGGGCCCAGAGGCATTGACGAAAGGTGAGCGTGATGATTGCCGTGGTGTCCTGACTGGGGCGAGCGCCCGCGCCCGCGTTGGGGAGGCCCCGGATGGCCGCAGCGCACAGACACAGGCACAGACACAGACACAGACAGACACACACACACACACGCACACACACACACACGCACGCACACACACACACACACACACACACACACACACACACACACGCGCACACACACACGCGCACACGCGCACACGCGCACACGCGCACACGCGCACACGCACACACGCACACACGCACACACGCACACACGCACACACCACACACGCACACGCACACGCGCACACGCGCACACGCGCACACGCGCACACGCGCACACGCGCACACGCGCACACGCACACGCACACACACACACGCACACACACACACGCAGACACGCCCACTCGCCCACACGCGCACACGCGCACACGCGCACACGCGCACACGCGCACACGCGCACATGCGCACACGCGCACACGCGCACACGCGCACACGCGCACACGCGCACGCGCGCACGCGCACACGCACACGCACACGCACACGCACACGCACACACACACACACGTGGAAACACAGACACAGACACACACACACACACAACAAACAACTCCCCACGCCCACACGCACGCACGAGCACACACATCCACACACATCCACACACACACACACATACACACGCACGCACGATAAGACACATTCGCAAGCACAAGCACACACACACACACACACACATGCGCGCCCACCGTTGACTAGAACCACCGCACCCTAGAGAGGTTGGGTTGTCTGGTCAGGGCAGGGGTCCGTTCCAAGAGCAGGGCGTGGCTGTGTTCAATATGCACCCTGTCTAGCCCGCCTGGAGCTGCTCTGGGGGCCTCCGTCTCCGACTAACTGTTGACTGCACCTGGCCCCCCTGAGACTCTGGCCCGCCAGGCTACTGCCTCAATTTCCCAGTCTCGGGAAGGGCTTTCCCGCATCACCGAGGGGCGGCTTCGGAGCGTGTTGGCGGTCTCGGATGGCATTTTGGCACACTAGGGCTCGTGTGGCCTGTTCAAGTCCCCCCTCTGGAGGCCGAGAACATTGGAACCATCCAGTGTTTCATGTGTTCTTGGCTCCTGGAAAAGTTACGCGAATACTCGAGAGTGCCCGACAACGCCCGTGAATAGTGGCCCTGTGCCCCTCAAGGATCGTTTACAGTATTCAATGCAGAGCGCGAAGAAACCCAGGGACATTCTACTTTTTGCTTCCCAGCACGGTGGCGGATTTTTGCAATGCCAGCAACCGATCACCAACGGAAAGTGGGCAACCTCCTGCTTCGAGCAGGGTGAGGCCGTGCCGAAAAGGATCCCCTGGATGGGTTTGAGCTGGCGCGCTCAACGCTTCGGGTTGGCGTTCTTCGACATCGTCGAAGCTGAAATCCTTCAAATATCCTCCTTTCCCTCGCCTTGCTCCTCTTCCTTCCTCCTCCCTTCTCTGGGGTCCTTCGTTGTCGCCCGCCTCCTGCTCCCCGTCCTCTTTATTCCCAACCATCCTATGGTGTTGGGTCCTCGTTTTGAAGAGACAGCGCCGCGCGTCCCTCCTCCTTCTCCCCTCATCCCTCCCTCCTCCCATCATCAGCATCATCATCATCAGCAGCAGCAGCATCAAAGGCCGCCGCGAGCTCGAGCCTTCGGAGGCGCAGCGGCCTCAGAGGACGCGCCCCCCCTTGCTCACGCAGCATGCAGAGGGCCTAGCACCCCACCCGCGCAGGGCGATGTGCACCGGCGCGTGTGCTCTGCACGCCGTACCGTGTCGAGCCCGACGTGAAGAAAGGCAATCATCCTACGAGCAGCTCGACAAGTGCCTCAAGCTGACCGCAAGCGAAGACTCCACCAATCGCACCAAGGTCGCGGATCTCATGCGCTACTACACCTCGAAGACCAGCGATGTGACGGTCAGCCTGCAGGAGCACGTCAACTGCAATAAGGATGGGCCGAATGACATCTACTGCATCACGGGGGACGACAAGCAGTTAAAGGAGTTCGACGGCAAGAGGATCAAAGCGACGACCAAGACGGCCTCGCAGGATTACTGGCAAGCCAACATGGAACGCAACGATTCCGAGAATGAGGAGAGGAAAAGTACCTACCCGACGGCCTCGTTCGACCGCAACATCACGAACAACCGCGCCATGATGTGCACCGTGTTGATCCTCAGAATCGGGAACAACCAGGGGATGGGTGACGTCGGCTACGACAAGATCTACGACATCTACGTCCCGCCGCAGCACCTGCGCCTGTCCGATGGGCCTAGCCTGGTGGTCGACACCATCATCAAACCGAACATCTCCCGCGAGACGCTGCAGCAGAACAAGATCTTGCGAGCGACCAAGAAGAATATCGTCAAGAAGTGCCTCGAGATGTTTGTGGAGACCGCCGAGAAGAAGGACGACTACAAGAAGTTTCACGAGCAGTTCGGCAAGTGCCTCAAGCTTGGCGTGCACGAAGATTCCACCAACCGTACCAAGGTCGCGGAGCTTATGCGCTACCACACCTCGAAATCTGGAGATGAGATGATCAGCCTGAAGGAGTATTTGGTCCGCATGAAGGAGGGGCAGAACGACATTTACCACATTACGGGGAAGAGCATCGCAGCGGCGTCGTCCTCGCCTTTCCTGGAAACGCTGCGCAAGAAGGGTCTTGAGGTCCTCTACATGACCGATTCCATTGATGAGTACTCCGTGCAGCAGCTGAAGGCGTTCGACGGCAAGAAGTTCAACTCGACGACCAAGGAAGGTTTGGACCTCGAGGACGAGGGCGAGAACGAGAAGAAGAAACTGGAGCTGAAGGCGGAGTTCGAGCCGCTGACGAAGCTGATGAAGGAGGTGCTGGGCGACAAGGCGGAGAAGGTGGTTGCCAGTTCGCGCATGGCGGACTCGCCCTGCGCGTTGACCACGCACGGCCTGCAGCCGAAGCCTTTCGTCGAGGCCTGCTATGGCTGCTGGCAGGACGGCGACTTCATAAAGAACGACGAGCCCCTGAGCAACGTTCTGCCAGATGAACTGGTACTCCATGCACTCCTACATGGCGTCCAACCTGCCCCCCCTTTAAGAGAGCGCGGGCGCCGCCAACGAGGCGTCTCAGATGGCGAAACGTCGACTCGGACTGAGATGCTGTCTCTTTCTTTTCTGATGCACCCTCTGAGCCACGGCCATATTTGCATCCTTTTTTACGTTAAGTGACTCGGGCACCCGCTCGCCTGCGTGTAATGACTTACTTGCAGGCTAGATGCACGGTCTCCGGCTGTGCGTCGATGCCCCCCGAGTGCAATCGCCCCACGCGGGTTTATCGGGGCATGACTCTGTTATGCTCTCTGCGACGGATCTTCATACTTGGTCCTGACTTCGAGGAAGCAGCATCATCATCACCATCAGCAGCAGCAGCATCATCATCATCGTCGCCATCGTCATCGTCATCGTCATTGTCGTCGTCATCATCACCCCTCACACGGATCGTGGCCCAACAGGGAGTTCCATATGAGGTCCCAGTGGCTCAGTCCGCATGGCGGCGCCGCCCTATTTTGGCACACCCCTCGCACGCTTCGTGGCCACATCGGGAGTTCCACCTAAGGTCTGAGATGCGCAGTCCGCATGGCGCGCCGCCCGATTTTGGAGCACCCCTCACATGTTTCGTGGCCCTATAGGGAGCTCCACCTGGGGTCCCAGTGGCTCAGTCCGCATGGCAACGCCACTCCATTTCGGCGCGCCCCTCACACGTTTCGTGGCCCCATCGGGCGTTCCACCTAAGGTCCCAGTGGCGCAGTCCGCATGGCGGCGCCGCCCGATTTTGGCACACCCCTCACACAATTCGTGGCCACATCGGGAGCTCCACCTACGGACCCACAAGCGCAGTCCGCATGGCGGCGCTGCCCTATTTTGGCACACCCCTCACACGCTTCGTGGCCCCATCGTATGCTCCACCCAAGGTCCCCGTGGCGCCGTCCGCATGGCGGCGCCGCTCGATTTCGGCACCCCCCCCGCACGCTTCGTGGCCCCATCGGGAGCTCCATCTACGGTCCCAGTGGCGCAGTCCGCATGGCGGCTACTCCACCGATGACCCCAGTGGTTACGCTCGCATGCGCCCACCACGCTTGCTGCGGCACACCCCTCACGCACTTCGTGGCCACATAGGGAATTCCACCGACGGCCCCAGTGGCTGCTTTCGCATACCCCTCACACGTTCCGTGGCCCTAGAAGGAGCTCCTCCGAATGCGATGCATACAACGGCGGTGCTCACAATTACATATGGTTGGGTCTTTCGCCAGGCTAGTGTGTTTTTCCTTCTCCATCCTCCTCCCTCTCCCCCATCCCTCCCTGCCCCCTCTCCCTCCCCCCCTCCCCCCAGGCTGGGCTGCGCTGGCCCTTCGTGCCCTGCAATGGTGCAAGGACGGCGCCGCCTCGACCGCTCGTTCCCTGGCCCACTCTGCGCGCCATGGAGAGCAGATGATGAGAGAACGAGAAAAAGAACGGGAGAAAGAGAGAGAGAGAGAGAGTGAGAGAGAGAGGTAGTGATACACATATACCTTTGCATATTTACACAGAGAGACATACCGAGAGAGAGAGCAGAGGGTCGAAAAGAAGGGAGAGGGGGGGAGGGACAAGCGAGGTGCTCTCGCATCAGATCTGACGTCCTACCCTCCCTCCCGTCCCTTAACCACTTCGTAGATCCCCGCTTTATTCGCCCAATCCGATGTCGACGAGGACAACAATTCCCACATACTTCGCGACGCATCGCATGGCATTGCATGGCAACGCACGGGGCAGGCGAGCACGGCAGAGCGTGGCATGGCATAGCTTGGTGTGGCGTTGCGTATCCAACCATCGCATAATATAGCTTTGCAGCGCACGTCATGGCATCACATAGTGCCACATAATATGGCATCGCACGTCATGCCATGGCATGGTACGAGACAGACGAGCATGGTATGGAATTGTGTAGCACAGAAGTGTATAGTGCACTACTGCAGTTACTACTACTACCTCTACTACTACTACTACTACTACTACTACGACTACGAGTACTACTACTACTACTACTACTACTACTACTACTACTCCTACTCCTACTCCTACTCCTCCTCCTCCTCCTCCTCCTACTACTACTACTACTACTACTACTACTACTACTACTACTACTACTACTACTACTACTACTACTACTACTACTACTACTACTACTACTACTACTACTACTACTACTACTACTACTACTACTACTACTACTACTACTACTAGTACTACTACTACTACTACTACTACTACTACTACTACTACTACTACTACTATTACTACTACTACTACTACTACTACTACTACTACTACTATTACTACTACTACTACTACTACTACTACTACTACTACTACTACTACTGTGATCTCTACTACTACTACTACTACTACTACTACTACTACTACTACTACTACTACTACTACTACTACTACTACTACTACTACTACTACTACTACTACTACTACTACTACTACTACTACTACTACTACTACTACTACTACTACTACTACTACTACTACTACTACTAGACTACTACTACTACTACTACTACTACTACTACTACTACTACTACTACTACTACTACTACTACTACTACTACTACTACTACTACTACTACTACTACTACTACTACTACTACTACTACTACTACTACTACTACTACTACTACTACTACTACTACTACTACTACTACTACTACTACTACTACTACTACGACTGCCACTACTGCGGACGGAACTTGAAGTACTACGGCTGATAGAATTGTGTCTGCTACTACTACCAACACATCCGACCAATCCTGCTATTCTTACCACAACGACTGCGTCCATTAGTGCTACTATTATTGCTGTCATGACTTGTATTATTACTTCTATGCCCCACATCCAAAATGGGGTTATTGCTTTCTCTCACAGCCTCCGTGCCGGAACCTCACCTCCCTCCCACTCTCCGCCGCTCTCACGCATTCACCCCGTCACTGGTCATCATCACCATCGGTCAACATCATCACCACCACCATCATCATATTCAGTCACTCACCATATATCACCGTCGGCCATATATCATCATCAGCATCATCAGCATCACCAGCACTGGCACCACCATCATCATATTAAGTCGCACATCTCTCACACACACACACACATTCTCTCTCACCCAGCACACCGCCACAGCATCATCCTCTTCCTCTTCATCATCGTCATCATCACCAATCATTACCATCATGGGTTTCGTTCGTGAGTGATGTGTGAGGAAGTTTCGGGCGGGAGCCCCCTCCCTATGGGGCCTGCACTTCATGTTGGTAAGGTGGAGGAAGTATCAGGCGGGAACCTCGTCTGTGAGTGATTTGTGGTACTGCACCTCGATGGCGTAGAAATCCGTACACACCTGGGACACCGCGCGCTGCAAAGCCCCCCTGCTTGGCAGACCAGTCCGCCCACAGGTTGCCCGCGTACAGCACTGGGTGAAGCCCCGCCGCCAGGCGCCCGTCGACGTCCTGGTGGGCGGGGGCACAGGACACCTCGGGGCGGCATGGCTGCTGCCGCAGGTGCCTCCGCACCGTGGCGTGCACCGACTTGGCCAGCGCCAGCAGGTCAGTGGCCACGAACCGCGCCTGCTGCCCCAGGAGCTTGGTGACCTGCAGGAACGCGTGTCGCTCGGCGCGACCCACCGTCTGCAGGCGGCCAGGAAGGGCCCCGAAGGCCGCGCGAACGGGCTCCCTGTTGGAGCCGAGCTGGACCAGCGACCACCCGCAGCGCCTCAGCTCGGGCATGCTGCTCGCGAGGCCCGAGCCATCGGTGAACGCAATGCTTCCGCGCTGCTCGTCGCTCGTGCCGCTCCAGTCACCCCAGAGCCTGATCTCCGCCTCGTCGGCCGCAGGCGGCACGCGCGGCGGCAGCACGGGTAGCCCGACCTCATGCTCGAACCCGCTGAAGTCCGCGACCCCCACGCCGCCTGCCTGCAGGCCGTTGTCGCGCATGGTAGTCCATATCTGCTGCAGTAGGTCAGGGGAGACGCCCTGGTCGACCGACGGCTTATTCGCAACGACACATGCCGTGCCAAGCTCGCTGCCTCCAGGGGGGCTAGCCCGGCGTGCGCGCAGCAGGGCCTCGCAGTCGTACAGCCTGTGACCAAGGGTGTCCGTTTCCGCTCCGCACGCCAGACAGCTGCCATCGGGGGCGACCCCAACGTCTAGCTGCCCCTGCCTGGTCTACGGCGTGCCTGCCCAGTGGATCTGGAGGCTGGTGGCTGCAGGCCCTTCGGCAACAGCGGCGCTTTTGCCGCCCGCGCGCAGCCTCAGGCCCCGCGTCCAGATCGGCCCCGTGGGCTGCGCGCCGCCGAAGTGGCCCAGGATCCGTCGCCCTTGCCAGCGGCTGACCCCCTCGACGAGGTAAGCCTTGAGGTCGGACGGCGAGGTGGCGAGCAGGTGGATGTGCTGCTCCTCGTCAGTGACCAGCACCAGGCTAGACCACATGTACCAGTCGATCCTCCAGTGCGTGAGCGTCGTCGAGGCGATCGGGCCGCGGGCCAGCCCCCGCGTCGGTTTCTCGACCGGCCGCCGCGTGATGGAGGCCCACGCGCGCTGAAGCCTGCCCAACGATGTCCTCTGCTCCCAGACCCAGCTGGAGTACCTGACCACGAGCGCCACCGTCGCCTCGTAGACAGGATCAAACCTCGCGCTGCGCTGCGCGGCCAGGCATATCGTTGCGCCCGACGGGCTTGGCCGCGCCCCCGCCAGCCAGTTGGCCTCGGCCCGCAGCCGCTGCAACTCGTCGTTGGAGATGCCCACGACGCCCGCGACCTCCCCGGCGCTAGGGGGCAGCCCCGTACGCCACAGCACGATGACCTTGCGGCCAGCAGCACGCTTCACAGCCGCCAGACGCCCGCGCCGCCGCGCCAGCGCCTTCAGCCGCAGCTTGGTCCGCCGTCGCTGGATCCCGCCTTCTCCAAGGTCATGCCCTAGATTGCGGGCCCAGTGTAGCAGCTGCAAGTCGCGGGATCCCGCATGCTTCCTGCGCTCTGCGGCTAGGCCCTTGGCGAGGTCACGTAGCCAGACTTGGCGGGCTGCGCGATGATGCCCAGTTGCTTGGCCTCCTCGCGGAAGCGCGCGACCGCGGCCCACAAGACGCCGACGTTGCTGCCCGCGGCCCTGACCCACTGAAGGGCGACGTCGTCTACGGGGGCCCTGGGAGTGACGCCCGTGCAGCGCGCCCGCTCCAACACGCGGTGCATCCGCACCGACGCGAGCGCGCGCGCGCATCCAGCCAGCACCCCTCGGTAGGACACCATTTCGTAGGACGCCGAGCCGAACGCTTGCAGCCGCCCGGGCTGCCTGTAGAGCTCCACCAAAAGCCAGACCAGCGGCAGCGGCATCTTGAGCATCTGCGCCACCTGTATCAGGGCCTCGGGAATCACCGTCTCAGAGAACTTCCAGGTGTCCAGGGCAAGGTGGCCACCTGCTCCTCCAACGCGACCGCTACCTCGGTCGCGAGGTCCAGGTCGAATGCTGCATCCGACGACGACCTGCCCGCGCCGAGCCCCCAGATGTGGACGCCGGGGCGCTGCGCGAGCCAGCCTTTGGGGATGTCCGCCCGCGCCCTCGACCACCAGCGCACCAAATAATGCATGGGCGCGATGAGGCGGCGCCCTCCAGAGGGCTTGGGCGGCCGACGCATGGCGTGCCACGGGCGGCCCTCCGGCCACGCGCCCGAATTCTACGTGCGCATGATGAGCTGCGCGCGAACTTACATGCCGTCCTCGGACAGGAAAGACAGGGCACGCATGCCTAACTTGGCGGGCCCCATCGCCGTGCCCGTGGAGAATGAGAGCGCAGTCCTCTTCATCCTGTCGACGGTGAGTTCGGGCAGCGCACCCCGCTCCTCAATGTCCGCAGGCCTGCGAGCCTGCGGCAGCCCATGGCACCGCCGCACCTTTGCCCACGGCTGCATCTCCCGATCGCGCACCAGGCGCGGGCTCGCGTCCTGCATCTGGCTGTGCCAGGCAGTGGCCACCTCCTGCAAGTCCCTGACCTTGGAGTACCGATGGGCGCGGCCGTTGGCCGACTTGACCCACTCCTTTTGCTGCGCCGCGAGGGCCGCTTCATACTGACCGCTAGCGTGCTCCACGACCCTCGACGCCTGGCCCACGAAGCCGGCCTGCGCGAACATCAGCATCCGTTGGCCGAAAAAAGTCCTACACCCAGTGCGGCAGGAGCGCCAGCGTGCCGCGGCTGGCGATGATCTTGTCGAGGTACGCCGCCGCCTCCAGCAGGGGCCCCGCCAGCTTGTCAAACTGGGCCTCGAATGGCGGGCAGAGGAGACTGGCGCCGTGGAGTTGGCGGACCGCTTTGGCGACGCACGCCCCCCACCCCCATCCGGTGCCGAGCCCGCCTCGACGCCGCGCGGCGCGCCGCGGCCTGGCGACCGAGCGCGGTCCTGCGTCGATGGGGGTCGCCACTTGACAGCGACGAGGGTCGTATCCAGAGCGCCAGCCCTGCCCGCGTACTTGGCCCTGTCATGCCCGACGACGTCGTAGCGGCCCAGAAGCCTCTGCTCGATTGTAACCACCACGGCGCCCCATGCCTCTGGGGGGTGCTCTCGGCTGACAGCTGCGCGCGCCTTGGCCAGGGGCCTGCGGCGCAGGCCCCTGGCCAGTACTCGACGCCGCGGCTGCAGCCCACGGGCGGCACAGGGCCGATTGGCCTCGGGCCCCTGACCACCCGTACCTGCATCGGAAGGTCCTGCGCATGCATCTCCATCGCGACGGGCAGGTGCGGCTTCGTCGCGCCGTACTCGTTGACCCGCGGCCTGCCAAGCCTCGGAGCCATGTTGGCTGCGAAGAGGAAGTCGTCCAGCGTCGGCCAGGCCCCAGCACATGGTCTGCAGGTGGCATCCTCAGCCGCCGCCCACAGCCCACGGACCCCGAGGAGCTGCTGCACAGGAAACTTCTCGGGCTCCATGTTGAAGTTACTTCATGAGAACGGCCGCCACGTGCTGGTTGTCCGCTTTCCACCCCGCACTGTCGTGGATGCACGCGTAAATGGCGACAAGCCCTCCCGCCACTCCCCAGTGCACATGGGCGGCCACCTGGCGCGCGGCCAGCAGCACGGGGCTCTCCAGGAACGGCGGGCTGGTGACTATGATGTGCGAGCGCACAAGCACCGCCACCCTGCCAGAGGTGCCTGCCTCGCCGCGCGGCCCCTGGACCGCTGGCGCCCAGAGCCCCGCGTGCCCGTGGTCCAGCATGGCCTGCTGCAAGGCGGCCAGCCTGTCGTGGTCCCTGGCGTGATGCTCCTGGACCAGGAGGACCGCGGCCTCTGCCCGCTCGCAGATGCCCTCGAAGCACGGCGCCAGGGACCCCCCCGCCCTCAGGTTCGCCGTGAAGATGCTGCAACGGCGCCAAACCACGTGCTGAGGATCAGCTGGATCCTAGTAAGGCTGGAAGCCCCGCTGGCCAGCGCGGCGCAGCGGGCGCGCGTCTGACTCCCTCGCCGCCTTCGAGCTCCAGGCCATGCTTCCGCCGCCGCTGCTGGAGCTGCTCCGCCGACTCCTCCTCGGGCTGCCGGCGCGGCACGACGGTTGTGCCGCTGCCGCTTCCAGGCGTTGCTGCCTCGGGCGCTGGCTGGGGCTGCCCGTCCCGCTCTGCGCCATCACGCACCTCTCCTGCGGTACTGGCGAGGTCCTGGCTGGCGATGGCCTGCTCCTCGGCGGGAGCCTCCCTCCACGCGCCGCGCCCGCTTGGCCATGCACAACTCCGCAATGCGCAGGCCCAGCACGCCTGCCATACGCTTCTGTGCCTCCGCTGGCACTGGCTGCTCCTCGTTCGGGTGGGCCGAGAGCTGCTGCAGCACGACGGTCTCCAGCTCGCCCACCGTGATGCCGAACCCGCCGATGACGTCCTGCGCCATGGCCTGGCCCGCAGGCCGCGGCTGTGGAGCCTGCGGCGCCTGCTGCTGCAGCTGCACCAGCTCGGCCTGCAGCGGCACCTGCTGTTCCAGGAGGTCTGCATGCACCTTCTCCGCGCGCTCAACCTCCTCCACGGCCCGCCACAAGGCCTCCTGCGCCTTCCGTTTGTTGCCCTCCGCCTTCTCCAGGCGCTCGGCGCACTGCTTGGCCTTGTTGGCGATGGCGTGCGTCCTAGCGTGGGGTGGCTTGCTGGCGATGAGCCGCGCCTTGGCCTTCTCCAGCCTGGCGCGCAGTTCCTCCCGCGGCGCCGTGGCCCAGTCCGCCGTCTGATCCTTGATGGCGTGCATGCCCGACTCGCACATGTGGATCTCGGCGAGCACCGCCGCGTCGCCCGCACCAGCGCCTTCGCCGACGTCGACCTCCATGGCCTGCACCCCGCCGAGCGGCCCGCCAGCGCTGGCAGGCCCACTGGCCTTGAGCTGCTTCTTGAGGTCCGCAAGCTCGCGCTTCGCCTGGGCCAGCTGCACCGGGAGCGGCGGCCCTGCCCAGGGAGGGGCCTTGCCGCTGCCGCCGCCTGGCGCCGCACCCGACTTCGAGTTCGACTTGGCCGCCGCCGGGAACGGGACGTTCGCCCCGAAGCGCGTGGCCTTGGGCAGTTTGTAGCCCTGACACTTGACCGCCGTCCCCCAATTGACGACCGCTCGGCCCCCTTGGCCCGCGGCACGCCGCCAGCCATCTTGCACTCGTTGTCGCCCTCGCAGCGCCTCCAGTGCCCGCCAACGCCAGGAGCCGCCCGCGCGCTGGCAAAGGCGATGGTCCGAACCTGAGGGGGCAGGCCGCGCGAAACGAAAGCTGCCGCGGACTAGCGGTATCCGTTTGGCCCCCACGGGAACCGCACATCTTGAGCCAAAATGGCTACGGACGAGGAAAAGGAGGAGGAAGAGGAGGAGGAGGAAGAGGAGGAAGACGCGGAGGAGGACGCGGAGGAGGTGGACACGGGATGATGTGTGATAATAGACAAAACGAGGAGGCAAAGGGCGATCAGGATGTGGAGGAACAGGAGGGGGAGGTGGAGGAGGAGGAGGAGAAGGAGGAGGAGGAGGAGGAGGAGGAGGAGGAGGAGGAGGAGGAGGAGGAGGAGGAGGAGGAGGGGGGACATGAGGAGGAAGAGGACGTGGAGGGGGACGAAGACGAGGGGAGGAGGACGAGGACAAGGAGGAGGAGGAGGATGAGGTGGAGGGAGAGGGGGGAGGGAAGAGGGCATGGAGGAAGTGTGGAACCAGAGGGCGCGCATGGGATCCGGACGAGCTGTCGGGGGAGGGGGGAGGGGGGTGGGCGAGGAAGATCATAGACAGGGACAAGCATGGCGGCAACAAAAGAGGCCGAGGAGAGGAGCAACAAGCTGTGGGGGGGGTCGACGACGAAGACGGCAGTGCCTGGCGCGGCGGCCAGATGATCGACAAGCGGATGTGGGGGTCGCAGACGCCCCTGCGCCACTTCAAAGGCCTCGCCGAGGACTCGCGCCCGCTTCTCTACTGTTTTTGTGCCCTCGCTTGTGTCGTCTTCATCTCCATCATCCTTACTCCTCCTCCCCCATCCCTCTCCCATCCTCCTCCTTCCCCCTTCCCTCCTCAGTCGTCGTTGGTTAGCCGAGAGTGCGGCTCCGTCGCTTAAGGCGGGTGTTCGGCTGTATTCGGTTTGTTGCGACATTCCCCGACTGTGCCAATACCGTCTCTCCGCGCTCCAAACGCTCGGGAGCGCGCGTACGCGCGGGGGCAGGATGAAGGAGGGAAATGGGATGCAGAAGGAAAATTGCCAGGAGGAACGATGAACAAGAAAACAACGTCTCTCCACTCGTCCCGTCCTCCGTCCGCAGCCCAGTGTTTCTCTTGCCGCCCCCGGCGCCAAGGAGGGGAAGGGGCGGGGTTGCTTGAGGTTCCGCTCTTGGACTTCAGGCCTCCCGTGGCACGATTTGGACTGTAACTGCCGTGGGCGGCTCGCAGCGGGCGAGCGTGGCGGGCTTCCCACACGGGCACCCGCATCCTGTCCAATTGGGTGCAGGCGCCGGCGTGTCGGCGCATAAAGTTGTTCCGCAGGGGCTCGAAGGCAACTGCGCGTGGTGTTTCGCGGTCTGGGCCAGAGGGGCACCCTGTTCCAGGTGGGCGACGCGCGAGCGTGAAGACGGCCGCGTTTCGCGGTTCTCCTGGATGTGCGCAGTAAGTTGACTCGGCGCCTGCTCAGCCTCGCCGACCTGCCGCCCTTCAGGACATCCTCCGCAAGGTGGAGAAGAAGGATTTCGCCTGGGAGCGCTACTACGACCTGTCCAGCGCCGAGATCGGGGAGCTGATCCGCTTCCCAAAGATGGGCAAGACTATCCACAAGCTTGTCCACCAGTTCCCCAAGCTGGATCTCAGCGCGTACGTGCAGCCGATCACGAGGTCCTGCCTCATGGTGGAGCTGACAATTACCCCAGACTTTCAGTGGGACGCGCGCGTGCACGGCCGCGCGGAACCGTTTTGGGTTTTCGTGGAGGATGTGAACGGCGAGCAGATCCTCCACCAGGAGATGTTCGTGTTGAAGGAGCGGGGCGCGGAGGAGGAGCACACGCTGAATTTCACGGTGCCCATCACGGAGCCCTTGCCGCCTCAGTATTTCATCCGGGTCGTGTCGGACCGATGGATCAACGCACAGACATTGCTCCCCGTCTCCTTCAGGCACCTCATCTTGCCCGAGAAGTACCCGCCGCACACCGAGCTGCTTGATCTGCAGCCGCTGCCGCTCACGGCGCTGCGATACCCCGCGGCGGAGCAGCTGTACGCGGCCGCGGGCCTCAAGGTCCTCCGCCAGCAGCGGGGCCTGTTCCGCACCTGCTACCTGCTCCTGCTGCTGCTACCTGTCCTTGCTCTCGCTGCTTACTGCTGCCGCCACAGCTGCCCCTTTTCTTCTCTGTCATTATCGGTGTCCTCGTCCTCCTCCCAGCCTCTGATGCAGCTGCTCCTGCCGCGCCCCTCCTTCGCCCTCCCTCCTCCTCCGTCTTGCCTTCCGACTCCCTTGTCATGTTCCGGATGCTCTCTCTCCTTCCCTGAATCCACCTCATGATCTTGTGTTTGTGCTGCAGGTGATCCTCCTCGTCCTCATGCTGATGCTCGTGATGCCGCTGTTGTTCCTTCGCCTCCCCCTCCTCGATCCTCGAACCTGTCCCCATCTCCATCCTTTCTATCCCCGTCCTCATTCTCTCCCACACTTCCCCACCACCACCACCACCCCCCTCACCTCTTCCATTCCCCATCCATGTTTCCTCCACCCAGGCTCCTCGTATCTCTCTTTCCTCATTATTCATTTGTTCTAACCACCTGCACCCTCCTCTCACCCTCCTCTCTCCGCCATCGTCCTTCCTTCATCGCAACTCCTACCTGCTCCGTTGACTCTCCTCGCTCACTTCCTTCATGTCCTCCGCATTCCCGCTTCTCCCTGTTCTCTTATTCCTCCATCCTGGCTGCGTCGCCGTCCTCGTCTTAGTCCCCTTCCTCCTCCTCCTCCTTCGCCTCCTCCAAGTGGCCGTGTAAGGCTTCAAGACCTTTGCCCCACTTCAGAATTCACGAAACGCAAGTCGCAACGGCAGCATCCCGCCATGTTCATGCCTTCAGAGTGCTCAGCGGCGCGTCTTGGGCAGGTAAGCGTTGCCGCCTACAACCCTAACAACGGCACCCGCGGGCGCGCCCAGGATACCGATAGGACCACTCTACGGGTGATAAGGAGGTTGGGGGGGAGGGATAGGCGGTCGATATCTAGCTACCGATACGACCACCCTTCGGGTGATAAGGAGGTTTGGGGGGGGGAGGAACCAACGTCTCACTCGATCGGTCTCACTATCGATCTCACTATCGATCTCACACTCGGTCTCACATTCGGTCTTACTATCGATCTCACTATCGGTATCACAATCGATCGCATATTCGGTCTCAGTACCGATCTCACAATCGATCTCACTATCGATATCACAGTCGACTTCACTAATGATCTCGCAATGGAAATCACAACCGATCTCACTATCGATCTCACAATCGATTTCACTAACGATCTCGCAACGGATCTCACATTCGGTCTCACTATCGATACCACAAGCCCACATTCGGTCTTGCAGTCGATCTCACTATCGATGTCACAATCGATCTCGCAATCGATCTCACATTCGGTCTCAGTATCGATCTCACAATCGATCTCACATTCGGTCTCAGTATCGATCTCACAATCGATATCAGTATCGATCTCACTAATGATCTCGCAATGGATCTCACAATCGATCTCACTATCGATCTCACGAATGATCTCGCAATCTATCTCACATTCGGTCTCACTATCGATCTCACAATCGATCTCACTATCGATATCGCAATCGATCTCACATTCGGCCTCACTATCGACCTCACTATCGATATCACTATCGATCTCACTATCGATACCACTATGGATCTCACAATCGATCGCACTATCGATCTCACTATCGATCTCACAATTGACCTCAGTATCGATCTCGCGACGGGACACCAGCGGGACACCGGCGGGACACCGCGGGGCCCCGGCCGCCCGGAAGGGAATCATTTGGTCCGGCCGCGCCTCAGCCACACGAGACACCGGCGGGACACCGGCGGGACACCGCGGGGCCCCGGCCGCCCGGAAGGGAATCATTTGGTCCGGCCGCGCCTCAGCCACACGGGACACCAGCGGGACACCGGCGGGACACCGCGGGGCCCCGGCCGCCCGGAAGGGAATCATTTGGTCCGGCCGCGCCTCAGCCACAGGAGACTTTCTCTCGCCCGCCCACGCAGCTTCGCCTCGCCCGCACGGCACGCGCGAACACGAAACCGAAATCGATTTCCCGGTAGGGGGGCTCTCCGTTCCGTTTCGATCTCACCCCCTCACCTCCGATCGATATGCCGATTTGAATATATATATATAGAGAGAGAGAGAGAGAGAGAGAGAGAGAGAGAGAGAGAGAGAGAGAGAATGATAAATATGTATATATATATATATGCCCATATAACTTTACATGTATTGCGAAGGCCTTGCGGCCGATGCCGCCGACCCTGAAGGGGGACGATGAACGACGACGACGACGACGGCGACGGCGACGACGATCGCGAGTCCTTGTTGGGGCCTTCCCGGGCCCTCTTGGGCTGTCCTGGGGGGCCTTTGGGCCGTCTTGGGGCCTTCCCGGGCCATCCTGGCGTGTACTTGGGGCCGTTCTGGGGAGCTTTCGGAGGCAACTGGGGCCGACGTGGAGTGCATGAAGCCTGGAAGTCGAGCAGGCGACAAAAACATGGGCGATTTCGGGACCTCCTGGTAGCCTCTTGGAGTGGGGAGCTTGAAATGTGGGTTGGTTTTCCCCCTCTTCGGCCTCTCTTGGGGTGTTCCTGGGGCTCTCTTGGGCGTTTTCGGTCGGAGAAGGGGGGGGGGATCACGATTCGCAGGACGCTACCAGGGACCCCGCGGGATCTTCTCCTCCCTCTCACCCTCCCCCGGGACGTCCCCTCTCTCGTTGGGAAGGGATTGCAGTAACGGGGTCCCCTTCGAGTCGATTATGCTGTTGTTCGATTCTCCTCTGGCTGGAGCGTTTGAGGAGGTGGGCCGAGGGAAGAGGGGGGGGGGGGTCTGGGAGGCTCATGCAGGTCTCAGGGTGGTGCGGTTGAAAAAGACGACGAAGAGCGAGGGGGAAACAGAGAAGGAGGAGGATGAGGAGGAGGAGGCAGAGGAGGAAGAGGAGGAGGATCGAGGATCGGGCTTCGAGTCGATGTTTCATTTGTCATGGTCTTTTTTTGGGGGGCTCTCTGGAAGCCTCCGAGGATTTCTGGGGACATCCTGGAGGCGTCTTGGGCCGTCTTGGGGCCCTCTTGGGCCGTTGGGGGACGCTTTTGGGCGCCTCTTGGGGTGTCTCGGGGCGATATTGGGGGCCTCCTGGGCCGTCTTGGCGCGTTGGCAAACGTCAGAGGCAAGAGCGGCAGAATCCTGAAAAAACGTATGGAAATCTACGATTGTTGGCTTTTTGGGGCTCTCGTGGGAAACCTCCTGGATGCCTCTTGGGGCGCCTTTGCAGGCTTCTTGGGCCGTCTGGAAGCCGTAAAGGCGTCTTGGACAGATCGTCAGGCGAGTCGGGGTTCTCGTGAACTGTCTGTGGGGCAAATTTGACCGCACTTGCCCCTTTTTTTGATTTTTCTGAGCTCCGGGAATCCCAGGGAGAGCGTCGTATTTGACCCCCCCCCCTGGGACCCTCCTCCAGGACCCCCTCCCTAACCCCCCCCCTGGCGGGGGAGGGATCGAAGGGAAGGGGCTTCCCTTCGACTCCATTACGGCGTTCCTCAACGCTTGGGAAGGGAGGGGAAGAGGACGACAGCCACGACGACAAACGAATGACGGGCTGAGGCGGTCCCTGGGAAAGGGGGGGAAGAGGACGACAGAGACGACGACAAACGAATGACGGAGACGACGATTCGAACGGACGAAGCCCCTCACACACACCGACAGGCCCCGCTGATTGTTATGTGTATATGAGAGAGCGTGATCCACCGCCGACATCCAACCTTTTCCTCCCCCTTCCTCCGAAAATCCCCCCCCCTGCTGGAACCCCTCCCCCCCCCCCCTCCTCCTCCCGGCAAAACCCCCCCGTCCCCTAACCCCCCCCCCCCCCCCCCCCCCTCGAAAACCGGGGGGGGTCACTACCGGTTCGAACCCCTCCCCCCCCCCCCCCCCCTCCGGATCCGGAAAACCGGGGGGGGTCACTAGGGGTTGGAACCCCCCCCCCCCTCGAAAACCGGAGGGGGGTCACTACCGGTTCGACCCCCCCCCCACGCACCGCCAGCAAACGACTCCCGGTCCCTACCACCGCTCGCATGACATCCCCCACTGTTGTTCCCAGCACCACTGTCCTCACCACCACTGCCCCGCTGGTTCCACCACCGTCCCTATTGTCCCCACCAGTGCCCCCACCACTGTCGCACTGTCCCCACTGTTCCCACAACTGTTCCCACCACGGTTCCACTCTCCCCACTGTCTCCACGGACCCAACCACTGCCTATCCCCACTGTCCCCTGTCCCACTGACTCCTCCGCTGTCCCACTGAGCTGTCCCACTGTTTCCACCACTGTCCCCACTGTCCCCACCACTGTCCCCACTGTACCTCTGTCCCATTGTCCCACCGCCGTCCTCGCCGACGCCTTTACCAGTGTCCCCACCACCATTGTACCCTCCACTGTCCCAGTGTTTCCACCTCATTCCCACTGTCCCCACACCACTGTCCCCACCACCACCGTTCCCACCACTGTCCACTGTCCCCCCTGTTCCCACCATTGTCCCCACCACTGTCCCCACCACTACCGTCCCCACCGCTGTCCCACTGTCCCCCCACTGTCCCCACCACTGTCCCGCTGTCCCCTCACCACTGTCCCCACCAACACCGTCCCCACCACTGTCCGCACCCCCACTCGGTTTTCGAGGGGGGGGGGGGGGTTCGAACCGGTAGTGACCCCCCCTCCCTTTTCATGATGAGCTGGGGGGGGGGGAGGGGTTCGAACCGGTAGTGACCCCCCCCGGTTTTCCGGAGGGGGGGGGGGGGGTTCGAACCGGTAGTGACCCCCCCCGGTTTTCCGCCAGCAGCGGTAGAACACGCTCTTTCGTGTATATCGATCCACATGTATTGTGAGTTGTACGTGAATGATCTATGCGCGCTCGTAATTAGTTTTTCGGCTCACGCGCATGAGGCCAGAGGTTGGCATCGGTCTCTTCGCAGTCGGACTTGCGAGGGAGCTCGCTTTTCTAGCTTCGCTTTCCACTCGACACCAGTGCCCAGACTGCTTCTGTGACTGCCCTCGGCCTTCGGAGTGTCCGAAGGTACCCGACTGTGTGCGTCCGCTGCCGCTGGAACGTCATCCCGCGTGCGAGGTGCCGCCCGACTTCTTCAACAGGACCAGCTTCATCGCACCCACAGACGCCAGCGTCTCCCTTGCCAGTATCGGCCTCCTGGGAGTGCTACTCGGAGCAGCAGTTGGAGGTCTACTCACTCGGCTTTGCTGTCCTCGTCGTGTTGCTGCCCCTCGTCGTGGAGGGCTTGGTCGCGTTGAACAGTGATGGCGGGAGTCGCGGAGGCTCTGCCAGGTGGCCATGCCATCTACTGGTACGAAGGGGACGAATACGGTCATGAACGGATTTTGCTGAGGGAGGTTAAGTCACTGGATGACAAATGTATCTGGGTTGGGGCTTCGCCTGACTTCGATGTCTATGCGGAGGAGTGGAGGGCTACTGGAGATCGCGGGCCGATCAGAGTTGAAGTGCTGAGGGGCCGCACGGTGCCGAGGGGGCTACCGAGGCCCATCTACCGTTTCGAGCAGACGGTGCCCTGGGACAAGTTGCTGGAGCTGAGGGCCGAGGCGTTGCAGGTCATGGTCGACGAGGGGCTCGACGAGATCCCGCGCGCGAGAGGCGGGACGACACGTTTGCGATCAGGAACTTCCGTCGGCCCCGCCTCGGCGCGCGAGGTCCTGCTCCTCCTCTGCCGCAGCCTGTTGACGGTCAGGCTGACCTTGCCGCCGCCCCCGAGAGCGACGAGGCCTGGGTCGCGTCGGAGCCTGTCTTCGACGGGGACCAGGAGGTGGCATGGATCGGCACTCAGGTCGCTGAGGAGTCCGTGGCGCGCAGGCTCGGGAACCGCGGCTTCGCCAAGTTCGGCTCGGTCGTCGCGGCGCTCGAGCGAATCAAGGTGAACGACCTCGACGGCTACTTCTCGGGCCGCAAGACCCTGCTCCTGGTGGGCCTGGGTGGCACTCACACGCCTGACGAGCGTGATGGGGGCCCTGGCTCGCCCACAGGGCTCCAGGCCCTGCGGGGGGCTCTCGTGGGCCCGCAGCTTCTTGGCGCGGGTGAGGAGCCTGACTTGAAGGCGGACGAGCATGTTCGCACGCTTTCGGCGAGGTTCAATGCTTTCAACCGTAGGGAGCGCGTCTGGGTGGACTCGGTCAAGGAAATGGTCGAGGACGCCTTCTCGGACTGGCCCTTGGATGGTCCTCGCACGTTCCTGTGGCTGGTGATGTCGTTTGCACAGCTGGCGACGGTGCCCACGTTCTGGCTAGAGCGCCATCTCCAGACGGCGGGCTGGAGCGAGAAGGATCGCTCTATTCACGAGATGCGGGTGATGGCGGAGGTTTTTGAACTGGCTATCTCTCACGATCAACTTAACGTTGCTTCGCTCGCGGCCTTCGAGAGGTTGGGGCGGAGATGGCAGGCTATACTTGAGGCTCATGATGAACCCGAACTACGAGATTGATGATAAGTTCTCGGGCTACAACCGCCGACAACAGCTTGCGGCGCCTGCGCTTCGCACCTACGTGGCCGAGGAGGTGCGAGAGGAGGCGGAGATCGACAAACAGACTAGCAAGGCCAAGGCTCTGAGGGACGAGGCCAAGGTCGCCCTCAAGCGCGGGAAGTCCGCAGGGAAGGGCAAGGAGAAGGAGGGGGGCACAGATGAGTGAGGCCTCCATCCTTGCCAGCAAGACCGATGGTAGTGCGTGCCGCAGTCGCCGCGCGGCATGCGCGCTGACAGGCGAGAGCGATGCGCAGGGGGCGCGACAGGCGCCGCTGTTTCCGCTCGAGTTTCGCGACCACTCTGCTTCTCCGCCGACGCGTCTCTCGAGAAGGTACAGGCGGAGAGCGAACCTCAGGAGCCACCAGTCGCGTGAGTTCGGGGAGGTTTTGACGGGCCTCAACTGGCTATATTCCCGAGCTTCGAGCCCACTCGTTCGCCAAGGGGTGGCGAGCGAGATTCGCGATTTTGTCGCGGGACGAGTTGCCCAACAGCCGCCTGTGCCGCCTTTTTTGGATAAGAAGGGAGCCGTGCGCGAGCTCCTCCAGAGCAAGTGTGGTTATGGCCACACAGCTTCCACTGTCGTCGAGTTCGGTCGAGCCCTCGTCTCTCTGCCCGAAGGAGTCCAGGACAGGATGTTGCTTCAGGACTTGGTCTGTCAGGAGGACAGGGAGGCGGTGGTGAACTTTAGGGAGAGCATGATGAGGTATGTGAAGGAAGCGATGCAAATGAGAGGCTACGGCGAGTATATTAACCCGTATTTTGACCAGAAGTTTCGCACTCGACGGCACGAGTACGTTCGCTTTCTGAAGATGTTGCACGGTCGTGGTCTGATCAGGTGGTCGACTACGCCAAAAGAGATCGTCACCCCGTTTTTTTTTTCGAAAAAATGGATGGCAGACAGCGACTTATCATCGATGCGAGACGCACTAACCAGCTTTTCCGAGATCCTCCTAGTACCCTGCTGGCCACGCCCGAGAGTTTCGCCCGCTTGGAGGTGGAGGGGGGTGTTGAGTTTTTTGAGGCGTCTCTTGACGTGGGTTTTGGAACCTGGAGTTCATAGCTGTCGTTTTCTGGCTCTTGGGGATAATCTCGGTGTCACGCTCAGCTTTGCAAGATCCAGGGCCCGTGCTTTTCCTCTGCTGGCGCAGGTTCGGCGGGCGGCGGCGCTGGCGCTGTCGCGAAACCTCTTCGCGGCGTTCAGGTGGGCCCCGAGTGAGTTCAACAGCTCCGACAAACCTTCAAGGGGCCCCGGTCTGCATCGGGGGTGCGCGGTCGAGTTGAGTGTCGCTCCTGATATACGCCGTCTCGCTCGAGAACGGCAGGGCTCTGTAGCCGTTTTGGCCAAGCAGGAAGTCCCACAATGCTTTGCTTTTTTACTTGATTGGGCTCGACATGTCCTTGGTGAGGAAGGCCAAGAGAGCAGCTCCGACGGAGGAGAGGGAAGTTCGTGCGCTTCTTCGTCGCACGGACCCGCTGCCACTAGAGAAGAGGTGGCAGGCTACTTTACAACAGCGACGCGATCGCCTCCCCTTGCCCGTGCTGCTGGAGGAGGCGGAGAGGGACGCCAGCCGTCTGGGAGCTTCGGACGGCACGACCTGGGAGGAGGATGGCAACCCGCTCGTGCAGGATCGCGTGCTGAGGCGCAAGATCCACCAAGCGAGGATGGCAAAGGAGCCAGGTATGCAACACGTTTCGGTGCTAGAACGAAGCTCGGTAGGAGAGCGAACCTGGGCGCAATATCGAAAGCTATATCGAGGCCTGGCGGACTACGTCGACGAGCGCAAGCTGAACACCGACGAAGTGCAGGACTTCGACGCGGCCATCGTCGCCTTCATGACCCACATGTATATGCTGGGCTACGACGCAGGCATCGGCCAGAAGCTGATCGCGGCCGTGGTGTTCTTCCAACCCCATTTTGGCAAGCTGGGCGACCTTTCTCTTCCGCGAGCCTGGCGGGCTGCCAGGGGCTGGGCCAAGCTGGACCCTCCACGCAGTCGACAGCCCTTGACCCTGCCGACGGTCGCAGGGTTGGCCGCGCTGCTTGCCTACGAGGGGCGCCTGGGCATGGCCATCTGTGCGATCATCGCTTTCTGCACCTACCTGCGTCCAGGCTCTATGATGCAGCTCACCAGGGGCTCTCTGGCCCCACCTACCATGAAGGTCGACACCATGTGGCGTGTGCTCGCACACAGGTCAGACCTCCACCAGGTCTCGAAGGTGGGAACCCAGGACGACACCATCTTGTGGGTCACTCAGGGTTTTGAATGGATGGGCGAAGTTCTTCAGATTCTAGCCGTCGGAAAACGAAATGGGAGCCTGTGGCAGTTTACCTATCCAGAGGTAGTGCGTGAAATCCGTAAGCAAGGCCGACTGCTCGGCCAAGATATTGTACCTTACCAGTTGCCCATGCGGGCGCTTCCTGGGATATATATATATATATATATATATATATATAAGAAGCATCGCAACCTGTACGATGTGCAACGTCGTGGTGGTTGGATGTCTACCAAAAGTGCGCAGCGCTATGATAAGGCAGGCATGATGATGAAAGACTACGCCCTGCTTCCCCTGGCGCTGCGCTGCTGGTTGGAGGAGCAGGTAGACACGCTCAAGGACTCGATCCTCAGAGGCCGCGCGGTGCAGCCGCCGCCGCCGCTTTCGTTCAGTGCCCGTGGCAAGCGCGTAGCAACTCCTCCCAACACAGCAAAGTGGGTGACGCATCATGTTATGGGTGATATGGGTGAAGTATGCGCCGCCGTGCCTCTGCCCACCCACGCTCGTGTGCAGTCAGACTCCAGACGGCGCCGGCATCAGACACTAGGAAACTCAGAAACAGAGCGCGGGGGGATCATGTGAATTGTACGTGAATAATCTATGCGCGCTCGTAATTAGTTTTTCGGCTCCCCGTGGCCTTACCCAAGCCGTTTTCATTCCTTCATATCGGGTGAAGTGTGCGCCGCCTTGCCTCTGCCCACCCGCGCTCGTGTGCAGTCAGACTCCAGACGGCGCTGGCATCAGACACTGAGAAACAGAGCGCGGGGGGATCAGTATACTTATATTAACATATATATATATATGTATATGAATACACATGCAAAAGCTTCAATTCGCATAGAGATATACGGATGCCACACATATACATGTAGATCGCAGCGGGTAAACAGGAGTATATCAAGTTTTCAATATATATATATAATACATACATGCATGATTCCGATCTGCATGCTTACATGTATACACACGTTCATCTATCGATCAACCGCTCAATATATCAATCAGTCGTTGCATCAACCTATCATATAAAGATCTACATTTATATATATATATATATATATATATATATCAACCGATCTTTGAATCCATCAATCCATCCATAGATCAATATATGAACCTAAATGTCTACTAATCTGAATATCTTTCTACCTACCTACCTCACTATCTATATCTGTCTGCTCATCGACCTATGAATCATCAGGACAACCATCCGGACAACCATCCAGACAACCATCGGGAAGACCATTTGGACAACCATCGGGACAAACATCGGGGCAATCATCGGGGCAACCACGGGGACCACCAGGGCAACCATCGGGACATCCATCGGGACAACCATCGGGGCAACCATCGGGACAACCATCGGGACAACAATCGGGGCAACTATGGGGGCAATTATCGGGACAATCAGCGGGACAACCATCGGGGCAATCATGTGGACAGTCATCGGGGCAACTATCGGGACAACCGTCGGGGCAATCGCCGGGACAAGCATCGGGACAAGCATCGGGACAAGCAGTGGGACAAGCGTCGGGACAATTCTCGCAACAAGCATCGGGACAACCATCGGGGCAATTGCCGGGGCAGCCGCCGGGACAACCATCGGGGCAACCATCGGGACAACACACGCCGGGACAACCCGGGAACCACGATCGGCCGACGGGGGAGGGCGGCTCCTTTGGCAATCTATGGCTTTTACCCGTGCAGAAACTCGCTCAGTTTCGCCTCGCCCGCACGCGTGACACGAACCTGAGACGAATCCGATTTCCCGGTTTGGGCCGTTTCCGCTCACGCGTCCCAGCCGCCGATATTGGATGAGTTGCATGTCGCGACCGTTGTGAACCTCATTGTGGCCCAGGAGAAGGAGCTGCAGGGCACCAAGGGAAACCGTCGACTCTCTTCTTCCTAGGGCCATATCGAAAGATTGATATTAGGTGCCATGTCAATAAAGTCTTGTGGGCTGAGCACCTGGTGCACCAACGAGCTCTTCCGCCCCTTCAACTTTGTTGAGTCATATCGGTCCCGAGGGGGGCTGCAAAGACGAGTAATGTGCGGCAAACTGGAGGGGCAGGCGCTTCGAATGGCTTTCATGTTGTTATACTTTCTGTCCAGTACGCGAATCAAGGGTGAACAGTGTAGGTGTTTGAACTGATGCGAGCCGACCATAAGGTGGCTCTCACAAGCTCTCGATAGCTTGGCAGGACGATGGAGACCAGTCGTCACGACGGATCTCAACTCAGTCTTCACCGAGGGGAGTGAGGGAATGTTTTGACCTGTCGGTCATGGCGAAGATAAGAGACTCTCAGCGTTGTTGTTCAAACCTGTTCTTATCTGCACATAGTGAATGCAATGAGAGATACAGGTATCGCCTTTGTGGAATCGAACGGAACGACGCGAACATTATATTAGATTCCGTTACCGTATGCCTTGTTGCCGTCAGCGAGTTGGCGCGCAATTCTCAAAACGAGCATGGGGATATTTCAGCCGCGCAGATGGGAGTGACAGCGGGATCATATGCCACTGGGGGCCGACGTTGGCTGGTCGAAGAACATCACCCCCATGACCAAGGACGGGGAACAAGAAAATCGTCGCCCATCTACTGCGAGTGCAAGGCGCCTTCGAAGGCACCGACGACCAGGGTTCAATAAGGTGGTTCACGCCACAAACTTGGCTATCAGATGGCAGTGAAGGCGAATCAGCTGTTGGTTGAGGCCCCCAAGGCAGGCGCCAGGGCGACCTGCGCCACTTCAGAACGCTACGCGGAAAGCCACTCGCACTACGCGAAAGATCTGATGCACTTTCTACTGGAAAGAAGAGCCGTTCGCGACACCTTGTTCTGGGCTTGCTTTCAGGATTACGACAGCCGGCAGCATTGCCTTATTGTTCGAAGTATTGCTATAAGAAGGCGACTTCGCAGTCACAAAGCACGACGTTGGCGACGCGTCGAGGAGGACTTAGCACGGGTTTCCGAGGGGGCCAGAGACCCAAATACATTCTTCTGAAATTCATCGCATGGCGAGGCTCGTTGCTTTCGCAGGGCGAGGACCACGAAGACGCAGTTATCGACAACTACAGACCAGCGGCAGGGCCCGCGAATGGATCACGAGGGGGCGCGCGAGGTGGCGCTGCGGAGGAAGTGGGCATCTTCGACGCAATGGCTCAGATGGTGCACGACCTGCCAGAACAGTTCAACACTTTGACAGCCGACGAGACCGAGGAGGACGCCCGCGCGTTAAAAAGTGCAGCGCGGAGACTGCGGTTGCGGAGAGCGATGTCGCAGGAGAGTTTCTGTGCAACGTTTTAAGAGTTCCATTGTTTCCCGCCTCGGTGAACAGGCGACGGCGGCAGCGCAGCCGGGATCTTGTATGCAACATAAACAGGCGAAGACGTCAGCTGCGCCCCCTATTTCACATCGCGGCGTCTGCTTCGTGGGGTTACAGAAAGTCGATAGTCGCCCTTCTCCTGGGCGCGCCCCGAGGCCTGCGAGATGGGGGGTGCAACCCGGAGGAGGGCGTCGACGGCGAGGGGCTCGTCATGCTCGCGCGCGCGCGATCGCAATGGCATATCGCAGGAGTCCCCCGGCGCGCGGCGCGCCAATCTGAGTCGAATATTGGATGTATGGGCGTCTTCCAAGCAGGCGGCGCAGGGCCGCGGCAATCGTTCAGCAGGCGTACTCATGGCCGAGGACAAGAATCAGTCAGTTCACATCAAGAGGCCCCATGGCGCAATGCGCGCCGTCTCCGGCATCGACCAGGGCAGTCTTCGCGACGAGGTAGGGGGACTTGTCGAGAAATTGTGAAGTTCAGAGTCTCGCCCTCGCGTCCCGCGGCACCTGGCGACGCGACCAACGGCGCGCTTCTTCTCCAACATGGCTCGCCTTCCCGTTTATTTGTCGTGGTTTATCTTGGACAGTGGGCGCGGAATCTGCGAGCGTGGAAGACTTGGGGGCAGCGCAGTTTCCCTTGCCCAGGGCCCCAGAAATGCGCGCGCGTGGGCGACGCAGCGGACTACTTGGACGTAGAACGCAACGCGGGGTCGATCGCCATCTCGGGCAAGTTCCAGGACTCAGTCATATCCCACCGCGCGGCTGAGGTAACAATGGCGCAGAATGCGACTGTGAGCGATCAGAAGGATCTGTCGCATCCTAGCGGGCAGAAATCCGCGCGCCGCGGGGCAAAGTTCTCGCGCGAGCGGTGTCTGGAGGGAAAAAGGACAGCTCGCGCCGGGCACTGGTGGCCACGAATGATTCCAGGTTCGCTCTTTCCGAGATGGGGCGTCGACCGACGGCGGGGGGGGGGGCGCGGCGCGACATTTCTGGGCAGCGACGCATTATTCAGGCGGGGACGCGGCGAACGCGCGCCGCCGCGGAGCTGATGTATTTCGCGCGAAGACAGGGCCAATGCGAGCGCGCGGCTGGCAGTCCACCCCAAGCTTTCTCGCGGCGCATGCTAAGACTCTGCTGATGCAACTTATCCCAGCAAAGAGAACCCGCTTCAATTCGCGCGATGTCCAGCCCCCAGGCCCCCCGAAGGCTCCACTGGCAGCCCCGCGCGACTAGGCGGGAGTTCGAAGGCCCAGATGGCTTCAGGAGCGCCGGAAGAAGGCCGCCGAGCCGCTCGGTTCCTCCGGTGGTTTTCGGGCGCCCGCGGGACGACGCGCATGCCGAAATCGACGCGTGCGCGAGCGAGGGCGCGAGTCCGAATGCATGGCGCGAGCAGTTGCATGGCGACGTCAACGCAGTCGAGCCATTCGACGACGGTGCTAGGCCGCTACAGACGCGCGGCTTGGAGGGGATCTCATTCGGGGGGCGGGGGGAGTTCGCGCCGCGGGGCGCGGGGCGAACCGGGGCGCGCCACTTCCTGGGCGCCGCGCAGCTGGAGCACAGACAAGAGGAGCTCGAGAAAGGGGCGCCCTTCAAGCGCGCGGCCCTCGAGGGCAGCGGGGAAGCGCGCGCGGGCGGGCATCCTTCGCGCGCGCTTCGGCCGCGCGCTATTCGATGGCAATGGGGGGCGCGCGCGGAACGCATCTCCTAGGGGGAATGCGTCGCGCATCCAGTCCGCGTGCACTATGCGGCCCCGGGTGATCCACCGTGGGCTGCGCTGAGCGCCGCGCGCGTCGAATCTTTCATCGAGGCATGCGTCGCGCAGATCGAGGGCGAGCGAACAGACGGAGCAGTCATTCTGCCAAAGGGCTTCGACTGCCTGGCACGCGAGTGCGCCGGGGTCGGAGACGGCGATCGCCGTGGGCATCTTCTCACCGGGCATGCGCGGCCGCGCTCGCGCCCGCATGTGTTTGTTTTCCGTCTGCCAGGCTTCCAGGAGGCAATCAATCGAGCACTATGTACTGCGCATGCCTAGCGCCCTCATCGACGAGGGCAACCCTGGCGCGAAGCTCCTGCGCCAGTTGGGGAGGGGGGGGGGGGCGGTCGAATCGGGGCGCTGGGGCCCTGGCAGGTTTTGCAGTCCATGGGCCCAGTGGCGAAGAAAAGAAAGCGGAGGGCGAATCGGGCCCCCCCGCATTCGGGCCACCAGCATTGCAGGGTGCTGCCGATCATCCGAGCGGTTCCAGCGGCTTGCTCGACCAGCAGGGTTTTTCAGCAGGAGACAGTTCGGCATCTACAACAGGTGCCAGACAGGCAGTTTCCCGCGGCGCAGAGGAACTATAGGCCAACGGCCAGCATCGAAGAGCGCAATATGTCGGACATTCAGGGCGGGCGCTGGGCTATAACATGTTGACCCAAGACCGCGAACCTAAGGCCGCCAACCTTCCCGAGGGACAAAGAGCAGGTGCGGGGCACTCTTGCGGACGTGGGCGCCATGGCAGAGGACAAGGGCACCGCTCGCGAGATCCGCACCCCACCTTGTAGGAGGGCTGGGGCAGTGTAGCAGGTCATACATGGATTGTTTCGGGTCCTCATGTTTTAAACAGCAAGCCTGGTCGTGCACCCCGTGGAGCGTTTTGTTAAGACCGCGAAATAGACTTGCGCGCGGTGGCGAGACTGTGCGTGGCCCAGCCGGGTTCGCTGGCGGTGGGAGTGGCCTTTTGCGCCCCCGCTGCCCAGGGGCGGGCTGGGCAGCGCGCCGTTGCATCGCCTTGCGCCCCGCCCCGCGCGGGGCAAATCAGCGAAGCGTCGGTTGCCATTCCGCCGTCCCCGAGGCCCCCCCTGAGCAGCGCTGCGTAACGTTTTCGGTTTGTTTCGGGAGCGTGAGCGCCCCTAATCGACGAGATCGGACGACGAGAGCCGAGGCCCAGAGCACGCGGCAAGTGGTTTCAGACACGTGGAGCTCAAACGGGCAAGACAAACATACCAACTCCTCTTCCTTTTCTGGCCCCCCCTTCTGCTCGAATACCGTTGGCGCATGCGTTGCTGGAGGTGCCAGCGTTGTGCTCCTGTCACGCACCCCCATCCAGCCCCCCTCTCCCTTCGCGTCCACCCCTTCCCCCCTCCGTCTGTCCTGCTATTGTCCCCCTCCTTCCCTCCTTCCCTCTTCGCCGACCTCTGCTGAGCAGCTGCCGTTGGTGTTGCGTCTCCTCATCTTCGCCATTTTCACCACCGGTTCCGATGCTTGCATGCCTTCTCTTACCCCTCTTCTCTGTTAGTGCTAAGCCGTCTGAATTCTTTACGCTTCGCGTATCCCCGCCAGCCCATCTCGCAGCAGCAGCTCTCGCGAAACATGTCGACAGTTGTGTTTTTCAGGCGTGTGTCCGCTGGGCTCCGTATATCTCCCCTGCCCCTCCTTTCTCCCGCCTCCTTGTGAATCTTCCTTGTGGGGGGAGCGGGGGAAGGACGAGGCGGAGGAGGGGGGAGAGAAAACGCTCCTCGTGATTTGAGTCGTTTGGGGTTTCTCGTCCTGGTGTGCGTCGTTCGGGCCCTTCTTCCTGGTGTGAGTCGTTCGGGCTCTTTGTGGTGTGAGTCGTTCGGGCTCTTCGTCCGGGTGTGAGTCGTTCGGGCCCCTCGTGGTGTGAGTTGTTCGGGCCCCTCATCCTGGTGTGAGTCGTTCGGGCCCCTCCTCCTGGTGTGACTCGTTCGGGCTCCTCGTGGTGTGAGTCGTTCGGGGCGCGCGTCGTGGTGTGAGTCGTTCGGGCTCCTCGTGGTGTGAGTCGTTCGGGCGCCTCGTCCTGGTGTGAGTCGTTCGGGCCCCTCCTTGTGGTGTGAGTCGTTCGGGCTCCTTCGTGGTGTGAGTCGTTCGGGCCCCTCGTCCTGGTGTGAGTCGTTCGGGCTCCTCGTGGGGCCTCTTGGGGGCCTCTGGGAGCCTCTTGGGGGCCTCTTGGGGGCCTCTTGGGGGCCTCTTGGGGGCGTATTGGGGGCCTCGTGGGGCCCTTGGGGGCCTCTTGGGGGCCTCTTGGGGGCCTCGTGGGGCCTCTTGGGGGCCTCTTGGGGGCCTCTTGGAGGCCTCTTGGGAGCCTCCTGGGGGCCTTTTGGGGCCATCTTGGGGCTTCTTGCGACCTCCTCAGAAGCGCAAATGAGCGCTGCCCCCTGAGAAGGACAAAATGAGCCCAAAACCTTCGTAAAATCAATGATTCTGCTAGGAGGGAAGATAAGCGCGGCCCCCTTCAGAAGGCCAAAATGGGCCCAACACCGTAGTAAAATCATCGGTTTTTGCTTCGAAGACGAGCTGAGGCACCAAACCCCCCCCTCCCCCGGGGCCAGAATCCTCGTGAGGGTAGTCGTTTTTTGGCCCTCCCAGGAGTCGAAAAAGGCACCCTTGACACCACTCGGAACTCCCTCTCCAGGTCCAGGGGAGGGGGTAGGGGGAGGGGTAAACCCCTACCCGAAGGGGAAGAAGGGTTGAGGACAGAGGGGGCTCGCTAAACCACTCACGCCCTAAGGGCTGGTGGGATTTTAGCTCTCCCAGAGATAGACAAAGGACCCTCTGACGATCCGCGGAAGGCCCCTTCCAGGTCCAGGGGGAGGGGGCAGGGGGAGGGGTCAACCCCTCGCCGAAGGGGAAGAAGGGAGGTTGAGAACAGAGCGGGCCCCCTAAACCACTCACGCTCAAAGGGCTGGTGGGATTTCGTTTTTCGGGGTTTCAGTGCGCACTTGTCCGGTGGAGCTCCAGTGTCACAGAAGATGCCTCTGTGGCTGCCTCGTCGTCGAGACGCTTCGAATGCTGTGTAGTTTCCTCGTAGCCTCCTTTCCATGCCTCTGTAGCTTCCACGCGCTCCTGCGTCGCCGAGTTTCTTCTTGCAGCGTCCTTGTCGTGTCGCGGGGTGCGTTTGCGTCACTTCGGTGTTGCTGCGCCTTGAGACGTGTCTCTGCAGCTTCTCCGTCTCATCGGGGACTCCAGCGTCACCGAATTGGTTCCCGTATTGCGCTTGTCGTTCCAGGTCGTGCGCACGCGCGCAGAATGTTTCTCTGCTGCGTCCTTGTCGCATCAGGATCTCCAGCGTCGCAGAATGTATCCTTGTAGCGCCTCTTCTTCCAGGGCGGCGTGGTCCCGAGTCGCCGCGGACGACTCGCCGGGGACGGTTCCATTCGATTCCACGGACGATCGTGCGCATGTAGTTTGCCACGCGCCTGCGCGCGCGCGGAGAGGGCCTGGGCGCCCTGCCGCCTGCGGGCGACCGCGCGGGTTAGCCCCCGTTGAAGCCCAAAAAAGGCATTTCCACACGCCGGGTAAAGCCTAGAAGGGCTTTCGTCTGCCTGATCCTTGCCCCCCGCTTTCCTCCTTCTTCTTTCATCGAAGTCAGAACCCCCGCCCCCTATGACGTCCTCCGCTGGCCTGGGTGGTCTACTCAGGTCGCGGGGGGGGATAGGGGGGGGGTCGTTGCCACGGCTGGTGCCTCGTTTTCATGACGGGGAGGGGGGGGTGCACCGTTCCCTCGGATGGGCACATCCCCCCCTCCAAGGGCCTCCGAGCCCTCCCTCTCCGTCCTTTTCTTCTCCCTTATCCTTCCCTCCCTCGCGGTTTTCGAAGCCTTTGGCGCCTCCGCCCACCACCCTTGGGAGTATCCTAATGGCCTCCGGCCCACCCCGCCACCGTGCCGTGCCGGCGGATAAGAGGCGCATGGAGTAGACGAGATGGTTAAAGGGGGAGCCAGTGGCTTCAATCGGGCGTTGTGGAGCGCGCGCGCGCAGTTGGGTTCTGCAGGGTGTCCCTGGGGGTTGTCTTTTTGTCAGTGTATACAAAGGGGGAAATGTTGTCGAATTTGGGACGTATGGTTCTTTCTTTTTGCATGCGTCTGGGCCCCGAACGGCTCACGCGAGGACGAGGGGCCCGAACGACTCACACCGCGAGGAGCCCGAACGACTCACGCACAAGGAGGGGCCCGAACGACTCACACCAGGACGAGGGGCCCGAACGACTCACACCACGAGGAGCCCGAACGACTCACACACAAGGAGGAACCCGAACGACTCACCCCAGGACGAGGGCCCCGAACGACTCACACCACGAGGAGCCCGAACGCCTCACACACAAGGAGGGGCCCGAACGAATCACACCAGGACGAGGGGCCCGAACGACTCACACCACGAGGAGCCCGAACGACTCACACAAGGAGGGGCCCGAACGAATCACACCAGGACGAGGGGCCCGAACGACTCACACGTCGAGGAACCCGAAAGAGTCACACACAAGGAGGGGCCCGAACGACGCACACCAGGACGAGGGACCCGAACGACTCACACCACGAGGAGCCCGAACGACACACACACAAGGAGGAGCCCGAACGACTCGCACGAGGACGAGGGGCCCGACCGACTCACACCACGAGGAGCCCGAACGACTCACACTCAAGGAAGAACCCGAACGACTCACACCAGGACGAGGGGCCCGAACGACTCACCCAACGGGGAGCCCGAACGATTCACACACAAGGAAGGGCCCGAACGACTCACACCAGGACGAGGGACCCGAACGACTCACACCACGAGGAGCCCGAACGACTCACACACAAGGAGGGGCCCGACGAATCGCAACAGGACGTGAGGCCCGAACGACTCACACGTCGAGGAACCCGAAAGAGTCACACACAAGGAGGGGCCCGAACGACGCACGCCAGGACGAGGGGCCCGAACGATTCGAACGACTCACACCAGGACGGAGCCCGAACGACTCACACCACGAGGAGCCCGAACGACTCACAAGGAAGGGGGGCCCGAACGACTCACACCAGGACGAGGGGTGACTCACGACTCACACGAGGAGCCCGAACGACTCACACACAAGGAGGGGCTCGAACGGCTCGCACCAGGACGAGGGCCCGAACGACTCACGCCACGAGGAGCCCGAACGACTCACACACAAGGAGGAGCCCGAACGTCTCACACGAGGACGAGGGGCCCGAACGACTCGCACCACGAGGAGCCCGAACGACTCACACTCAAGGAAGAACCCGAACGACTCACACCAGGACGAGGGGCCCGAACGACTCACCCCACGGGGAGCCCGAACGACTCACACTCAAGGAAGGGCCCGAACGACTCACACCAGGACAAGGGACCCTAACGAATCACACCACGAGGAGCCCGAACGACTCACACACAAGGAGGGGCCCGAACGAATCACAACAGGACGAGAGGCCCGAACGACTCACATCACGAGGAGCTCGAACGACTCACCCGCAAGAAGGGGCCCGAACGACCCACACCAGGACGAGGGGCCCGAACGACTCACACCACGAGGAGCCCGAACCACTCACACACAAGGAGGGACCCGAACGACTCACACCAGGACGGGGGGGCCGAACGACTCACACCAGGACGAGGGGCCCGAGCGACTCACACCACGAGGGGCCCGAACGACTCACACACAAGGGGGGGTTCGAACGACTCACACCAGGACGAGAGGCCCGAACGACTCGCGCCACGAGGAGCCCGAACGACACACACAACGAGGGGACTTCTGGGTGTCTTCTGTGGTTCTCGTGAGTTTTCTGTGAGTCGTTCGGGTGGTTTTCTGCGAGTCGTTTGGGCCGCTCGTTTCCTGGGTTTTTTTGTGAGTCGTTCGAGCCGTTCGCTCGTTTGCGCATGCTTCTGGGGGTTTTCTGTGAGTCGTTCGGGCCGCTCGTCCTGGTGTGAGTCGTTCGGGTCCCTCCTTGTGTGTAAGTCGTTCGGGCTCCCCGTGGTGTGAGTCGTTCGGGCTCCTCGTGGTGTGAGTCGTTCGGGCCCCTCGTCCTGATGTGAGTCGTTCGGGCCCCTCCTTGTGTGTGAGTCGTTCGGGCTCCTCGTGGTGTGAGTCGTTCGGGCCCGTCGTCCTGGTGTGAGTCGTTCGGCCCCCTCCTTGTGTGTGAGTCGTTCGGGCCCCTCGTGGCGTGAGTCGTTCGGGCCTCTCGTCCTGGTGTGATTTTTTCGGGCCCCTCCTTGTGTGGGTCGTTCGGGCTCCTCGTGGTGTGAGTCGTTCGGGCCCCTCGTCCTGGTGTGAGTCGTTCGGGCCCCTCCGTGTGTGTGAGTCGTTCGGGCTCCTCGTGGTGTGAGTCGTTCGGGCCCCTCGTCCTGGTGTGAGTCGTTCGGGCCCCTGCTCGTGTGTGAGTCGTTCGGGTTCCACGTGGTGTGAGTCGTTCGAGCCCCTCGTCCTGGTGTGAGTCGTTCGGGCCCCTTCTTGTGCGTGAGTCGTTCGGGGTCCTCGTGGTGTGTGTCGTTCGGGCCCCTCGTCCTGGTATCTCGCCTTCGCTGGTTCCTCCGGTCTCGCCTTTGCTGGTGCCTAGTTCTCCTGGTTTTTTCTGGTTTCCTATCGGGTTTACTGATCGTGCTGGCTCTGGGGATTTCACTATTGCTGGTTCCTGGGAGTCGTGACAAGGGGCTCGGGTTCACAAGGGAGTGTGACGAAGGCTAGGGTCCACAAGGGTTTTACCATCAGAGGGTCGAAGGGGTTACGATTCCCTAGCGATTTTCCGTAGCCATTGTGGCCCAAGGCAAGTTGGCCCAAGCCATATTTGGCTTACTGTTAGCTCCGCGTACCATTTGTGCAGTGAGCTTAGCTTTGACTCACGCTCTTCTTTCCAACATCTGAGGGCGTGCGACAGAGTTTATGGAGATGCCAGTCGTGGACTTACGTGAGGTTCACGCGCCCTTGCCTCGAGCGGTGCGAGACTTGCAGGGGGCGATGATGGAAACGATGCCTGCGGCTGGAGACGGCGCGTGCGCCATTCATTCTGTGTGGGGCGAGTGGGAGTGGGGTGAGCTGGTCAAGCGCGACGCTCGCTCGTTTCTCCGCGAAGCATTCGGTCCCACCGTTGACATCTTCAAATCGAGGCTGTCGTCCGAGGAGCTGCTGGGCGACATGGAATGGGCACTCTGGGATTTGATCCAACCCTTTGCGAAGCAGTCGGACCCCTTCGGTGCTCCGCTGCACGCGGGAGATAACGAAGGTCAGCACGTGTGGCACTGCCTTCTGGAATCCTATTTCGACATTGCTCAGCGCTGCGTTGAGGCATGTCGGGAAGAACTGCAAAAGTTTGAATTGCACAGGGAGCGTGAAACAAGGATAATGCAAGAGTTTGGTTCTCTCTGCGTCGAAGATTTTCAGGATGTCTTCATAATGCTTTTGATGCGATCCCTGGGGTTGTTGGATAAGTACACGGCAGAAGCATCTGATGAGTTCTCCGGAGGGCGCCGCCTGAGCAAGTGCGAGGCGCTGTTCGCGGGAACCGCTGGCGCTCGAGAGTGGCACAGAAGTGTCGTTGAAGACGCATGTCTCCAGAACTCATTCGATTTGTTTTTCAGTAAGATTCACGACGTGGCTGACGGCCTCGATTTCGACGGCGGCGTCGATCTGGAACCTGCAACGGCTTTCGCAGAGTCTGTGGACAAGGCCAGGGAGTGCAACTACCAATCTGCCGGGCTGCCCGCAAATTTCTTCAACGCTGTCTATCCTGCCTATCTGGAAGCCATGACTACGTGCGCATATTATTATTATTTCAGTGACATCGAACTGCTTGCGCTGGCGCGTTGCAAGAGGCAGAATGTCGTCATTTTCGTGCACTGCTCTGCGACGCACGAGTTGACACACGCGCGTTCGCACGTCGGAGACCCGAGCCTTCCGGTGGTCGCCACGTCCCTGCGAGATGACGGCGGACAGGGTGCTGTCCGAACACACTTCGAGCGGCTGCGGGTTCGCCCGCAGGAGCATTTGCCTGGGCGGGGGAGAAGCCCGGAAGGCGATCGCTCCACTGAAGATGATGGGCACAGAGAGGCGAAGCGCCCGAAAACCCAGAGTGAAAGAGCCCCGGCACGTCCCCCTGCCGAAGAGAGAAGCCGCGGAGACGGGAACGATGGAGCGGTGGGGCTGCCGCCGCCGCCGCCTGGGGCGCGCGCTGGGCGGCGCGCGACCGGCGGAAAGTCTGGATTGCATCTGGGGGAGGATTTCGAAATGCATAGTGGATGCGACGCCGGTTGCGACGACCACGTCAATGCGGCGGAGAGCCAGGGCGCAGCCTCGGGAATGCCGGCTGTCGCCGCGACTGAAGGAGGCCAGTGCGTCACGGACGTGCTCGATTTCTTGGGGTTTCAGTGCCCAGGCCATGCAGGAACGCCAGCTGTCGAGGCAACTGACAGAGACAAAGGCATCGCTTCGGGGTCAAGCGAAGGCGCCGGCGAGGAATCTGAAAGCGAAGGGGGCGACGGCGTGGAGGAGCCATATTTTGCAGTTGGCACCAACGCGGAGCAGGTCCGTGGAGCGCCCGTGGAAATGGGCGCGATTGATGGCCGCTGCCGAGAACTCCGCAAACTCATGCGAGAACGGCCCACGCTGCCGCTGACAGCGGACGGCGCAGTCTTGACAGCTCCCGATATGGAAACTGGAGTGAAGTTGCCTTTGTACTCGTGTCCTTTCCAGAACAACCAGAGTGGGCCTTGCCGTTTCCACGCGAGTGACCGGGCAGCCTTCTTGCACCATATTGCCGGGGGCGCCAGGGATCGCACGCATGCCAGCGTGATAAGTAAGATCTGCAACAATGATATTCGCTGGATGACGAACTTGGACTACGTATACGGGGCCATGGCCGTTGCCGAGCGGGAGCGGTGGCCAATGTTGGGGCTGTCGACAACTCGGCGATCCCTGAACCTGCTCGCGCTTCGTCACAACGACGAGACGACGAGATGTCTGGCCTGTTTCATACGCGGTCAGCTTCGCACGACGTGCGCGGGGTACCCGCCAGTTGACCTGGAGTCGAGTTCCATCTCCCTCGCGTCTGGCAACGTCGAGATAAAATATTGGAAAGAGGCGGCTTTCCAGGACGTTGAAAAGAACTTCCCTGGAACCCTGCTCAACAACTGCGGGTTCGATCTATGGCAGAAGCGGTGCGTGGATGGGGACCTCGCGTCAAGCAAGGCGTACCCGTGGAGAGGACAACAGGTGTTAAGTGAACCGTTGAGCACCTGTGTTGGAAACCAGGAGCGCCACGTGTCGCGGTGGGCCGTCCAGTTCAGCCTCGAAGGCAGATCAGGGAAGTTATTCGGGTGCACTGAGGACGTCCGCTGTTTCGCGTGCCCCGACAGACATTCGGAGGATTGGGAGGCGCCGCCGTTTTGCAGGAAACTCTGCCCGCAGTGCGAGGTGCCAGTTTGCCGCGACTGCACGGGGAAATTAAGGGATCACGAGGCGGCATCCTCGTTCCTCGACGGCGGGACCATCCCTATGAGCATAGCGAACGACCATTACTACGGCCACGTGAGTCGATACATTGTGGAGAACGACGTCACGTGGCTGGAGTGCGCGGCGTGCTGCACCGTGTGGAGTACGATGTTGGTCTATTACCTGGAGGCCCCGCGCGGCAACCTGATCGACGTCCCGCTCGGCAAGCCGGAAGCCAGGACGCAGGTGAAGGTCGGGCCCCCGGAGACCAGGACAAAAATAAACCAGGACACGGAAAACCAAGCAATCGACATCTTTTCCTGCAGTGTCACGTTTTTCAGCACCCGTGCAAGTTGTGCTCGCTGCGCTGCAGGACTCGGGTTTGCGTCTGGGTTCGAGGCCTGTGGTCGGGTTTATTTTCGAAATGCAGCAGTGCAGTGTTTCGTTCGCGCGGGCCTCTTGGGGGCGTCTTGGAGGCTCCGGAGGCCTCGTGGGGGATTATTGGGCGCCTCTTGGGGGACTCTTGGGGGCCTCTTGCGGCGTCTTGGGGCTTCTTGGGGGCCTCTCGGGGGCCTTTTGGGAGCCTATGGGAGCGTCTTGGGAGCCTCTTGGGGGCCTCGTCCTTCCTTGTGTGAGCGCCTCGGGCCTCTCACTGTGTGTGAGTCGTTCGGGTTCCTCGTAGTGTGAGTCGTTCGGGCCCCTGGTCCTGGTGTGCGTCGTTCGGGCCCTTCCTTGTGTGTGAGTCGTTCGGGCTTCTCATTCTGTGAGTCGTTCGGGCCCCTCGTCCTGGTGTGAGTCGTTCGGGCCCTTCCTTGTGGTGCGAGTCGTTCGGGCTCCTCGTGGTGCGAGTCGTTCGAACCGCTCGTCCTGGTGTGCGTCGCTCGGGCCCCTCCTTGTGTGTGAGTTGTTCGGGCTCCTCGTGGTGTGAGTCGCTGGGGCCCCTCGTCCTGGGGTGAGTCGTTAGGCCTCCTCGTGGGCGTCTTGGGGGCCTTTTGGAAGCTCTCGGGGCTCCTTGGGGCGCTCTTTGTGGTCTCTTGGGCGCCTCGGGGGGGCCTCGAGAGGCGTCTTGGGGCTTCTTGGAAGCCTCTTTGGGGCCTCTGGGGGGCCTCTGGGGGCCTCTTGGGGGCGTCTTGGGGGCCTCGTCCTTCCTTGTGTGGGTCCCTCGGGCCCCCCAGTGTGTGTGAGTCGCTCGGGTTCCTCGTAGTGTGAGTCGTTCGGAGCCCTGGTCCTGGCGTGCGTCGTTCGGGCCCCTCCTGGTGTGTGAGTCCTTCGGGCTCCTCACGGTGTGAGTCGTTCGGGCCCCTCGTCCTCGCGTGAGTCGTTCGGGCGCCTCCTTGCGTGTGAGTCGTTCGGGCTCCTCGTGGTGTGAGTCGTTCCGACCGCTCGTCCTGGCGCGCGTCGTTCGGGCCCCTCCTTGTGTGTAAGTTGGTCGGGCTCCTCGTGGTGTGAGTCGTTGGGGCCCCTCGTCCTGGGGTGAGTGGTTCGGGCCCCGCATTGTATGTGAGTCGTTCGGGCTCCTCGTGGCGTGCGTCGTTCGGGCCCCTCCTTGTGTGTGAGTCCTTCGGGCTCCTCGTGGTGTGAGTCGTTCGGGCCCCTCGTCCTGGCGTGAGTCGTTCGGGCGCCTCCTTGCGTGCGAGTCCTTCGGGCTCCTCGTGGTGTGAGTCGTTCGGACCGCTCGTCCTGGTGTGCGTCGCTCGGGCCCCTCCTTGTGTGTAAGTTGTTCGGGCTCCTCGTGGTGTTCGTCGCCCCTCGTCCTGGGGTGAGTGGTTCGGGCCCCGCATTGTATGTGAGTCGTTGGGGCTCCTTGTGGTGTGAGTCGTTCGGGCCCCTCGTCCTGGCGTGCGTCGTCCGGGCCCCTCCTTGCGCGTGAGTCGTTCGAGTTCCTCGTGGTGGGAGTCGTTCGAGCCCTTCGTCCTGGTGTGAGTCGTTCGGGCTCCTCGTGGTGTGAGTCGTTCGGGCGCCTCGTCTTGGTGCGAGGCGTTCGGGCCCTTCCTTGTGGAGTAACTCGTTCTGGCTCCTCGTGGTGTGAGTCGTTGGGGTCTTTCGTCCTGGTGTGAGTCGTTCGGGCTCCTCGTTGGGCCTGTTGGGGGCCTCTTGGAGCTCTTGGGGCGTCTGGGGGGCCTCTTGGGGGCCTCTTGGGGGCCTCTTGGAGCCTCTTGGGGCCTCTTGGGGGCCTCTTGGGAGCATCGAGGGGACCTCTCCGTAGCCATTTTGGCTCAAGATGGTGTGCTCGGGAGGCTTTCAGCCTCCGTGCATTCGCGAGAGCTGCCGCTGCAGCAACCTCCAGTGCCCTTGTGGGCTCGTGTCGGCGCGTGGGGCGCACCGATGGCGGGCGGCGAGAACGACTGGGAGGTCAAGGGCGGCGGTCGGCGCAACAGGAAGCAGAAGCCGTCTCTGGTGTGGACAGTCGGAGGCAAAGGCGGTGGCTCGTCCTGGGTGGGGGCGGGCCCGAGTGACACATGGACGTGTGGGGCTTGCGGTACAGGTGCGAACTGGAGTACGCGTACGTCCTGCCGGGCCTGTGGCGCGGGTCGCCCTGGGTACAAAGGCAAGGGCAAGGTCACTTCCACGCCTGAGGTGGGGCAGTGGTCCCGCACCTCCTTCCCACCAGTGGCGGCCAGGCCTTGGCGCGCGGCCGCGGAGGCCAAGGCGCCTACGGCTTTGCAGAAGCTGGAGGAGCGCAGGAAGGTCCTGGTCCAGTGCGCCAAAGACTGGGGGGGTGACGCGCCTCACCTCGACCAGGCGGTGGCCGACGTCGACAGGCAGATCCAGGACGCCAAGGCGGAGCGCACGCAGGCGAAGCCTTTGTCTGGCCAGCTGCGTGAGGCGCAGGTCCAGCTGGGGCAGATCGACAGGCAGCTTGAGCGCTTGGCAGAGACCGAGAGGAAGGCCAACCAGATGCTGCTCGAGGTCAAGAAGGAGAGGGATGAGGCTGCGAAGCGCAAGGAGGAGCTGGCGACCACGATCCTGGAGCTCCAGGGGAAGATTGCGGTGGCGGGCCCAGCGGCCCCAGCCTCAAACCTCGACGTCATCCGAGTGCAGTTGGAGTGCATCGCCAAGTCCGTCGGCAGCGACATCCAGTCCCTCGGCCTCAATTTTGCCACGCTCGAGTCCCTCCTGGAGGCCAAGGCTAAGGAAGGGGCAGCAAAGGCTGAGGCTGCTGATACTGGTGCTGCTAAGCAGCCTGGTCAGGCTGACGACGGGGACGGTACAGAGGACGAATCCATGGGAGACATCGTGGGGGCTGAGGAGTTGCCACCAGGTGTCACCGAGACCGAACGTAAGTGGATTAACGGGCAGGAGCCAGTGCCCGACCAGGAGGAGAACCCGCACTTGTTCAAGCGGTACCAAGAGGTGCTCATGTCGGTGCATTCCTGCCAGTTGGCCAAGAGGCAGCGAAAAGGGTAGCTTGCCATGCGACCTCTTGTTCCTGGTGCTCAATGGGACCCACCTCGGTTACCCCGAGCGCCGTGGAGAGGCGCGGTCCAGGTGCAGCTGCGCCAGAGCGGGAAGGCCCTCCCTTGGGACGACAGCCGCTGGAACCCTGAGGGGTGGGAGGCGGAGTTCGGGGGGTGCGAGAGTGAAGGGCACCGACGGGACGTAGAGCAGATGGATGATGAGCGTGGCGGGCGCGCAGCAGCGGGAGCCAGCCAGAGGGCGGGAAGTGTGGCCAGGTCCACGCCCGCGGGGCCAGTGCGCGGCCCACGGCCTGCGGCATTGGCGAGGAGCGAGCACGGTGCCTTGAGGGCGGGAAGTGTGGCCAGGTCCACGCCCGCGGGGCCGTCGCGCGGCTTCGTGCCTGCGGCGACGGCGAGGAGTCAGGGGGCAGATTCGGGCCAGTGGCGAGGATACGCGAGGGTCCTGCACGACAATCGCATGATGAGGCTTTTGGTTGACAAGGTGAATGACGACAAGCAGGTGGTCATTGTGTGGACCTTCAACGGCTCGGGATGGGGGACCATCAGAGAGAAGCTCTTGGAGAAGAAGGTGGGGCAGCAGAAGCACATCTACGCTTTCCAGGAGCACCGCCTGAAAGAGGACCAGTGGGCTGGAGTTACCCACAGTATGCGTCAGAGAGGCTACCAAGTGGGTGGAGCGGTGGCCGTGCCCACGCTAGGCCCCATGGGTGAGCCAGGAACCTCTGCAGGTGTGGGAATCGCTGTGCCGAACAGGATTGGCATGGCGTATGTGTGTGGGCAGACCAGCTGGGACTGGTCCCCCAGAGGATCCCCAGGAAGAGCTGCAGCGGCATGGGTTGCAGTAGGTAGAGGCGGCATAGTGGTCGCGACGGTGTACCTGTGGACGGCCGAGCAGATGTCGCGGCGGAACAGGGGGCTGATGGACCACGTGCTGGGGAAGCTGCACGAGCTCAACATGCCGTGGGTGTTGTGCGGGGACTTCCAGAATGCCCCTGCCGTCCTGGCGGGTTTGGATTCGATCAAGCTCATTGGCGCGACGCTGGTGGCCCCCTCTGCTGCGAGCGGAACTTGTCGGACTGCGAGTGGATGTTCCACAATAGACTATTTCGTGGTATCGAGGGAGTTGGCAGGCCAAGTGAGGAAGGTGGCCATCCACGAGTCGTGGCCTTCGGCGCCGCACAAGCCGGTGGGGATCACGCTCGACCTGAGGCCGCAGGAGAGGAAGGAGCGGATTCTCATCACGCCGAAGAAGTTGGAAGGAATCAGCATCGGGCGCGCGCCTGAGCCGCCCGTATACGACGAGGTGGGGGTTTTCAGCGACGTGGCGGTAGCGACCAGGACCTGGGCTTCCTTCATTGGCAAGCTGGAGCGCGAGGCTTTCGCGCTGCGGGGGCTGGAGTGGCACCCCAGGCATGAGTGCGCAGGGCGTGCGGACCCACCGCGCTGGAAAGAGAGAGCGATCCTCAGAGGGGGCGGCAACCACCCAGCCCCGCAAGGAGACGCTCTGTGGTGGAGGTGGCTCGCGCGCTCTTTGCAGACCCTGGCGGGGAATTACGAGAGGCTCAGGTCGTCCTCGGGTAGTGCCCGTGCGCGCCAGGAGTGGTGCATGATAGCTAGTGATCTGGAGGAACGCTTCAGGAGCGTGAGCCACGAGTTCAGGTGCGAGCTGGTCGGCGAGGAGAAGGAGCGGTGGAGAGAAAGGTGTACCTTGCTGGCGAAAGGGCGCTGGCGAGGTGCTGACCAGAAAGCCAGCCTGGACGCGATGATCCTGGAGGCCAAGGAGCGGTCCAGGCGGGAGGACCAGGACCTGATAAATGAAAGAAGGAGGCAGTGGGCTGCGAAGCTGGAGGAGGCTGCGAAAGGAGCAGCGGGCGGACTCCACAGAATCAGCAAACCAGTGGACATCTGGAGGCCGAGGAGAGCGAGTACACCCCAAGCTTCGGCAGACCCGTTGCGGGCAGCGGAAGCGGCCCTGGGAGAGTGGAATGCAGTCTGGAAGGTGAACGACCCGATGCAGGAGCAGGAGCGGCGGTGGGAGACGGAGCCGCGCCAGGAGTTGCCAGAGTTCACGGAGGGCGACTTGGCCAAGTTAAAGAAAGTGGCGCGCACCTTCAAGAGAAAGACAGCACAAGGAGTGGACCGTTGGCACCCCTCCATGCTGCTAGGGGCTTCGGACGCAGCGCACTGGACGCTCCTGCAGATCCTGAGGGAGGTGGAGCGCACGCTCGTCTGGCCGCAGCATGCAGCCACGGTCATTTTCTTCCTGATCCCGAAGAGTGTAGCGGTCGATCGTGCCATCGGCCTCCTCCCGACCCTGGTGAGGGTGTGGGAGATCATGAGGGAGCCCTACATGATCGAGTGGGCCAAGGCGAACCAGCGCTCTTGGGATTGCACGGCCTTCGGCAAGGCGGCGGAGGACGCGGCTTGGGAGGTTCTCCTCGCCAACGAGGGCGACGAGGTGCAGGATTCGGACCCGCGCACCCTAGCGACGGTGACGGCCATCCTCGACCTGGTCAAGGCTTTCGAGAGGGTGAGCTTGCATGTGCTGTGGGAGCGTGGCAAGGCCATGGGCTTCAACACGGGGGTGCTGGCGGTGGTGTGCTCCTATTTTGCCATGGCGAGGCGAGTCAACACGGGGGAGGCCATCTCGGAGGAGACGAGGACTGTGGCGACGATCATCGCGGGCAGCAAGTTCTCGGTGGGTTTCCTCAAGATGGTCATCCAGGACACGATTGACGGTTTGGTAGTGGAGTACCCGCTGGTTCAATGGAGGATGTATGTCGACGACCTGTGCCTCAAGCAGCGAGGGGCGCAGCAGTGGATCGTGGATAGCTTCCCGTCCGTTGTGGACGACAGCGTGGACGGCTTCGCGGCCTTGGGGCTCGAGTTCTCCCTGGGCGACCAGGGCAAGGGGGCGGTCATGGCCAGCACCAAGTGGCTGAGGCAGGCTCTCAAGCAGGATGCAGCAGAGAGAGGGTTGCCCATGGTGCTGGCCTGCCCTTACCTCGGAGTCGACGTGGTGGCCCACGGGACGGCGGCAAAGAACAAGAGTGGCAAGAGGTTCAAGCGCATGAGGAACAGGGTCGCCAGGCTAAAGGGGCTGAAAGGCTCAGGCAAAGGTGTGACTAGAGGGATTGGTTTGGTGTACAAGTGCGGCCTCAAGAGATCGGTAATGTATGGGTGCAAGTGCCTGGGCATGCCAGACCACCAGCTGCAGCAGGTAAGGAGAGCGGCAGGTCAGTTGCTTCCAGGTTCCAGAGGAGCCAAGAGCCTCACCCTGCAGTTGGCGGTGCTGAAGGAGGACCCCACCGAGGAGGCCACACTTGCGCCGGTGGTCAGGTGGGCGAGGGCCGTCTGGGAGCAGGCCGTGGCAGGAGACCTGAGAGTGCTCGTTGCAGGGGGCCAGGGGCAGGCGCAACCCTGTCGTCAGCAGGCCTTCTGTCCTGAGGCGGGTGCTAGGCTCAGGGATGCCCTCGGTGTCTGGACGGCGTTGTGGATCAAGGATCTGAGGGGCGAGAAGCACCAGCGGCAGGAGGACTGGAGCCAGTGGAGTGTTCCCCTGGTCGCAGAGTATCTGCAGGAGGCAGCGCAGGCAGGCCTCCGCAGTGAACTCAGGAGGGAGGCGGCTTCCAAGGCCACAGGTGGAAGCTTGCCCCAGGAGGAGGCTCAGGAGGCGGAGTATCTTGCTGCAGAGGTGTGTCGGCGTGCGTGGCGGAGGGCGTGCTGGAGAAGGCGTGCAGCCTTCCGTTACCTCGACGCGCTCGACGAGGATTGCCGCGCCCAGGTCATCTCGCAGTACAGGCAAGAGCAGGTCGCGCTGCAGAAGGTGGTGCGGCGGCTGCTGGTGTCGAGAGGGGCGCAATGTCCCTGGGAAGGAAGCGAAGGAGGCATGCAGGAAGAGGAAGGCTACCTCGGTGTCAGCACCATTGAGAGCCTGGTCGAGCTGCTGCTGGTGGCGGGCAGCCAGATGGAGATCGCGGAGGACAAGATAAGCAGGAGGACGAGTGTCGGCAGTGAGGCTGTCCTCCTGAGCGAGCAGATGAGCAACGCGTGGAGGCAGCAGCAGAAGGAGGTGGGCATGAGCCCGCAGTGGGCCAAGGTCAAAGGACCCGCGGGGGCGGTCATCATGTCACTGAGGAGAGCGAGGTGGACCTGGCCGTCGTGGACGGTCTACTGCACAAAGGACGGCGAGATGGTGGACCTCACGGCGGTGTGCCCTACTGACGTCGGGGCGCTCCTCAGGGCTGACCTGCGCAAGGTGCTGTGGGAGCAGTGGACGGCGCAGCAGCCAGGCATGGAGAGCCTAGCCCCAGGCCCGAGGCTCCCGCCAGTGGTGGCGCAGCTGGCCGCGCGGGCTTTCCCCGCGCATGCGAAGCGGGCGGCTCGGAAGGTGGTGCTGGCGGGGGCCTGGACCATGAACAGGCTTGCCGAGGTCAGCATCACGCCGACCGACATCTGCATTGGGTGTGGGCTGGCGGTCGGCACCCCGCATCATCGTTTCTTTCGGTGCCCCGCGCTGCTCGAGGTCAGGAGGCGAGCGCAGGCGGAGTGGCAGCACGTGGCGGAGCAGCAGGAGGACAGTTTGCTCTGGACGCGTGGGCTGGCGCGGGACCCCTCGGCGGACTGGGCCCACAGGTCGGTCGACGAGGCGGACTTCCACTGCGACGTCCTCCAGGGGACGGACGCCCTCCTGTCGGGCGACATCGTGTGCGACGGCTCCAAGCTGGGCACCAGCTGCTGGGCGCAGGCGGGGTGGGCCGCGATGGCCATCGACGCGGGAGGCGCCCCCACGGTGCAGCTCTGGGGCCCCCTGCCATGCCGCTTCAAGGAGCAGAAGACGGTCAAGAGGGCCGAGATGTGGGCCTTCTTAAAGACCTTGGAGACGGTGCTGCCGCCGTGCAGGATCTTCACGGACCACCAGGGCATCCTTGACGGCATCAGGCGGGGGCCGAGATGGTGCTTAAGTTGGGGAAGGCCGCGCGCGGACGTCTGGAGGAGGATCTGGCACAAGATCGCGGACGTGGGACTTGAGCCAGAGTGGGTGATGCATGTGAAGGCCCACAGGTCCAGAGTGGCCATCAGCAGGCTCGAGGGCTTGGCGCAGCAAGTGGCCAGGGGCAATGAAGCGGTGGACGCCCTGGCCAAGCGTGGAGCCGCGGAGGACATCGGGCACGGCAGGGAGCAGACCCTGGAGAGCCTGGATGAGAAGGTGAAGTGGGCCATCCAGAACATCGGTTGGTGGTGCCAGGAGATGAAAGAAGGGTGGCCCGACGTGCCGCCCAGGACGGGGCCGAGCAGAAGGAGGAAGCAGCAGAGGCCCTACGTCAGCCTCACGAGGCACGAGGTCGAGGTGTGTGGTGCTTGGCTGGTGTGCACGCGGTGCGGCAAGCGTGCAGCTTCGGCCAGGATGAGGAACTTTGTAGCCCACCGTCGTTATGCAGCTTATGTCTGTAGTTATACAATGTGCAACTGATGTTATAGAATGGACAAGTTAAGGTATAACCAAGACAAGCAGCAAAACTCAACTTATAACTTGCATGGCATTTATACCTGCATTATAGAACACATAATTGGTTATATTGGTAGTTATGCCACTTCAAGATAAACTTGACAACCGTTTTATATTTGGATACATGTAATTATATGTGGAAATATTCCACGTATAAACAGTTATGAACAGTTACGAATAGTTATGAAATCGCGGGAAATTTCAACATAGAAAAAGGGGAGGAGGGAAGGGGGAAAACACACAATTGCAAAAACAGATGACGCGCCCGTCCTCGTCGTGGCCCACGATTCGCGAAAAGTCGTTGTCGTCGTCGTCGTTGTCGTGAGGGGTGGCTTGCTTCCCCTATCCTGGCCGCTCCATGGCATGTATCTCGGGCAGCCAGAAAACCGATCGGCGCATCGGGGCGCCCGCTATCGGATGCGCCGAAAGGAAGAGTGCTACTGCGGCCCGAGGTGCATGCCGCGGGGCGGCTGGCGGATTACGCTGGCCCTGCACGTCCAGCGCGTCGTGGCCAGCCGCGCAGGGTCTTAGCGGAGCCCCCCAAATGAGCGTTTCGCTTGACATCCTCGCACGCATGACGTGCTCGCAATGTGATAATCTTTTGCAAAACAGAATCACGTGCCAAAGCAAGAGCGGATCAAGCGCTTCGCCTGAGACATCTTCCAACAACTACATGTCGCCACGGCGTCGTTTGAGTTGTAGCTGACCCCCCGCGTAGCTTTTCGGCTAGCAGTTGGCACCGCGGAGACGGCCAGGTATGCCTCCGAAGAAGCGGGCCCGGATTAGGCATAATGAGTTGGGCGTTTCGCAGGCTGCAATGGCGCGTCATCTAGCTGAGCAGGGGGATGGACCAACTGAGTCGGCCCACCGGCATCGGATACAGCAAGAACTGATAGATTTGACAAATATTTGGACGCCAGTTGGGCCCGTTGTTCAAGATATAGAGCTGCCCATGTTAGAAGACGGCAGCAAAATGTTGACGATTATCCATCCTGTTGCGATGTTATATCACATGTGTGCCTCATGCGAGCAGTTCGCAGTCTTCCTTCGCCAGTGTTGCTCAGGTTTCGAGGGCGATGGCAATTTGTTGTTATACACAGACGAATGCACGACTGGCAATCAGCTGAGGCACGACGCTATAGGGCGCGTGCAGACAGTTTACTGGTCTTTGAAAGTGTATCCACACTGGTGGAGATCTCGGCTATGCGGGTGGTGCGTCTTCACATTTTTGCCGTGCGATTGGCAATGTGCCATGGACGGCGGCTTGTCTGCTCTAGCCAAAATCATTCTGCACAAGTTTTTCATTGACGGCGCTTCGAACTTTCATACAGGCATCGCGCTGCCGTCCCGACATGGGCCGTTTGTGTTCAAATGTGGGATTGCCTGCTTTATCCAAGATGAAGCCGCCCATAAATCACTGTGTAGTGTGAAGGGCGCCAGCGGTTCGAAACCATGTTTGAAATGCAAAAACATAACAAAGGGGATTACGCATGAGCCGGGCGAAGAGTACTGGCGCGATGTGTCCGTTGCAATGCCAGAGGAGTTTGACGAGCACGATAGGGAAAGCTTCAATGAGATGATTGCCAGACTTGAGCGGGATAAGTTGGTTTTGGGGAAAGGGCGTTTCCAGAATTTGCAACAGGTGTTAGGAGTGACTTATCATCCAGAGGCTGCCATTTTCGACCCTCAATGTAGGTTGCACTTTTCACCGCCAGATCACGTGCATGAAGACTGGATGCACGCGGCAGCGGCCAGTGGGGGTTTTGGACAATATGCGCTGAATTCATTCCTGCTCAAATCGTTCCAGCATGGCGTGGTCGATGCAGATTTGGACGCGTTTCAACAGCAGATCTGCTGGCCATCGAATCGTGACGCCTTGCATCGAGAATTTTTCAGGAAACGAGTCACGCAACCGAATCCAAATAAAAAGGAAGGTTCGAAGCATGAGCCCCATTTGAAATGTTTCGCATCGGAGACGATCCAGGCAACCCAGGCTGCAGTGTTATTTGCGATTGTCGTCATCATTCCCATGAATATTTTGACATCGGAATGCCGCTGCTTATTCCTGTTGAACCAGATGTTCGATATCTTAGGCGGGGGCCCTGCAGAAACAAATGGGGGCGCCACGATTCCCCAGACCCCCCCGCCCCCTCAAAAGCATCCCTGGGTTCAGCGGGGCGCCTTCTGGGCGAACTACTGCGCCCCCATGCTGTCGCGGGCCCCCGAAGGCCAAGGGGACAAAGCGGTCGAACACATCCCGTTGTTGAGGGCCGTCGTGCGAGAGCACCACAAACTAGTAACGACGCTGGCGCGTGCCCTCCCACCCCCGCATTCTCTGTTGATCCACCACCCCCCTCGGCACCCCTCCCTGCCCGGACACTCCGCCCCATCAGCATCATCCTCCGCGTGCATCTGACGCTTTGCTGGCCCCGACCCCCCGAGCCTCACTGTCCTCGCCCATTTCCAGCCCCGCTTCCCTTGCGACCCACGCAGGCGGGGCGGGGGAGGGCGGGGATGAAGCGGGGAAGCGGGCAGCAGGAGGGGGGGGGAACGAGGGGGCGAGGAGGAATGAGACGATGATGAATAAAGGGGGAGGGGATGGGATGGAGGATAGGGGTTTTAGAGAGGACGAAGACGAGGGCGAGGAGGAGGACGAGGAAGAGAGAAGAGGAATCGCCATGTTATGAGACACGCAGGTCGGACCCGCAAGGGCGAGCGGACTCATTAGGCTCTACGGCCCGAACGTTGCAAAGCCGAAGGTCCATAGCATGTACCATGTGGTTGACATGTTGGAGGCCCTGGGCGTTAACCTCACTTGTTTCGCGGGGGAGCGCAAACACCGAGAGTTGAAACGCATTACACGCAATAACCGTCCAGGTGATGCGGGGCAGTCCCACATGGTGAGGAAGTCAGTAGTGAAGTATACCCACGACTTGATAGATGAAACTTCTTTCGAGCCCACCTTCCTTATCGCCCAGTCCGCATCGCCAGAGCACATTCCAGTGATGCGGGCGATGTTTCGGGAGCTGGGCCCTGTCATTTATAAGGCCAAGAGCGCTCATAGCACGGTTGGCATTTTGAAAATAGGCGATTGCGTTCGCGGTATCAGCGCCGGCCAAATCTTCGTCGGCCTAGCCGAGTTGTTTCTGTCAGGGGCCCACAACATTTCGGGCGAGCATTTTTTTGTGATTCGCTTGCAGGCTGCCGAGCAACTCGAAGGGAGGCTCTGGCGCTTCACTGGGACATCCGTTTTCTATCCCCTCGAGTGTGTCAAAGGGGCCGTGCCGTACGTTTTGAAATCGGGTGGTTTTCTCCCCTTGCTCCCGATGCTCGAGGCCATGTGATTCAGCGGTGATAATTAACGATTGGACCTCCGCTCAAGAAAAGAGAGAGCCCCTCGCCCCTCGGTTTCGGACCAGGCTCGCCGGTCACCCTTCCACCCCCCACTACCCCTCTGCTTCGGACCAGGTTCGCTGGGTCCAGCGCTGGGTCCGCTACCCCAATCTCTCACCCTTCCAGAGCCCATTCTGGCTCAAGGAGATGGCAGAGCCAGCCGAACTCCGAGGATATCTAGGACCTTTTCCAGTTCTCGGCACACTTACCGACGATGATCGGAAAGAGATTCTGCGCCAGACGGGCGTCAGAGCGTCTGCGCGTGCGCCACGCAAGGGGCATGTTGCAGGCCAGCCACGCGATCTGTCATTTAATGGCCCTCCTGAGCGGCTCAGGGAAGCGCACGAGATGGCAATGGTGATGATAGAGAAGCACGGCCGCACTGGCGGGAGAAAGACAGCCAAGCAGCAGCGCCAAGAACAGCAGGAGGCCATGGTGAAGAGGGTCTTGAACGCAGAGCGAGAGTTGGCGAAGGCGAAGCTGCAGATGGAGCAGGTCAGTGGTTCCAGCAGTGCAGTCTCCAGCTCGGCCGGTTGCGAGCCGAAGAAGATCGATGTCCCTTCCGACACCATGAGGCTGGAGCCGTCGGACGCGCCCATGAAGGTCGCCACCTCCCGCGCCTCAGTCAAGAATCATCGTCGCATCCCTCATGACTCGACGCCCGTCGAGCCCGAGGAGGCCCGCGACGCGTTCAACACCTCGGTGACGGAGAAGGCCTCGGAGACGGAGCCGCTGACTGAGCCCGAGCGGCCCTCGGACACTCTGCTGTTGTCTTGCCCTGTCTCACAGCCGAGCGCTCCCGTCTCAGGTGTTGCAGGTGACTGGAATTTGGATTTCTTAGAGCCCGTCCAGTACTCCAGCGGTGAGTGGAACTTCGTGCTCGCTGATTACATGCACGACGTTCGCCGAGAAGCTTGGCGTGAAGTGTGCCCTGGTTGGGATCAGTGGTAGCGTCGACGCGTGCAGGAGTGATTGTGGCCCCAGATTCGTCGGCGTGCCCGAACGACGGTGGCCAAAGGCTTTCCGAAGCGGGCCGGGCGCTCGCAATCATTATTTGGATCAATTCGCGCTCACGCGGATCCTTGCTGCGCACTTCGGTGCAAAACTGAATGATGGCGAGGAGAGGGAGGGGGAGGTGGATGAGGCGGGAGAGGAAGCGGATGAGGAGGGGGCGGGAGAGCGCCTGCGGTGAAGTCGGGGGCTGACGGAGGAAGGAGGAGGAGCGAGGAGTGCGAGAAGGGGCAAGGAGGAGGAGGGAGGCGGTGAGGAGGAGGAGGGGGGGGCAGAAAAGGAGGAGGAGGAGGAGGAGGAGGAGGAGGGGTAGGACGAGGATATAGGTAGCGATGAGAGGGGGAGGGCAGAGGGGAGCGGCGAGAGGGAGGAGGGGGAGGAGGAAGAGCATGTGCATGATAGGAGTGCCCAGGGGGAAAGGCACCAGGAGGGCCCATTATTTTGTACGGCTGTAATTATACGGTCTAGAGCCTAGGATAGGAATCTTGAAGCGCGAGCCCTCGTGAGCCCCCCTCGCTCGCTGGCAGGGGTTAGCGTTTCAGCCAGCGTCGCTGCTTGAATTCATGTGCCAACAGAGCCATGATATGTACGAGGCAATCAATGGAACAAAAAATACAAAAAACTTGTCACGAACATCAAATGAATAAATGCAGCGGGTGGGGGCTCACGAGGGCCCGCAAGATGAGGCCTGCATTGGTTTCTTAAGGGAAAGGGCCATGCGGCTGGGCATGATCCCCGTCCGCGCTTTCTCTATCTCTCTCTCTCTCTCTCTCTCTCTCTCTCTCTCTCTCTCTCTCTCTCTCTCACGTCTGTCACCACCCCTCCTTATCCTACATCCTCTTCCTGATTTCGTCGTCGTCGTTGGCCCCGTCGTCGTCGTTGCCCCGTCGTCGTCGTCGGCCCGCGTCGTCGTTTTCGAGCCCTCGCAGGGCCCAGGATAAGCCGAACATCTTCTCTCAGAATCTGGATCTTTCCCCAAGGCTCGTCTGAATTTGATGTGTATACCCGCCGACGTCCAAGGGCGGAAAGGGCGGCGAGCCCTCCCTTGCAAGGGAGGGCTCGCCGCCCTTTCCGCCCTTCCCCTAACGTAGCTTTCTGGGCTGAGAGAGGCAGGCTCGCCGCCGATCGGTCCGTTTTCGACCTGCCCTGCGATGTCGATTAAGAAGGGTGCCTCTATTGCTGCTGCGGCGGCCAGCAAGCCGGATGCCCCACGCGCGCCGGCTGCCTCTGCTGCCAAGGCGTCCAAGGACCCGCGGCAGCCCCAAAACAAGGTGGGGATTAGCCTGACGAAGGACCCAACCATATGCAGCTGCGAGTACCGCATTGTGGGTACCGCTTTCGATGGAGCTCCCTACGGGGCCGCGAACCGTGTGAGGGGATGGGCATGCGGTGGGCGGGAGGGCGCATGCAAATTCTGCCGTCGGGAACTTCGGTGGAGCTCTCACGGGCCACGAATCGTGTGAGGGGTGTGCCGACCTGGGTGGCGGCACGCGCGCGCACACACAAGTGTATGTATATAGTACACCGTTGTACATCGCCCTATAGTCCTATTGCCCTAGACCACCATTGCCCTAAAGCCCTATAGCCCTATAGTCCTCTAGCCCTATAGCCCGGTAGTCCTATAGCCCTATAGCCCTGTAGCCCGACAGCCCTACAGCCTTATAGCCCTACAACCCTATAGCCCTAGCCTTCTAGCCCAATGGCCCTATAGCCCTACAGCCCCATAGCCCTATAGCCCAATAGCCCCATAGCCTGATAGTCCTATAGACCTGTAGCCCTATAGCCCGACAGCTCTATCCCTATAGCCCAATAGCCATATAGCCACATAGCCATGTAGCACTATAGCCCCGTAACCCTAAAGCCCTACAGCCCTATAGCCCTGTAGCCCTGCAGCCCTCTAGCCCTATAGCTCAGCCCTAAAGCCCTTCAGCCCAATAGCCTATATCCCTATAGCCATATAGCCCTATAGCCCTATAGCCCCATAGCCCTATAACACCATAGCCCCCAAACAAATCTGATTGGGTTATTCTCGGGTATCATCTCTGTCAAAACGAGGACCGAACACAGGATGGTTGGGAACTGCAGTTGGGAGGCCGGCAAACGAGGGGGGAAAGAGCTTGGGGGCCCTGGGCGCAAGGCTCGAAGTGCGCGGCGAGCCAGCGCATTCATGAGGTGCCCTACTTGATGCCCCCAGCACACTTCAGAAAATGTTAACTCCTCACTCCCCTCGCATTTCCCCCCTTCACTTCCAACCCGCTCCCCCATCCCCCTCCTCCTCCGTCGCCCGCCTCTCTGCCGCGGCAGAGAGGCGGGCTGTGCATGTTTTTTGCTTTCCCTGCAGGGCGGCACGAGCGCTGGTCAGCCGAGCGCCTTCGTGATGCCGCCCGGCGCCGTGGGTGCCTACGACACGGACGCGCAGATCCCAGAGGGCCACCGCCTCTGCAACAACTGCCGCTTCATCTTCACCGACTCCTACGCCACCCATGTGCAGGGAAATCAGTATCGCTGCAAGGCGTGCAATCGCCTCCAGAGCCGCGTGCAAAGGATGTGCACCAGCCACAACATCGACTCCTTCGACGTTTTGAGCCCAGAGGAGCGGATCTCGTTCTTCAGGGAGGCGCAGGATTACTTCGGCGAGGACTTGCAAAAATGCATCACGGAAAGCATCAGCCGCTCCCAGATCAAGCGCGTCACCACCAAGTTCAGGACATTTGGCCCCATGGAGTCGAAGTCGGACGCGGCGAAGCGCTACGAGGGGCAGCCTGAGAAGTGGGCCAACATCCTGAAGACGGCGAAGCAGTTCACGTGCCCGGTCACCCTGGACGAGCTGATCCAGATCCCCAAGTACGAGGCCGAGACGGAGGACGTGAATGAGTGGGAGCAGATGCGGAAGCGCGAGGCCACTGGTGAGGGCAAGCTCAAGCTCAAGAAGATGAAGCTGGAGAAGAAGGAGGAGGGTGAGGAGCCATCGCCTCCGAAGGCATTGACCAAGGGCCAGAAGAAGAAGCTGCAGGCGCTGAAGACGAAGTTCGGGAAAGCCTCCATGGACCTCGCAACCCAGATCGCCGCAGCCAGCGCCCCCGAGAACCAGGATGTTGTGCCCGCGAAGCAGGTGAAGAAGATGCACGAGCAGCGCACGATGTGCACAGAGTGGAGCTGCGCCGACGGCAAGATCGACAAGATGATCAACGCTGAGAAGACCAAGCACGACGACTTTGCCGACCTCCTGAATGCGGGCGAGAAGGCACTGGAGCAGGTGGACTACATGTGCATGCACGTGGCCAAAACCATCGAGCTGTCGAAGGATGACGAGGTGGAGGCGTAGACGTCCGCAGAGCGTGCTAGGCTTGCGAGGCTTGCCAGGCAGAGCGTGCTAGGCAGGATTGCCAGGCACGTTGGGTTTCAAGGTGCTAGACTTGCGAGGCTTGCCAGGCAGAGCGTGCTCGGCGAACAATCACGATTGTGTTTCATGTATGTCGATGGGCAGCCTCGTAGCCAGAACGAAGATTGGGATTCGAGCTCATTGTGAGTTCAAACGCACGTGGTACACAATCCTCCCCCTCCTCCTCCTCCTCCTGTTGCCGGCTCCTCCTCCTCCTCCTCCTCCTCCTCCTCCTCCTCCTCCTCTGGCGGTCCCTCGAGGTTGTCATGCATGCAGCCTCCCATCGGGGCCCCTCCTCGGGCAGGCTCGCCGCCCTTTCATCCCCTCCCCCCTTCGACGGTGGCTACCATGCACTGGACCTCGGACATCGTCTGGACCTCGGCTTGCTTTTTCTGGACCTCGTCTGGACATGCCCACGCAGTCCTTTTTCTGGACCCCGTCTGGACCTCGGACCTCGCGTGGCACCCTGCTCAATGACCTTCGGACCTCGTCTGGAACCCCTCAGGGCCAAATCCAGGCCCGTGTCTGCTCCTCTTTGGGCTCCGCATCTGGACCGTATCTGGGCCGTATCTGGACCGTATCTGGGCCGTATCTGGACCGTATCTGGGCCGTATCTGGGGGAGGGGGGCGTATCTGGACCGTATCTGGACCGTATCTGGGCCGTATCTGGGCCGTATCTGGGGGGGGGGGCGTATCTGGACCGTATCTGGACCGTATCTGGGCCGTATCTGGGCCGTATCTGGGCCGTATCTGGCTCACGGGCGAATCGAGGTCCCTCAGCCCTCACCATGGGCCCCCCCTTGGCCTCCTCCACGTCCCCGCCCTTCCCCCAACCCCCCCCCGTCTTGCCCTCCCCCCCCCGGCCTCCTCCACCAAGATGCCCTCGCCTTCCTCCCCCCGCCTCCTCTCTCCTCTTCCTGGCTGCAGCCCTTGTGGTTGCGAACCTGCTTGCCTTTCCAGTGGGCCCCTGAGTCCGACGGCCCCCATGATGAAGGCATTGGCGTTTTCGTTGGAGTTGCTGGTCGCGTGTTTGGGCATGCCGCATGAATGGCAGGTGCAATCAGCTGCCGACGTCGCCAAGACCCCCAAGCTCCCAGCCTTCGAAGTTTTCTTCAAGAAGATCCCTGCTCTGGCCAGGCCCCTTCGGATCGCGAGCCCGTGCGTGGGGCTCCACTCGTGCGCCGTGGCGTTGGACGCCATGGGGGTTGATGCGCGCCACGGCAACGTTTACGACCTGGAGGCTGGGTACTCCAGTTGGTTAACGTCGCTCATGCAGAAGGCCGGCCACGAGGTGGTGAAACTCAACTTGGGGCCCAAGGACGGGCGGGAACTCAACTTGGGGCCAAGGTCTGGTTCAGCTTAAAGGGCTAGGACGGCGAGGAGGAGGAGGGGGCGGAGAAAGAACGGGAGGAGGAGGAGGAGGAGGACGGGAAGGGATGGCGACGGACGGGGAGATCGGGAAGAAGAGGATAAGGAGGAAGAACGGGTCTTGCACACTGGTTGGGGGGCCTGCCACGACGGGCGCGGAGTCGTCTGAGATGAGCCCCCACCCTCCCCAGGGAAACCATTTGCAGGGCGCAAGCAAGGGCCCCTTGGAAGCGCTCGGGGGTCTCGGAGTAGGAGGCAGACTGGCGCGGCTTACCCGAGGATGGGAACGTCCTCAACGTGCCCCCGACAAGCTTGGAGATCCCGTGCGACTTTCTAGTCACGGGGCCCCCGTGCCCCCCTTGGTCTGGGCAAGGCATCAAGAGGGGGTTCAAGGACGCCCGCAGCCGCGTCTTCACCAGGATCTTGCGCTGGCTCTTGTACCTAATCCACGCTGGTGGTCTCATCGGGTGCGTTCTGGAGAACGTGACAGGATTCGAGTACGAGCGCGACGGCCGCGTGTCTCCAAAAGACAGGTTTCGGGCATCGGGACCCTACAACAATAGGCTTTAGGTAGGTAGCACCTTGTAGGCAAGCTAAGGAGACGCTGGCTTTAGGTATGTAGCACCTTGTAGGCAAGCTAAGGAGGCAAGCTAAAACACCAACTAAAAAGCACGCCAGCTTAGGTAGCTGCAGTGGCTTAGGTAGGAAACTGAGGCACTTGTGGGCCTCCCAGGTTCCTCTTCATCTTGCGGAAGATGGCCCCAGAGTTCTCATGGAGGTCCGATAAATTATTGGCGCTCGATGCAAATGCTTCGCTTCCACGATGACCCTGATCCCGAGGGGGAATATGCTCGTCCCAACTCCCTGTCCTCTCCTCCTCCCCCCTGCCTCCTCTCTCCTCTCGACGAGCCGAAATCCTTCACATCAGTAATTTTGGGTCTCGGAGCCACAGGGCGGTTTTTCATGTTTTCCATTCGACGTTCCATGAAGCCCGATGTCATTCCGAGGCCGCGCGTCGAACGTTTTCGATGGCGCGTCGCGTTATGCGATGTCACGTGCGTTGGGGTCGTCAAAGGCTTGCGTGCTTGTTGCGGATCGGTTGATGTGGGCTGGGGTTTCTCAGGATTGTACATTTGCTTTGCGCTGGGGCGGTTTCGACCCCCATCCCTGGCTGATCCACCCCGCGGGTAACGTCGCAGGAAGAGTTCGATCATTTCGTTCGTAGTGCCAGCGATGCTGTCGCGGACATTGACCGCGCCACGGGGGGGGGTCGTCCAGAAATTTCCTACCATATTGCAGTGTTGGTTCTTCGTTTTGAAGAGACACCGCCCCGCGTCATTCCTTCCGGCCCCCTCCCTCGTCCTCCCTCTTCGCGTATCTGCCCCTGCTCTCCGCGTGTCTCCGTCGTCATCGTCCATCGTCATCGTCGCCATCACCATCATCATCAGCATCATCAGCATTCTCGCCGTCTCCATCATCAATACCACCACCATCCTCATCAACATCATCAAAACACCCCCCTTGTTCCCCCGCGTCTCTGCTTCGCCACATCCCCCGCAAGTCTCGTGGCCTTGTGAGGTGCTCCACCGAAGGCCCCATCGGCAGGGTCCTTAGTGCGCCGCCCAGCCCATGTCGGCACGCCCCTCAGACGCTTCGTGTCCCCATGAGGAGCTCATCGGAGGTCCCGGCGGCAAGGTCCACATGCCGTCGCCCAGGCCACATTGATGACACCCTCAAACATTTCGTGCCCCTATAGGCAGCTCCACCAAAAAAAGGTCCCAGCGGCAGGTTTCCCAGGCCGCCGCCCAGCATATTTCGGCATACGTTTCACACGCTTCGTGGCCCCACGGGGAGCTACACCGACGGCCCCACAGGCAGGGCCCACAGGCCGCCGCCCAGCCCATTCCGTCATACGCTCACAAGCTTCGTGGCCCCATTGGGGAGCACCCCCGATGGCCCAAGCGACAGGGTCCACATGCCGTCGCCCAGCCCATGTCGTCCACGAGTGGCGCCCAGCACGGCTCCAAGAGCGCCCCAAGAGGCGCCGAGTAAGTTGCACCCTCATGCAAATAGTTTTTGTCACTTGTGGGGGTCCTCTTGGGGCCCTCTTGGAGCATTCTTGGGGCCCTCTGGGAGCGTTCTTGGGGCCTTCCCGGGGCCCCAGTGGGCCCTCGGAGGGCCCCAAGAACGTTCCCCGAGGGCCCCAAGAGGGACCCCCCAAAGTGGTACAAAGAATTCGCGCGAACGTGCAATCTGTTGTAGGCCTTTCGGGGCCCTCTGGGAGCTCTCTTGGGGCCCCCATTGGTGGCGCCTTGGGGCCTTGGGATGGCTCCAAGAGGCTTCGGGATTGCCCCAGACCGCCACAAGACAGCTCCGAGACGGCCGTCGAGCACCACGGGTGAAAGCAAGTGAGGCTAGGGAACAGGGCCTCTGGTAAGCCGCCACTGCGCCCCCTGGACTACCCAGACAGCGAGGGGACCTGAAACGCCCTGGGGCTCCAGGGGCCCCAGATTAGTGAAGTGAAGGTTTTTGCCATGCAAGCACCCCGAAATTCTTCACTTCACTAAACCGGACCCAGGACGAACTCGCTACGCTCCAGTCCCGCGGGAGATCCAAGACTCCCGCCGCCGCCCGGGGACGTTGCTGCATTGCGGTGCTCTGGTCACTGTTAATGGCTTCCGCGGGCTGCAGCGGCTCACTTCCATGACTACCCCGACTCACGAATCCAGTGGTTGGTCTGGCTCTATGGGTTGGTTTCGTTGTGTCGGTTGATTTTATGCTTGGTTGGCGGTCGGTGGATTTCGCGTTGTTCATTGGTGTCGTGAAGTGATTTGTCGTTTGGTTGGTCAGTGCCGTTTTGTTGATTCGTGCCGTTTTGTTGGTTGGTGTCGTTTCGTTGGTTGGTGTCGTTTTGTTGCTTGGTGTCGTTTTGTTGCTTGGTGTCCTTTTGTTGGCCGGTGTCGATTTGTTGGTTTGTTGGTTGGTGTCGGTTTGTTGGTTGGTGTCGTTTTGTTGCTTGGCGTCGTCCTGGCGGCGTGGCCGATAATCGGCGGCCTGCAATGGCGCCAGGATTTGTTTCGGGCCAGCCTTGATCGCCCTCATCATTCTCATATTCGTCAGCGTCAGCACTCGTCGCCCCCATCCGCGCACACATGCGGCCCTGGTACGGCTCTCACGCGGCCCTGCGAAGGCCTTCACTGTGCTCCCCAAAGCTTTCTGAGGGGCCCCCCAGAGGCCCCAAGAGGGCACTGGAAATTGTCGCTTCCAACTCCGCCAGGCGGAGGTCAACAAGGGTCTCACTGGTGCACTTCCAGGAATCGTCGTTCGATCCTCTTGGGGCCCTCCTGGGGCCTTCTGGAGCCGTCTTGGAAGCTCCGAGCGGCTCCATGAAGGCGCCGGGCGATATCGCTTCCAATTCCGCCAGGTGGAGTTAGACCAGGGGCTCACTGAGGCCCCTTTTTGCGCCCTCCTCTGCCTTTGAAAAAGCCCCGATGGGGTTCTTCAGTGCCGTCTTAGGGCCCCTAAGAGGCCTCCAGTAGGGTATTGAAGTTATCGCTTCCAACTCCGCCACGCGGAGTTGAACCCAGGGCGGCTCTCTATGGCCCTTTCGGGGCCTTCTTAGAGCTTTTCTGAGGCCCTAAGTGGGCCCTGGGAGGTGTCATTTTCACGGGCGTTGAAAGTGACACCGCGGAGGGCCCTCTTGGGCCCTTCTTGGGGCCTCTCTTGGGTCCCTCTGGGAGCCCTCTTGGTGCCGCCCTGGGGCCTTCTCGGGGCCTTCTTGGAGCCTTTCTGGTGCTCTTTAAGTGGGCCCTGGGAGGTGTCACTTTCACGGGCGCTGAAAGTGACACATCGAAGGGCCCGCTTTCCCTCGTAGCGCTGCCCGTGGCCGGGGCATTGTGCAGCGCATCCCTCGTCGAACGTATTTTGTCGGACGCGTGGTCGAATTCCGCCAGTTCGGTCGAGATGGTGGTCAAGCGGTTCGGTTGCAATGTAGCCATGCGGATCTGAGCTTACCATTTCTTGCCATTTTGGCGGGGATCGCAGGAGCGTTTGTGTTGTGATCAACTGTGCTCGATATATCCAGCGGCAGCGTTTCATCCCAATATATTATTTTGAAAAAAGTCAGCAGGGGCCAAATTGCTGATGTGAAGCAACATAGGTCTCGTATCCTCGACCACCACCCCGTTCTGTATATCCTCCTCCTCATCCTCCTGGCCCCCCCCCGCTTCCACCCCCCAGTCAGCCCTCTCTTTTCTTCCTTCCGCCTGTTAATTCCGCTCCGATAGCCGTTTTGGCTGAAGTGACGGGCCTCGGGCCACGCCACGCCAACGCAAAGCCAGCCAAGGCTTCCACTGAAACGTTTCGATGACATCCGCATTTTCGGATCGCTTCCCGACGGAGCAGGAAATCGACGCAGCGATCGCCATGGACGATTCCCTGGCCGCCGAGGCGGGCCAGCTCGAGCTCGCAGAACGCGAAGCTCAGCTCGCAGAACACGAAGCTCAGCTCGACCACTTCTATCGCCAGTGCTACGGCGAGACCCCAGAACTTCCCATTGCAGCGTCACCATCGCCGCAGGAGGTATGGGAGGTGATCGCAGTGAGCGACGACAGCCAGGGGGCCGCGCTCTCAGAGCACGCAGACCCGCCTGAACAGGCGAACGAGATGCAAGCTGAGCTCGCTTCCTTGATCGCCCTGGCGCTGGTGGCTACAAAGGACACGGTGCTTTGGCTGCTAGACCATTGTGCAGCGAGGGGCACGGGCGATAATGCCAATGCTGACGATCCCCGCCAGCGAGACCGGAGCCGGTCGCCGAGACTACCGAGAAGCGCGTTTGCTGCAGCAGATCCGTTTGCTGGAGCATGCTCGGGAGAGACTCCCGAGGATATCGAGAGCCCGTCGCGGTACAGCGAATGGCTCGCGCGCAAGCGCCCTCCCGTTCTCAACGATGGCGAGGAGCCTCAGTCTGAGGCTCCGCCTCCAGCAGAGGCTGTAGAAATGTAAGCTTGCGCGTGTCGCCTTGCTGTAGCCAGCCTCCATCTCCTCTCACCCTCTCCCCGCACACACACGCGCGCGCAATTCGGCGCGCGTCCACGATTACAAAGTTCCCGAGTGAGTTTTACGGGGGAAGAGGAGGAGGAGGAGTAGCGGGGCTGGGGTCAGGAGAAGGAAGGGAAGGAGCGGCAGGAGGGACGGTAGCCTTCTCCTTCCACTTGCACCCCCCTCCCCTCGCTTTCTCACCCCATCCCCATTCCTCGTCCCATGGCCGGCCCCGCGCGCCTTGACCCGCAGTGTCGGGGCGGCGGCTTACTTCTTACCCCAGAACCGCAGCAGAGTCTTCACACGAGGCATGCGGAAGAACATCGTCCCTGCTGTCCCGAAGCCCCTGCCTCCATTCGGCACCCGTCAGTTGCGCGAAGTTCTCGGCAAGTTCCCCCCGATCGATCGCGAGAGCCTCACCGAGGCTCAGAAGGAGAACGTGAAGGCCCAGGAGGAAAACGTGAAGCAGAAGTTTCTCGATGACGAACTCTCCGAAGATGACCTCGTAGTGATTTCGACCGATCGCGCCATCGACGGCGTCTACACCCCTCCTTGCTTCCCCAACTTCTGCCCCACTCTCACAACGCGTAATTTTTATCTGTTCGTCATGAGTGTTTCAGATATCCTGAGCGAGGTTCCTGATAAGGACCGCTCGTTCTTTAGATTCCTGCGCCCGACGGAGCGACTTGCGCTCCAGGGCTTGCCTCCTAGCGCCGCGCTTCACATGCCCAGCCATGCGGTTGCGGTCAAGGGCGCTGGGAATGCGTTCCCGCCGCCGCTTATAATGGCGGTGATGCACCCAATGATCGACGCGCTGCAGCAATCGAGCTTTGACTTGGGGAGTTGGCCCCGCGCTCCTAGGCCCGGCTGTGCTGAGCTGCCAATCTACGATCGGATCGAGCGCCTGCGCATGGCCCCATTGCCTAAGAAGGCGAAAGCCAAGGCAAAGGCGAAGGCCAAGCCAAAGGCGGCAGTGCACCACAAGCCAGCAAGCAGCAGCAGCAGCAGCAGCAGCCAAATCCTCAATTCGAAACCTGCGGCTTGCAAGCGCATGCGGGTTAAAGTGGAAGTCAGCTTTGAGAATTCTGATGCTGACGAGTGAGCGCGTGCGAGCTTCACTACAGAAGAGCCCCATGGGCCATGGGGCCCTGGGGCGCACCCTACCGCTTTACGCACGCACGCAGAAGCACGAATACACGCACACGCACACACGCACACGTGAAGCATGCTCGCGCTCAGACTTTTAAAGTTTTGCCGATGTGGGCCGCACAGGGCATTTCAACGCTATCTAGCGCAGGAGAGGCTCGCCCTCCTTCGCTTCGCAGTCGCTTTATACAACGTTGCCGCCGAGGAAAACACCCCACGAGCCCCCTCTGGTGCCTTCGTCGCCCCTGCCCTCAGTGCCGTCTTATCGGGACTTGCAGGGTCTCTGATCCCGAGAGCTCCCCCCTCCCTCTCATTCTCCTCCTCCTCCTTCACTTTTCTCAGCCTCCTCATCGTCGTCGCCCTCCTCCTCGTCCTCTTCACCCTCTCCCTCCCTCTTGCGTCCTCTCTCTCTTCTGATTCCTTATCATCATCCTCTTCCTCTTCCTCCTTCATCCCTCCCTTCCAGCGCGGGCCCCGAGAACGCCTGGCCCGCCCGAGCGGGGTGAGCATGAGGGGGGGGGCAGCGGTGGAAGGTGGAGGAGGGAGGCGGGAAGGTGGAGGAGGGAGGCGGGAAGTTGGAGGAGGGAGGCGGGATGAGGCGGGGGCGAGCATAACAACCGCCATCCTATCAAGTGCCATTTTGGCTCAAGACTCGGATCCACAACCCTGCGTTAAGGCCCGATCAAGGCGCCAATTTCTCCGCGACATGGCGCAACCAACGTCGACGATGGCCGACCACTTCCGAGCCGTGCTGCACTTCCTGCGTGCCAACATCGACGCCAGCGGGAATGATCCTGACAGGGTCGCCCCGTTGGCGCAGTCGGCGAAGGCGTCCCTCTTCGAGTGCCTGGGGAGAGTGCGCAGTCTGAACTTCAACGACGCGGCCGACTGCATCGCCCTGCTCTCCGACAGCTCTTTCACTGCACCGCAGAGGGCCGAGATCACCGATGCCGTGAACGTCAAAGCCACGCACGTTGGAGCGACCGCGCCGGGCGGCCGCAGGGCGAAGGCCCAGGTGTTCTTCACGCTGCAGCACTTCATGACTAACCGCGATTGGGTTCAACTCGGAGACGCCGCCATGCCAACCAACCAGAAGTTACGCGTGATCGCGAGGAGGTTTGAACGCCTCGGTTGCGTGTTCCCTACTGAACCCACGTTGATCCACGCCGTCGGGATGTTGTTGCTGCACAACAACAGCGGGGACATCAACAACGTCGATCCGACGAACGCTTGGACCCTGAAGAACGACCTCAAGAACATCCTGCAGCAGGTCAGAGCCAGGGTCAGGCTGGCGCACTACGGGCAGGTGGCCAGATTCCCTGACAACCCGCACATGCTGCACCAGATCTACCCGCACATCTTCGAGAGCGTCTACGAGTCCGACCCGCCGGCGCCGAACCAGGTGAACGAGATGCTGCTTCACCAGCTCAGGCGGGAAGGCGAAGCCACAAAATGTAAGGAGGTGGATGGAGGGAGCTAGCAAAGTAGCCAGTGAAAGCGAAGGGGGGTGGAAGGGGGAGGGAGGAGGGACGGGGAGGGGGAAGGGAGCGGGGGAAGGAGGGCCATGGCGATTTCAGGTGGCGAGCCTACCGATTTCCACCCTTTGACCCCCTGCCCTCAATGCTGATCGTCTCGAACGAAACGCTTGTTCGTCGAAAGACGATGGGAGTGTGCAATTTTTGAGAGGATGTCTCAAGCAAAACTGCGACTCTGGGGAATCGGCTAACAATAGATGTCTGAAAGTTCGGCCAATGAACGCGCCCCTCAATCTCCTTCCCTCCACCCTCCCCCCATCCCGCTCCATCCCCCCTTCCTCCCTCTCGCTCTCCTTCTCCCACCTTCTCTCTCTCTCTATATCTCTCTCTCTCTCTCTCTCTCTCTCTCTCTCTCTCTCTTCCCCCCTCCATCCTTCTCCCTGCATCCGCCCTCCTCCTCCTCCTCATTTTTTTGCGAGCGTTTGGCTTGTCGATTCCTTCAGGAACCAGCTGCCGTGCCGCAAGACCCACACCGCAATCGCCAGCCACGGCAGGATGCTTGCGATCACCGACGGCCGCACCAACCACCCGCAGCAGCAGAACGCACTCGCCCAGCTCGCTATCGGCCTGATGGCCGGCGGTGGCGGCGGAGAGATTCCTTGCCTCCCAGGCTTTCGCTTGACCCCGCTCGGCCAGGATATCGCCAGCGGCCGTCGCCAGCAGCCTCCAACGACGCCGGCTACCGTGGCGGCGCCTGCAGCGGTCGGAGACGCAGCCGCGGTGGCGCTCGCGGTGGCGCCCGCGGCGGGGCCCGCGGCGGGGGCGCCGCTGGCCTTGGCGGACGAGGACGGCATCGAGGTCGCGGCCGCTGGCCTCGAGGATGCTGTTACCCCAAGCCCGAAGCCCAAGGCCGGCAAGGGCTCGGGCGGCAAGGTCAAGATGTCCATCGATGAGATGGCGGACTCGTTCGCCAAGAAGCTGAAGAAGGACATCGCGCAGCCAGAGAAGCTTGTCCCAGCCGCCGGCTCCGTGTGCAAGCGCCCTGCAGCGGCCCCTGTCATGAAAAAAGCCAAGCCAGCAGCGGTCTCTTCGGACACGGTCATGACAAAAGCCAAGGTGGGGACCAGCAAGAAGGTGTGGCCTCTGAAGTACCCAGGGGTTCCCAAGGCCGAGAAGGACGCGGTGACGGTGGGAGACTTTCGCCTCATGACGGACATGAAGCGGCAGCAGTGGCGCATCAGGAAAATTGGAACGCGGCCAGACAAGGCCTTCAGCTGGAAGGTCGACGGGGCCGCGTCGTGGAAGCGCATGGCTGAGTATTGGCAGAATGCTTAGGCTGGTATCCCTCAGCTCTAGAGGCAGGCTCGCCGCCGAAGCCGCATCCGTCGCCCTGTGCGATGGCGGGATATATCATGTTTTTATGCATTCGATTTGGGGGGGGCCGCCGTGCATGAGCTGCGCAATGATCTTATTCAGCCTCCGCTCTCAACCTCTCGACGCCTCGCCTCGTTCGCTCGCAGCGCCATGCCTGGCCAAAGCCACAGCTGCTGGGATGGGCCCAGCGACTCAAGAGGGGATTCCAACCGCGCAAACCATGCGCAACCTGAGAAACATAAAACAACTACAACATAAAACAAACAAATCCATGCATCCATCCATCACCGCCGCTATCCAAGTATCATCGTCCTCCTCCTCCTGCACCCCTTACTACAGCCAGCGCTGATGCCCCATCCCCTTCCTGCTCCTCTTCATGGCCAGGCTCACTGGCCACCTCCCCTCCGTTTCCTGATCGCCGTCAGCCGCCCCTGCGACCTGCGCGACGGCGACAGCGATAGACTGAGGAAACGACGGCGATCAGGAGACGGAGGGGAGGTGGCCGGCGAGCCTGGTCACGACAAGGAGGGGGAGAGGAGGACGGGAGAACCCCCCTTGAGCTCTCTCTCCCTCTCTCTCTCTCAGTGGCTGGCGAACCTGGCCACAAGGAGGAGGGGGAGGAGGACGAGAGAAACCCTATTGAGCTCTCTCTCTCTCTCTCTATCTCTCTCCCTCTCCCTCTCTGCTGAGCGGCGCACTGACAAGTGCACGTCTGTGTGAGGGGTGCGCCAAGATGGATCGTCGTGGAGCCTTTGGGGCTCTTATATGGCCGTCTTGGGGCCCGTATATAGGGCGTCTTGGGGCCCATATTTGGGCGTCTTGGGGCGTTTGGGGCCCGTCTATAGGGCATCATGGGGCCCTTGGGGCGTTTCGGGCCCGTCTATAGGGCATCTTGGGGCGTTTGGGGTTCGCTTGCCATGGGCATCTTGGGTAGCCCAGGCTTCCGCCTTGCCGCTCCCTGGGTCCGCAAATGGGGGCTCCCACGGGCGGGGGCGAAGGTCACGACCCCCTCCCCTCCAACGCCAAGTGCTGGGGGGGGGAAGGGTCGTGACTGCCCGTCCCAACCCCTCCTTCGCGGATCCCGCTTTTCTCGGGGCCCATATATGGGCGTCTTGGGGACCTTATGGGCATCTTGGGGCCTACTGGGCATCTTGGGACGCCTATAGCCCAGGTTTCCGCCTTGCCGTTCCCTGGGTCCGCGAATGGGGGCTCCCACGGGCGGGGGCGAAGGTCACGACCCCCTCCCCTCCAACGCCAAGTGCTGGGGGGGGGAAGGGTCGTGACTGCCCGCCCCAACCCCTCGTTCGCGGATCCCGTTTTTCTTGGGCCCGTCTTGGGGCTCTGCGTGCCACTGGGCATGCGCCTATGCGCCATGTGGATGTATACTGGCGGCCCAATACATAGGCTCTCGGCCCTGCACGTCCCTGATCGTTGGGTCTGAGACCCAACGATCTGCGTGAGGGGTGCAATATCCATAGGCCTTCGGCCCTGCATGTCCAGACTCCACGATCCGTGTGATGGTGCCAGGGGCACGATCCGTGTGAGGGGGGCGCGTGGACGGGGGAGCAGGAGGCAAGTTCCTGCATGGGTTCGCGCCCACAAGTTCCCGCCCATAACTCCCCGCCCACATGTCGGGTTGGTTGGCGCCCGTCCGCGCGATCGAGCGCGGTGATGCTAAAACATACCGTTCCCCGCGCGTCGTCAAAACATGTGATGGTTTCTCGCCGCGATCGAAGATGCGCTTCTCTCGCGCCGACATGCGTTTTATGAAAACGCCTAAACAGTTACGAGCGGTTATGAAACAGTTATGAACAGTTATAACTCTTTTATACCCAGATATAGGCAACTATAACTATTCATAAACAACGTTATAAATAGTTATCTTGTAAGTGTGCCTAACTAAGTTATAAGCTGCATAACTACGGTGGGCTACAAAGAAGAAGCTGTGGGCCTCCGCTTGCGCACCCCCTCCCTGGCAGGCGGTGGGCCACCAGTCCAGCGAGGAGAGGGGCTCGCTGGAGGCTAGAGTGGGAGCCGCATGCGCACGGAGGCAAAGGGCGGCAAGGCAGGGGGCGTCCACGGCTGCAGGGCGTGGGGCTGGCGGCGCTGTGAGGGCGGCGGCGGCCTGCGCTGGCGCGGCGGTGGCGGCGGCAGCTGCAGGCGGAGATGATGGAGATGACGGCAGTGCTGCGGGGAGGTCACCTCGGAGGTCGAGGTCGCCTCGGAGACGCAGGGAGGCGGCGGACGCGCCTGTCCTCGAGGGCCCGCCGTGCGCTGAGGAGGACCTCAGGAGGGCGCGCGTCGTGGAGGTCGTCGGCCCCTACGTCGTCTGCCGCGCGTGCGGGGCCCACTCGGCGGTGAGGAGGGCCAACTTGGGCCGCGCCTGCCCTGGGCCCCTGCCGCCGCGAGGGGCCGACGGAGGAGCGGACTCCAGGAGGAAGAGGCGGGACCGCATCCTCCGCGGCTGCCACCCGCAGACGGGCAGGCCGCTCCTCGCCGAGATGGTGCCCACGAGGAGAGGTGGGTGAGGCCGCGGGCCTCGCGGGGCCGCACTGAGCTCAGTGTGGCAAGCCTCCAGCGTGGCGGAGTCCGCGGCGCTGGATCTGGGGTGAAAAAAAAAAAGCATCGAGGGGACCTCTAGGGGCCTCTGGGGGGCCTCTTGGGGGCCTCCTGGAGGCCTCTTGGGAGCCTCCTGGGGGCCTCTTGGGGCTATATTGGGGTCTCTGGCGATCCCCTCAGAAGCGCTAGTAAGCGCTGACCCCTGAGAAGGACAAAATCAGCCCGAAACCTTTTTGTAAAATCAATGATTTTGCTAAGAAGGACGAGGAACGCGGCCCCCTCAGAACGTTTTTCAGCACCCGTGCAAGTTGTGCTTGCTGCACTGCAGGACTCGGGTTTGTGTCTGGGTTTAGAGGGGTCTTGCAGGCTTTTGAGGCCTGTGGTCGGGTTTATTCTCGAAATGCAGCAGTGCAGTATTTCGTTCGTGCCGCCGTCTGGAAAATTTGGTTTCGAGGGGCGTTGGGCGTCCGGGTCCAGCGTGTCCGGGTCTACGGGGCCCTGAGAAGGGCAATCTCTTCAGCTTCTCCATGCCGTGGGACGATATCGAGAGATGTTGTCGCGAAGCGTCTCAGCACGCCGAAGAGATCCACGGGGGCCGGCTGAGGTTGCTGCAGGATGCTCTCGGTGTGCCACATTCGGAGGAGACGTTGGCGATGCTGGTGAACGTGCGCATCAAGGGGGGCAGCAAAGACCTGGCGCAGCACCTGAAAAGGCTCACGTTGCGCATTCCTGCAATGCAAAAGTTGATCGAGATCATGCGCGACAGCGGCTGTCCAGGCTATGGCAACAACGGCCTGAACTCATTCGACAGAGCGGCAACCCGCCCCCACGAAAGGTACTCTCAGAAATACGCAGATAAATACGGGGAGGCGAAGTTCATCCCGCAGGCAGTGCAGGATGCGGTACAACAGCTAGACGGGGCCAAAGACTCCATCGTTCAAGACAAAAGTGGCGACGCCTCCAGAGCCGGCAAAACCGGTAGAGGATTTCGTCTCTGTGTTGAGCCCGTCCTATATCGTCGCTGAGCGGAGCACCAGAGCCGAGTCGAACATCTGAGAATTACAAGTCCGTGTTTGCAAGGTTCGGCGATGTCGAGATCCAGAGCGGGACGGACCTGACCAACCAGCATGCCGCTTGGTACCTGGGCATGGCGTTTCCTTTCACGCTGCCGCGTGCCGTTGGCGGATACGACGTCCCGAACCAACCTCGTTGGCGTCGACCAGAGACGAGAGATCTCCCAACTCCTCGTGGGCTTCTGCGCAGTTGGCTCGAACCGTCAGTGGGCGTAGGCCAGCGGAAACTACCGAACGCTCATTTTGCGATGGGGCCAGCGACCACGGTGAGGTTGTTTGACCTCGCGCGCGGCTTGCCGCAGCGGATAGAGGGCCAGTTCCGACGCACTTGGGGCTTCGCGCCGGCCTTGTGGAATCTATATTTTCGAGAGCGTGTCAATCTCGGAGCAAGCCTGAGCATCAAGCGAGGGGAACGGTTGCAAGGCCAAAGCGCCGAGAGCATGGAGACCGACGCTGCCATAGCCGCTGCGGATTTACTGCAGAAGCTCGAGAAGGGTTACTACGCGTTACCCGATGGCAGACGCCGCAAGATCAACAATGATGCCAGTAAGCTGATTCTATAGGCTTACGCCACATCCGCCGACCCCTCATCTTGGCGGTTTGCCGGCTCGCTTGAATCGGGCTGGGGAGTCGTGTAGGGGTCCACGATGACCTCTCTTGGGGCCATGTGGAATCCGATTGGGGTCATCTCGAGGCCCCGGGGGGCCCATCGGAAAAGAAAAGACGCTAATGCAATCTGGCATCGTTCTGGAGATGCCCAAAGGGTAGAAGCGTTGGGTTGGGGCCCGTATATTTCTTGCTGGGGGCCGTTTCGATGTTGTTTTGGGGCCTCTTGGGGGCCTTTTGGGGCCTCTTGTGGGCGTCCTGGGGGCCTCTTGGGGCCTCTTGGGGCTTTCTGGGGCCGTCTTGGGGCGGAGGGCTTGGATTGTCGGTTCGGGCTCACCCTCTTGGGCACCTCTTGGGGCCGTCTTGGGGCCCTCTTGGGCTGGCTTGGGGGCCTCTTGGGCCGTCTTGGCGCCCTCTTTGGCCGACTTGGGCGCCTCTTGGGAGCTTCTTGGGGCGGTCTCGGGGTGCTCTGGGACCGTCTTCAACGCCGTGAAGGCGGACAAGTAGTATATGATCTAAGTGTACGTTGCCCCATAGGAATTCGACGATTTTCGGCGCTGCGGTTCTTCTGAGGACTGCTGTTGGGGGCCTCTTGGGCCGTCTTGGACGCCTCTAGGCTCGTCCTGGGGCCATATTGGGCGTCTGGGAGCGCTCGTTTGGCGCCTCGGAGCTCTCGTGAGCCGTCTTGGAGGAGTCTCGGGGCCTTCTTGGCCCGTCTTGATCCCCTTATGGGCCCAACAGAGCTCCGTGACGCGCTCGTCGTGGGCCCAGGGGGGGGGGGGGGGGTCGAATCTCCGGTTTGGGATCCCAGGGAGGGGTTCGGAAGGGGGAACTATCTCGCACGCCTAGAAACCCACAAGGGGTCGGCGGATTTTTGCAGTCGGCCTCGGCAACCTGCAGCGGCGACTCTTGGCTGACTTCCGCTTTCGATGCCGCGCCATTCCAGGCGCGCAGGAGATTCGGACGAAGATTGGGCACCTGGGGATCTGGGCTTGCGTCAACTACGGGAATTCCATATTCTGTATTATTTCCCCGGGAGAACGGCATACTTATCTAGCGCTCAGGCTCAGCAGATACCGCCAGGACGATCCTTTCGTTGCAGGCGAGAGCAGGAGGCAGAAGTGGGCAAAGAGCGATTCGCCGAGCCTGGAGCCGTCGCCAGAGGACGCGTTTGAGGTGAACATTCTTGGATATGACACGCGTCGCTTGTTCCTCGCAGAGGACCCCTTGGCCGCCTCCAACGCACTCTTCGTGCAGATCCGCACGGTCTTGACGACGATGCTCGGAGTGCGCATGCGCCCTCGCTGTCCGCAGTGCTCTGAATCTGGATCGCCGTGCCAGGACGCCCTCGGCAGCAACGCTGAAATCATGGGAGGCATTGCAGGGCGCGTGGACGCCTTGTTCGGCGCCGTGGAGGCTCAGAAAACGACAGGGGGGCTGCATTATCATTTTCATGTTCGTTCAGCGCCTGCACCAGTTCGCCACGCTGAAGGAGATCGCCCAGAAAATCGAGGAAGGTCTCGTGAATGCGACGGAACTGAAGCATTTCCTCTGGCAAATCTGCTGTGAGAGAAATCCCGACGTGGACCAATTTGCTAGAGAGAGAACTTCGCTGGAGCAGAACTTCCCGACATACTCGGAGTCGTCCGAATGCTCTGGATCGCCAGCATGGGGGGCATCAAATTGGGCCGATTGCCTCGGTCCTTGTATGATGACGCGAGAGCCGGAGTGGGCTCGTCCGCGCAGGGGGCTCCAGGGGAAGCTCAGGGGCTCGGCCTGAATTGCGACGACGCCACCTTCAAGGAGAAGTTCAACGGCGCTCTGCAGTATTTCATGTGTCGTTGCCAGCACCACATACATCGACTGGTGATGGATTCGAAGACCAAGCAGGAGAAGCGTTTGGTGCCGAACGCCTGCGCTTCCAAGAAGAACAAGAGAGAGTGCAAGCACGAGGCGCCGCGGACCAACAGAGTGTCCCCCGAGTGGATGACGGCGCCGCTGCTGGTTTGCAAGGGCATTGCCAGGAAGTTCACGCTGCGCACAAGCGGAGTCCGAAATTGGCTGGGGCAAACTTTCGGATTGCGCAATGAGGAGTGGCTGAACGGGTGCATGCCGGGCCTGTGCGTCGCTTTTGCAGGGAGCAACAGTGACGTGAAACCGAATGACCGACTGCCGATCATCGAGCAAACGCATGAGACTTGTTGCAGGAAGAAACGCTGCATCATGAAGAAGCAGAGTCTGGGGAGAGCCACTCGAGCAACTCAGCGCACGCAGGTAGTGACGAATGGATATTTCGGGGGGTACATTGGCAAGCGACAGCCCGCGGGCACGTTGGAGACCAAGAAATGCGTGGACAAGCTGTTTACCTTGAGGGCGAAGATGCAGGGCAGGGGCAAAGCGGCGCAGCTCAGAGCAAGCAGCGGGAGGCTGATAACGGAACTCGAGATGAACAGCACGTACCGCGGCGCCGTGGAAGTCTGCAACCTGTGCTGCAATCTGGACCTGAGGGGCGTTCTGAAGGCAGAGTGCATCCGAACGTTTGGCTCGCAGGCGATCGATGGGCGGTCGTGGATGAACAGGTTGGAGACGTCCCAGAATTCGTCGCAGATGAAGGACACCAGCGTGACGACGTACGTCCCGCCGGCTCGCAAACCGAACATGCGGACGGACCGGTCGAGAGTAAACGACTTCGACGCCTACGCATATCGTCCTTTGGAGCACCCTTGGAAGTTGTTGTCCGCGTACGAGTTCTTGCGGCAGTGGAGGTGCGAACCACTACTGGTTCCGACGCACTACTTGAACCGCAACCAGCCAGCACGAACTGCGTGGACAAAAGGATCGGGGGGGCGCAAGACCCGGGTTTGCCAGGACTCGGGTTCGGCATCATTTTTTGACGACCGCGACTCGGATTTTGACGAGGGGGAGTTTTGTGGGATGTCTGCAGCGGGAGGCCGCGTCAAAATGCAGGCTCGGCCTCGTGATTTGTTTGGCGACCTCGTGGGGGATTTCCGAGTCCTCCGTGCCCGGGTCTTACGTCTCCCCGAAAGGAGGTCAACAATTAATCAGGAGCAAGCAGTACAAGGATGGGGAAGTCGCCGCCAAGCCTGGAGAGCATTACATAGCAGTGACACCCGAGGCCGACGAGTATTTCGTGTTTCCGCAGGACGCAGGTGTCTTCTGCCATTCATGGGTTCTGGTCAGGAAAGCGAGGCCGGACGTGGTGGTCATCGAAGGCTTGCCCATGCCCAGCGTGCACACAAGTTCTACGTACAACGCTCAGTATTGCAGTGTATTTTTCCGTCCCTGGACGCTCTATGGAGGAGACGTGACTGTGCCTCACCTGAGTATGTTGGGGATGGAGTTAACGGTACTGCGGCATTGGCAGGAGGCCCAGCACCAGTCGCCCCAAGTTCGAGCTTCGTGTAGGCTGACCAGGAAGACAGCCTCAACAGGGACGCCATCGACGTTGGACAGCGCATCCTGGAAGACCGCCTGGGACGAGTACGTGCGCGGGAACGTGGTCAGCCAGGCAGCGGCGAAACTCATCCAGAGTTTCCTGCTGAATACGATAGCGTCGTCTGGCAAGGCGGCAGATGAGCAGAGCGAGGCAGATGCGTCGGAAGAAGAGCAAGATATGCCTCCGCTGAGCCTCCCTGGTGGAAAGTTTCAACAACTGCTACAATCGGCTAAAGAAGAGGACAGCCTCGGCGAGAAGTGGACCGCCTCGGCGAAAGCGAAGGTGAAAGCTTCGGAGAACAGCCGAGTGAAGAAAAGTGCCGACTGCACGAGTATGAACAATGCCACCGCATCGGAGAGCGAGCGTGGAAGACGGAACCCTCCGGCGTCGAGGCTGGAGACCGTGCATGTCCGGGACATATCTTCGAGGATGCGCACCAGGACCACCTCGCAGCTCTATCCGCAAGTGGCACGAGCCAGAAGCCACACGATGCTCCCTTCGACGAGAAGCGGGATGCTGCTGCTTCGTTCAACCCTGCAAGGAATGGCTTCACCAGCGTCGACAAAGCGTTTGCTTCCATACTGGCGAGCTCGAAGATCCCGAACGAGAAACAGCGCCAGTTTCTCGAACACTTTGTTCGACGTTTGAAGATTGAGTGGCTGGAGAAGCAGCAGGGCAACGTGAACCAGAATTCCGAGGAGCCTCTGCTGGACGTAGTGCACGGATTTCCGGGCACCGGAAAAAGTGCCGTCATTGGCTGGATGCGGTACTTAATGGAGGAAGGTCTCGGTTGGGAGCACGGCGTTCAGTTCGTGTGCTTAGCGTTTCAAAATGCCATGGCGGCGCAGATCAACGGCCACACGGTTCACCACTGGAGCGGCATCCCGGCGCGGAACGACGACGGGAATGCCACGGGCGACAGGCACAAGCAGTCCATGAAGTGCGGGGCCCTGCGCGCGATCATCATCGACGAGGTCCCGAGGGCACCGAACGAGTCACGCCATGGAGTACATCGTTGTGTGCCTCGACGTGGTGTGAGTCGTTCGGGGTCCTCGTGTGTGGATTGTTGGGGCTCTTCCTCTTGGTGTGAGTTTTTCGGGCCCTTCGCCCTGGTGTGAGGCCTTCGAGCTCCTCCTGGTGCGAGTCGCGTTGGAGTTCGTGGTCGTGTGAGTCGTTCGGGCCCCTCGTCCTGGTGTGAGTCGTTCGGGCTGCACGTGGTGCGAGTCGTTCGGGCTCTTCGTCACCTCCAACGGCGGCGTCTGGGCAAATTCTGATAATTCTCGAGTGCGCCCCAGGGGTCTCCATGTTTGCAAGACCTGTCGAGGTAATGAGCATAGCTCAGCGCACACTCAAGAAGAGATATGTTCTGGTGTGAGTCGCTCGGGGTCCTCGTGTGTGGATTGTTGGGGCTCTTCCTCTTGGTGTACGTTTTCCGGGCCCGTCGCCCTGGTGTGAAGCCTTCGAGCTTCCTGGTGCGAGTCGCGTTGGAGTTCGTCGTCGTGTGAGTCGTTCGGGCCCCTCGTCCTGGTGTGCGTCGTTCGGGCTGCACGTGGTGTGAGTCGTTCGGGCTCTTCGACACCTCCAACGGAGGCGTCTGGGCAAATTCTGATACTTCTCTAGCGCGCCCCAGGGGTCTCCATGTTCTGCAAGACCACTGGAGGCAATGAGCATAGCTCAGCGCACACACAAGAATATATATGTTCTGTATGCAACATTTCCAGGTGAGCATGATGTCCGCGGAGCTTCTGGGCACCCTGGAAAGAGTGGTCAGTGGCGCTGTCCGTGCCAGGGGCACGTACAAGAAGAGGGCGGGGGAATTGCATCGCGCCTTCGGGGGAGTGAACGCGGTCATGTGCGCTGGTTTTTGGCAGTTGCATTCCGTGACGGGCACCTTCCTGGCATCCAACCCCCTGGACGTGCCCGCAGGGTGCGCGCACCGCGCGTTGGAGCTGTTCTGGCAAGACGGCGTCGATCGCGTGCGATCCTTGTGGCAGTTGACCGAATTGATGAGGTGTGACGATGCATGGTGCAACTCGTTTCTGGGCCAGTGCAGAGTTGGAAATCTCAGCATGGAGGACTACAGCTACTTCCACGGGCTCCCGACGTTGACGTCCCCGAGCGCGGGTAACTGCGTGTGCAACGACGACGTGGTGGACGACCCAGTACTGGGCCCGTATCGCAAGACTTGGGGGGAGCGCTTCACCGGAGGGTGCGCCGACATGGCGGCGCTTCTGAACTCGCCAGAGGGCGAGTGCGAAGAGTGCCGTGCGGAGCGAGGCAAGAGACACAGAGTTCTAACCGACGCGGACTCGCTGGCGCCAGAGCTTCGCATGAACCCATTCTGCGGCGCACCTGCTCTGCGCACTTTCAACGTGCCCAGGTACTTCGCGACGAACCTGCGCGCGAGGGAGTTTGCCAAGCAGAAGAACGTGCAGCTCTCGTGGTGCTACGCTCGAGATGTGCCGCTGCATCCAGGAGATCGCGATCTGCCGAGAGAGATGTTGGACGAGAAGTTGTTCTCCTGGCTGAAGAGGCACGACCAGGAGACGGGCAACATTCCGAGCATCTACCCATTGGCCAAAGGCATGCCCATTCGGTTGACGGGCAACGTCGATCGAAGCAGACAACTCTACAGGCACCGAAAGGGAGTGATTTACGGATGGACTCTGGCGCTTGATTGCAGTCCCCAGGAGATCGAGGGGGAGTTCGTATTGGATAGGTTGCCCTTGGTTATCTATATCCATTTCCCAGAAGCACAGTGGAGCATAGGGGAGCTGCCGACGGGCGTATACCTATGAAGCGGAGATCCAGGACCTGGAAGGTCAACAAGCACACGGGCATCGAAGCCCGACGCACGGGGTTCCGGATTCTCCCCGACTTCGCTTCCACCGCTCACATGATCCAGGGGGCGACGTTGGAAGCGGCATTCGCGGACCTGCAGCATTGGTCCAGCAGGGCGTCCATGACAGCTCAGATTGCTGCCTACGTATGCTTGTCCAGAGTGAAGCGATTGCCAAACATCTGCGTCATGCAGCCGTTCTCGACTTTTCTGTTCGGCCTCGGCAACCCAGTGGGGCCCGAGCGACTGATGCGGAAGCTTTCTGGCCAGATCACAGCAGACGAGGCGATCCATGAATGGAGCGCGCTTGATGACGAGGCGGCTGAAGCGGAGAAGGTGGACCCCATGGCGAGGAAGCACCTGTGCGCCTGCTGCTACCTCAAAGGGAAGCAGGAGTACATGCTCGACGCCCGCGACTTCGGCATGAAAGCAGCCGCCGACTTCTACGAGAAGTACGCGTCGCAGGGGAGGTGGACGAGATGCATGGACTGCGCGCGCGAGGTCGGCGCAAGGCCTCCTCGGGCTGCGCGGGCGGCCGAGGAGTCCCAAAGAATGCCCGATGGAATCGCTGCAAGGACAGACCCGCCAGATCATTCAATATGCAAGCGGTGTGTGGAACGTGATTACTGGAAGAAGAGCCTGACCCCGCAGAGCCACGGGTGTGCTGCTTGCAAAGATGTTTTTGACGAAGGCGTGTGGGGCGCGGCTATTATGAAACATCATCGGTATGACGATAGAAACCTCGTGTGCCCGGGCTGCGCACAGCGAGGGTTCGCACCCGGCAACATCGACGAGCACCAGTGCGAAGATTGCTCGGAGCATTTGGGCAGCCTCGCGTTCGACAAGTACGTGCTGTACAACGCGAAGAGGCGGGGGCAGGCCCGCGTGGTGTGCCTGGACTGTCAGACGAAGCTGCGGTGTGGGAAATGTACAACGGCGTATGAACTGAAGTACTGGTCGAAGTCTGAACGCAAGAATCACACGTCTTCGAAGGGCACAATTTTGGTTTGCAAAGCATGCCGTGCGCTAGGATTCGACCCGACGGATCTGGAGACGTACACGTGCCAGAGGTGCACTTGCAGGTTCGGCGCCCAGAAGTTCAACCAAACGCTACTGAAGCATCACAAGTATCACAATCGCATGAAGCTACAGTGCAAGGAGTGCGTCGCTGACGTCGAAGAAAGAGTGCGCCACCTGCGCAAAGCACTGCAGAAGAGCCAGCGAAAGTGCAAGTGCCAGTGCCGCATTCGCCAGGACAAATGCCCGCTGACCCCCGTCTTTTTCGGGGAGAAACGCTGGCCGGGCAGCGACGGAGCGATATCCGCCGACGACCGCAAGTTCTTGGACGAGTTGCAACCGATGCCAGAATGGTGGAGCAGAGCCTGGGGACGATGAGGTACGGCGCGGAGGCCGTCGGCCCAGACGTGTTACTGGGGGCGCTATCCCTGGGTAGAGTGAGACTGAAGACGGGATGTTGCCTCAATGGACTCGAGGGTTTCTCTGCGCTTCTGAATTCTTGCAGCCGACATGCTTCGGAGAGCATGGGATCGTGTAGGAGGAGCGGAGATTCTCGGCGTGGACGTTTAGATGCCCCGGTTTCTCTGCGCTCCTGAATTATTGCAGCCGACGTGCTTCGGATAGCGTGGGATCGTGTAGGAGGGGCGGAGATTCTCGGCGTGGACGTTTAGATGCCCGGTTTCTCTGCGCCCCTGAATTCTTGCAGCCGACATGCTTCGGAGAGCATGGGATCGTGTAGGAGGAGCGGAGATTCTCGGCGTGGACGTTTAGATGCCCCGGTTTCTCTGCGCTTCTGAATTCTTGCAGCCGACGTGCTTCGGAGAGCATGGGATCGTGTAGGAGGAGCGGAGATTCTCGGCGTGGACGTTTAGATGCCCCGGTTTCTCTGCGCTCCTGAATTCTTGCAGCCGACGTGCTTCGGAGAGCATGGGATCGTGTAGGAGGGGCGGAGATTCTCGGCGTGGACGTTTAGATGCCCCGGTTTCTCTGCGCTCCTGAATTCTTGCAGCCGACATGCTTCGGAGAGCATGGGATCGTGTAGGAGCGGAGATTCTCGGCGTGGACGTTTAGATGCCCCGGTTTCTCTGCGCTTCTGAATTCTTACAGCCGACGAGATCCGGAGAGGCTTGGATCGTGTAGGAGGAACGGAGATTCTCGGCGTGGACGTTTAGATGCCCCGGTTTCTCTGCGCTCCTGAATTCTTGCAGCCGACATGCTTCGGAGAGCATGGGATCGTGTAGGAGGAGCGGAGATTCTCGGCGTGGACGTTTAGATGCCCCGGTTTCTGCGCTCCTGAATTCTTGCAGCCGACATGTTTCGGAGAGCATGGGATCGTGTAGGAGCGGAGATTCTCGGCGTGGACGTTTAGATGCCCCGGTTTCTCTGCGCTTCTGAATTCTTACAGCCGACGAGATCCGGAGAGGCTTGGATCGTGTAGGTCGAAAGCGCGCTCCGATGCTCGTTCGGGCCCTTCTTCCTGGTGTGAGTCGTTCGGGCTCTTCGTGGTGTGAGTCGTTCGGGCTCTTCGTCCTGGTGAGAGTCGTTCGGGCTTCTCGTGGTGTGAGTTGTTCGGGCCCCTCATCCTGGTGTGAGTCGTTCGGGCTCCTCGTGGAGCCTCTTGGGGGCCTCTTGGAGGCTCTCGGGGCCTCTGGGGGTCCTGACGGATGTAGGGTTGCTCCAATGGTGGATGTGCCACTACACATTTTCCGTGGCGCCTCAGGTGGCTTGTACTGTAGGACACAGCTTGCTGGTGGAACGTGTACTACACTCAGCTGGTCCACGTACGCTTCACGTATGGGTCTACTATAGGAAACAGCTTGCTGGTGGCACTTGTATTGTAGACGGCTGAAGATCGCGCTGTAGTTCGCGGGTGCTGGATTCTGCATCTGTGATGGTGTTTGTTATCTTGTTCTGGTGAAAGTGCCGGTTATTCTACTCAGTTTTAGTTCATTGGTGCGAAGAGTCGTTCCGGCTCCTCGTGGCGTGAGTCGTTGGGGCCCTTCGTCCTTCCTTGTGTGATTGCTTCGGGCCCCTCATTGTGTGTGAGTCGTTCGGGCTCCTCGTGGTGTGAGTCGTTCGGGGCCCTCGTCCTGGTGTGCGTCGTTCGGGCCCCCTCTTGCGTGTGAGTCGCTCGGGCTCCTCGTGGTGTGAGTCGTTCGGGTCCCTCGTCCTGGTGAGACTCGTTCGGGCGCCTCCTTGCGTGTGAGTCGTTCGGGCTCCTCGTGGTGTGAGTCGTTCGGGCCGCTCGTCCTGGTGTGAGTCGCTCGGGCCCTTCCTTGTGTGTGAGTCGTTCCGGCTCCTCGTGGTGTGAGTCGTTGGGGCCCCTCGTCCTGGGGTGAGTCGTTCGGGGTCCTCGTGGGGCCTCTTGGGGGCTTCGTGGAGGCTCTTGGGGCCTCTTGGGGGCCTCTTGGGGGCCTCTTGGGGGCCTCTTGGGGGCCTCTTGGGGCGAAGAAGGCCTCC